>OY856409.1:746137613-746537613 GCA_963693085.1 Alisma plantago-aquatica | reverse complement strand
TTGATGACTTTGAGTCACTTTATGCTCAATTGACAAGTTAGCTTTGATTAAGTGTCACTTCGAATGTGTTTATGACTCTTATTTTAGTTTCGACGCCTATTATATATCTTTAAATTACAAACAAAATAGAAATACTTAAATTAGATTTTCTTTCCTTGATATGTTTCCCATGTTATAGATATTTCAATTATGAATTCAACTATCCAAAAATCACCACAATCAGAGGTATAAATTATAAGTTATGGCTATTTTAATATCTCTAATTTTATCCTTGATTTATGGGTTGGTCCTCTTTTTTCCTTGGGAGTAGGGTCGACCGTTTGCAGGCCTAATCGGTCATGTGGCCCAGTCTTGATTGGGCACCTACTTTGACACCTCAGTGATCCTTTGTGCTCATCTTCAACCCATCACTATCCTGAGATCTTAATGCTTGGATCAGACCCCTAATCTCACGGCTCAGAGGTTCTCTATAAGCTTGGTTTGTATTGTACCAGTTGCTACAATAGGGATTCTTTTTGACGACCAATGGTTATTGATTCTTAACAAATTATCAGAATTGAAATGCTCATTGCATCTACAGGGACTCTCTCTCTCTCTCTCTTTCACCCAACTATTTATACCTTCTTGCGCCCCAATTTCTTCCCTTCATTTGCCTTCTTCTCTCACCCTTTCCATCTACGCCATTGCACCCCATGCTTTGGGGTTTCTCGCCTCTCTACACCTCGACCCTATCCAAGGGGGTAGGCATCTTTGCGAAGCCACAGTGTAGGTGGACGACTACTTCTCCTCCTCCCGCAGCCCCTACTTACCATTTCCCAGTTCCTCTAGAGAAAGAGACGCTGTGAGTAGATCTGCCCCTTAAGGCTTGGCTCGATGAGAAAGATGTCCAATGATCATTAGATTGTGAATCGACGACTTGATTCAGTCGCTCTCTGACTCCCTCTCCTCCCTCCTCTGGGTCTCTCTCTGCCTCTACCACATAGGCACCTAGCTACCATCTGAAAGTGCACCGTGTGGACCTGACCCGCACCTCTTCACGCACTCTCCCACTCTCTCCTACCTTTTCCCATGATCATGATCACCCGCTCACCTGAGGCCTACTAATGTTTCCAATTGTCAGTGGATGCCACTCCCCCATGCAGAGGATGCATTCTTTTCTGGGGCTTCCCTCCTGGCCCAGGAGGCCGTGAGTCACGTCCCTCCGAGCGGCACATGTAGAGGCCCAATAAGGTTAAATTCACCTCCTAAAATCCCTTTTCTTGATGCTAAAGTGAAAACCTTTAACTCCTTCATCTTGTAACCAAACATTATGAAATGATATACCATTTTGATCAGAAAATTGTCACATTGTTAATGGTACTATAGTATTAGACTATTTTTGCATGTTTAACTCTTGTTTTATGTAAAGTGGATGCCTTTGAAATATTTTGATTTTTAATTAATCTCAACCATGTGCTACATGTGACTTTTATGATCCCTAGACACACTAATTGGAAAAATATGTAATCTTATCTCTCACCATAATGAGATGTTGACTTGGACCCTGTATATGCACCCCAAGGATCTTTGTGAGCTTCCTTATTCACCCTTTCCCTAAGGGAGGTCCATTTATGTATTTACATGTTTTGAGTGGATCAGGTATGGGAGTTTGTCTTAATTAGTCATCACCTAATTTTTCAATCTCAAATTCAGTAAAGTTTATTATTACTTATGAAGGGTTTGTTTGGTATTTCATGCACCTTGCCATGTTTGTCTCTTAAAGCCTCAAGTGCCTAATTTGTGCATTAAAATGAATAGGTTTACCTAGTTGTGTCCCCAATGTGAAATATGATTGTTTTGTTAACTCCACGATCTATCTTGTTCAAATAAGCAAACCTATCATGCTTGTAGTACTAATATCAACTTGATCTATCCTAGGCTCCTTTATGATCATATGACTTGTTGATAATACCCTATTTTATAGTTTTGTTCTAATATGAATTTACCATGATCATGCATGTAAACCATGATAATAATTGTAAAGACCAGGTCTCTACTATAAATCATGGCAAACAAAAACACCAATTGTGTGGCAGTGAAAGAATTAAAACTTGACTTTATTCAAAATGTATAAAGAGTACATTACAAAAATTTTCATAAAGGAAGTACAACTTTATACAAACATAGGATCTAGGTAGAGGAATACTTAGACTAAGCCAATATTGTCTCCAAACAAAACAACTTAAAAAGGCAACTATGAACATGCAAGCTATATGCTCTTTTTCTTCTTGTCCTATCCTTAGCCTTAGGTTAACCAAGCTTCCATGCGCACTCTGATCCTAGCCTGGATGGTTGGGGTCATCCAACAAGAGAAAGATAAAAGTATGTGTCACTCAAAAGGAATAGGACAATTAAATAATCTAAAGCATTGCAATATAAAAGATTCTCTATACTAAGAGATTTTAAAAGAATTGAGGCAAGTATATGAATAAAAGAGAGAAGACTGCCATAATCAATCACCACAATAATAATCACATAGCATGAATATATTAAGACACAAAGTCATCTCAATGTAGGGTGAGGCACCTACCGGACCTCACCAGTGGCATGGGGACTAAAACCCCAGTGCCTAAAAAGTGGCAGGGGGACTAAAACCCCAGTGCCTAATGTATAAAATGGCAAGGGGACTAAAACCCTAGTGCCCGACAGGAGGACTAAAACCTTAGTGCCCTATGGGGGGTTTGTAATCATGTACACTACATTGTCATTTTTCCTAAAATACATCATGCTTAATAGTCACTTGACAGTAGTGAGAAGTAACAACATTGCAACATTACAAAATGGGAATAAAACCCAAGAATCAATAAATAGGCCATCATAGGCAACAACAATATCCAAGAACTCCAAGTAAATGAGCCAACATATGTAGTAGCAAGATTCATATAATGAATGGGTCAAAAGGCAAAAGAAGCATAAAATAAGTAAAGATCCAAATAAAGGCATTTAGGAAGATATCAAGGCTAGAACAAAATGTTTGTAGGGTTGGATAAGATCCCAACTAAAGAGTAGGTTGATTGCACAATATACATTCCACATAGATTTCACATTCATCATATATGTTCACATAAATATGATTCACATACTAAAATAGGCTTCACATACATAGGGGTCACATACCTTAGTTTCAATTCATTACCACCAATCTGATTGTATCCAATTCCATATTTCCCTAGTTGCAAACATTATCATGTATTAGAATGTATTAAGGCATAAAGATATAAAGAAAAACCCATTTTAAACCTTTTTAGGAAAACCTTTGATTTGAGACCCAAAACTTAGACCAAGACATTACTTAGACTTTAGTGATTAGGAAAACATATTTTATTTTACAAATTGGACTTAAAATGAATTAATTATGTAGTTTAGAACATTTTATACACTTAAAAAGGCATTCAAAGCAAACTTCGGAAAAGGAATCCAAATCATGACTGAAAAACTTCAAAATCGAATTCTACATTAAAAATCCTTTCCACTGACTATTTATTCCAATTTTTCTGACATGAGAATGATTTATTATGAATTAAATCATCTCAGCCAATCAGAATTCATGGAAAAGCCACATCAGCAAAATAAGGGGTGATTTGGCCACTGAGGTTGGGCCCACGATGACGCAGACCAATCACAATTGGCTGCATCAGCAGGTCAACTCTCGCTGACCTAGGTCAAAGGCGAGTGGGAAGGGAGACTTACCATTTTACCCTTCCTCGCCAAATCAAATCAATTAAGACGATGAGGGCAGTATGGTCATTTGGATGCACATATCTTCGTTAGCGAGAAACAAGACTCAAGCAAAATTACGATATTGCCCATTCAACTCTAATTGGTTGATTAGCATTGCGGGGACTCCAAGGTCATTTGACAACCTGGATTGTTTCCCTAGCAGCCATGGCCACGAGCAACAGCTCCAGGAGCCAGGCTCCCATGTCAACCTGGTCATTGTTGAAGCTCTGATCAGGGGATCATGTCAAGGAGCTTCGCAGTTGCCAGGCAGAGGTGATGGAGCAAAACAAGGAGGAGATCGATGCAGAGACTACCCAAACACGGCAGAGAACTAGAGAAACAGGGGCACCATTCGGAGATCAAAAACCAAAAGGAAACAGCAGGAGCCGGGAAACGGAGATCGGGGAACTATTTGTGAGGTGAAAACGGACCTAGGTCAGGTCCTAGTGTGTGCGGAGTAGCATTACAAACCAAACAGTATGGTGGTGGTGGCTGAGGTCCGACAGCTTGTAGGTCAGGGAAAATGGGGGCGTTACGGGACAAAGCGAGGATACGAAGAGGAAGACGGATGGCCGAGGATGCTTACCCTAATGATAATTGGCCTATGATGGTCGGAGGAGAGAATAGCAAGCAAAAGTCGTTGGAGATCCTCCTTGCACAGGTCGGGGTCACTGAGGGCAGATTAGGGCCAATTGAGTGTGGAGGAGGCTTGCTCGGGGTCTAAGGGTGCTCGAAGACCCCTTAAATAGGTAGGAGGAGGACCGAGGTCGCCTCTACGACTCAGGGGTTCGAAATGAGTGAAGAGGTCGATTTGGGCGTAATGCCTCCAGGGAGAAAGGGGCGATGAGCTGGGGCTCATTTGAACTGTCGTGAAGAGCCGAACATAAAGGGAGAAGAATCGCGCTAAAAGGCGCAGAGGATAGGGAGAACGGCTCTGAGGAGCTAGGGCACCGCATCTGTTCAGCTGGTCAGAGGTAGGGGATGAACTCCGCATCATCCGATCAAGGCGGATAATTGATGATCTAATCTAGACCTTGGGATGGCTCGCAGGTGAAGGCGGCGTGTGACAGGGATTAAAGACAGAGCATTAGTGTTGCAAATCGATATAAATAAAATAATTTCAATGCAATATAGTTACACTAAATTAAAGCTTAAAAAATGGATTTGAGGGGTCAAATGAAGTCCAAAAGCCACCAAATTTTAACCACATGCTGATATTAAAGTCTAGAACCATGCCATACAATTGTATTCTCGTTTTACTCATTATTTGGCCCTTAATAAATATATTGCTCATTAAAGTGTATATTAATATATTAAAATGAATGAGTTATATGAAAAGACTTATTTCTATGAAAAATGTGAGTAAATTTCGAGATATTAAGCACATTAAGATTTCAATAATCATTTCTCAATTAAATAACATATTTTCATGAATTAAAATCATATTTTGAGGAGAGAGAAACAATTAAGGTTAGTGTTCTCATACATTAACTTAAATACACATTATTGCTAATTTATTTATCCAAAAAGCTCCAGATGAATATTATCTACTTATATCACTCATAAAACTTTATTTTGCATTATTATTCCTCAATTATTACATTAAGTGAATTATTTGTGCAAATACCCCTTTATAAACATGAATGGGGGAAAAATGGAATTCCAACCTTGAATTGTGCTCAAATTGCACAAAGAGTCCAAAAATGATCCAAAAGGATGGGAAATTTATGAAAAAGGTCCAAATGGACTACAAGGCAAAGAAAAGCTCAAAAGTGGGTAAATTGCAGGAAAGACCCTGGGATTCAGTATGTTACAGTACACCATGCCTTAAAGAGTATTTCGTCCCCGAAATCACAATATAAGGAATGAGAGGGTGAGTGTGCAACTTCCCAACCTTAAACACTAGGTTATAACCCTTAATCTAGGGTACATCACAAAATCTACATAAGTCAGGTGTTACTAAGGTTTCCACAAAACCTATAGCCTTTTATCAAACTCAAATTAACATTTTTGCCTTAATAGCATAATCTCCATCATGAAGAGGTATCATATTTATTATACTATCACTTGTGCCACATTTTATTCAAAACAATAACATCTCAATATTATATCATGTGTATTTCCCTCATCAAGGGTTTTAGGCACAATTAGGGTTTTCTAAGCCATTTCAACATTAATTAATGTATTAGGTCAAAATCCTTAATAACATGAATTCATTTTCCATTATCCTCTTAAAACTATCATGTAGAATATTCACAAATTATTTTGTAGAAAAAGTTAATATTATCCAACAAGTTATTCAGCCTATAATAATTCCAAATAATCTCCATATTGCACATTTTCATATCATCTTTCATACTCATATTAATGACATCATTAATCATTTTCATCCATTACACTTCATATTATAAATTATACTTATTTTAATTCACATTAGGCATTTATGAATATTTATGTGAATCCAATCATTCATTATCATGTTTGAGTCATTATATGCATTTTAGTGAACAGGATGTAACACATTAAATATTAATGAATTAATTCATATATCAAGTTATGATGAGGTGTTCATTAGAGAACAAGGTGATATACCTTATATATATTGATAACTTTATGACTATAATCCATTTATATGTATCAAGGTATATTATGTGATGATGACCCCTAATGTCACTAATGTATCACGAAAGACATTAAGGGTATATATATATGTATATGTTGTTAAGGCTATATGATTACATATTAGGGTTTAGGTCAACATGATCATTATATGTTAAAGCATCCTTAGGGTGCATTATCCATAAACATTTTACCATTAGGGTGGCATAGACAACATTATGTATATTCACAATTAGTAATGAGTAACCCATTATTATGTGAATCAATAATATGTGAAGGTTCAAGCATATGAACTATCTCTATATGACTTACTACATATTCACATGTGTATAAATAAACAAGTTAAATTATAAGTATAATGTTCTTGGTAAATTCTTGTTCACATAAGTTATTATGTACATATGTCCACATAGATAGGGTTTCTAACTCTAAAGGTATTTGATTTTGCTTTTAATTGGGATTCCATCCCCCTAAAAATGGGATTTTGTCCTCGAAATCAGATTTGCAAAACCAAATAGGGTACTAACACCATTACCCTCACTCCATCCCTTAAAAGGGTCAACTAAGTCAAACTAAGATAAGGGAAAAAGGGTACATAAAACTGAACACTAAAAGGATTTACTAACCAAGCTTCAGGGTGTAACATAGGGTACACTAAACCCTAAACATAGGAGTATAAGGTATTTAAGGATGACTTTTGTGTAATAGATCAAATCATCACTTATGGTTGTCCTAAGGAAACATGCCCAAAGATAGACTATTTCGAGCTGCCTGTATCAGATCAGGCCAGGCCAGGTCATATGAGCTCAGGAGTCCTCGTGACCAAGCTAGTAGGGCGGAGGAAAATATTGCCATCCCCCAAGCTCTGACCCTTTCTAGACACCAACACTTTCAACTTCTTGCTCTAGTAGCTTCTCAATAGACAATTCACCAAAAAGTTGGAAATTTTTATTTTTAATTATGAAATTATTATGATCCTAAATCAAACTTTCATTATAGGTCAACTCTAAGGTGAAAAACTTACTAAAGAAACTATATATGGTAAGGGTTCTATCTAGGAGACAATTTTGAATTAGTCAAGAATCTGACTACCTTGATGCTCTGATGCCATGCTGTAAAGACCATGTCTCTACTATAAACCATGGCAAACAAAAACACCAATTGTGTGGCAGCAGAAGAATTAAAACTTGACTTTATTCAAAATGTATAAAGAGTACATTACAAAAATTTCCATAAAGGAAGTATAACTTTATACAAACATAGGATCTAGGTAGAGGAAGACTTAGACTAAGCCAATATTGTCTCCAAACAAAACAACTTAAAAAGGCAACTATGAACATGCAAGCTATATGCTCCTTTTTCTTCTTGTCCTATCCTTAACCTTAGGTTCACCAAGCTTCCATGCACACTCTGATCCTAGCCTGGATGGTTGGGGTCATCCAATAAGAGAAAGATAAAAGTATGTGTCAATCAAAAGGAATAGGAAAATTAAATAATCTAAAGCATTGAAATATAAAATATTCTCTACACTAAGAGATTTTAAAAGAATTGAGGCAAGTATATGAATAAAAGAGAGAAGATTGCCATAATCAATAACCACAATAATAATCACATATCATGAATATATTAAGACACAAAGCCATCTCAATGTAGGGTGAGGCACCTACCGGACCTCACCAGTGGCATGGGGACTAAAACCCCAGTGCCTAAAAAGTGGAAGGGGGACTAAAACCCTAGTGCCTAATATATAAAATGGCAGGGGGACTAAAACCCCAGTGCCCGACAGGAGGACTAAAACCACACTTCCCTATGGGTGGTTTCTACTCATTTACACTACATTGTCATTTGGCCTAAAATACATCATGCTTAATATTCACTTGGCAGTAGTGAGAAGTAACAACATTGCAACATTGCAAAATGGGAATAAAACCCAATAATCAATAAATAGGCCATCCTAGGAAACAACAATATCCAAGAACTCCAAGTAAATGATCCAACATATGTAGTAGCAAGAGTCATATAATGAATGGGCAACAAAGGCAAAAGAAGCATAAAATAAGTAAAGATCCAAATAAAGGCATTTAGGAGGATATCAAGGCTAGAACAAAATGTTTTTAGGGTTGGATAAGAACCCAACTAAAGAGTAGGTTGATTGCACAATTTACATTCCTCATAGATTTCACTTTCATCACAGATGTTCACATACTAAAATAGGCTTCACATACATAGGGGTCACATACCTTAGTTTCAATTCATTACCACCAATCTTATTGTATCCAATTCCATATTTCCCTAGTTGCAAACATTATCATGTATTAGAATGTATTAAGGCATAAAGATATAAAGAAAAACCCATTTTAAACCTTTTTAGGAAAACCTTTGATTTGAGACCCAAAACTTAGACCAAGACATTACTTAGACTTTAGTGATTAGGAAAACATATTTTATTTTACAAATTGGACTTAAAATGAATTAATTATATATTTTAGAACATTTTATACACTTAAAAAGGCATTCAAAGCAAACTTTGAAAAAGGAATCCAAATCATGAATCAAAAACTTCAAAATCGAATTCTACATTAAAAATCCTTTCCACTGACTATTTTTTCGAATTTTTGTGACATGAGAATGATTTATTATGAATTAAATCATCTCAGCCTATCAGAATTCAGGGAAAAGCCACATCAACAAAATAAGGGGCGATTGGGCCACTGAGGCCGGGACCAAACTGACGCGGACCAATCACAATTGGCCACATCAGCAGGTCCACTCTCGCTGACCTAGGTCAAAGGCGAGTGGGAAGGGAGACTTACCATTTTACCCTTCCTCGCCCAATCAAATCAATTAAAACGATGAGGGCAATATGATCATTTGGAAGCACATATCTTCGTTAGTGAGAAACAAGACTCAAGTGAAATTATGATATTTCCCATTCAACTCTAATTGGTTGATTAGCATCGCGGGGACTCCAGGGTCATTTGACGACCTGGATTTTTTCCCTCGCAGCCATGGCCGCGAGCAACAGCTCCAGGAGCCAGGCTCCCATGTCAACCTGGTCATTGATGAAGCTCTAATCAGGGGATCATGTCAAGGAGCTTCATCGTTGCCAGGCAGAGGTGATGGAGCAAAACAAGGAGGAGATCGATGCAGAGACTACCCAAACACGGCAGAGAACCAGAGAAACTGGGGCACCGTTCAGAGATCAAAAACTAAAAGGAAATAGCAGGAGCCGGGAAACGGAGACCGGGGAACTATTTGTGATATGAAAACGGACCTTGGTCAGGTCCTAGTGTGGGAGGAGGAGCATTACAAACCAAATGGTAAGGTGGCGGTGACTGAGGTCCGGTGTCTTGTAGGTCAGGGCAAACGGGGGCGTCACGGGACAAAGCGAGGATACGAAGAGGAAGACGGATGGCCGAGGATGCTTACCCTAATGATAATTGGCCTATGATGGTCGGAGGAGAGAACAATAAGCAAAAGTTGTCGGAGATCCTCCTTGCACATGTTGGGGTCACAAAGGGAAGATTAGGGCCAATTGAGTATGGAGGAGGCTTGCTCAGGGTCTAACGGTGCTTGAAGACCCCTTAAATAGGTAGGAGGAGGACCGAGGTCGCCTCTACGACTCGGGGGTTCGAGAGGAGTGAAGAGGTTGATTTGGGCGTAACGTCGCCAGGGAGAAAGGGGCAATGAGCTAGGGCTCATTTGAACCATCGTGAAGAGCCGAACTCAAAGGGAGAAGAATCACGCTAAAAGGCGCATAGGAGAGGGAGAACGGCTCCGAGGAGCTGGGGCGCCACATCTGTTCAGCTGGTCGGAGGTAAGGGACGAACTTCGCATCGTCTGATCAAGGTGGATGATTGATGATCTAATCTAGACCTTCGAATGGCTCGCAGGTGAAGGGGGCGCGTGACAGGGATTAAAGGCAGAACATTAGTGTTGCAAATCGATATAAATGAAATAAATTCAATGCAATATAGTTACACTAAACTAAAGCTTGTATAATGGATTTGAGGGGTCAAATGAAGTCCAAAAGCCACAAAATTTTAACCACATGCTCATATTAAAGTCTAGAACCATGCTATGCAATTAGATTCTCGTTTTACTCATTAGTTGGCCCTTAATAAATATATTTCTCATTAAAGTGTATATTAATATATTAAAATGAATGAGTTATATAAAAAGACTTATTTCTATGAAACATGTGAGTAAATTTCGAGATAATAAGAACATTAAGATTTCAATAATCATTTATTAATTAAATAACATATTTTCATGAATTAAAATCATATTTTGAGGAGAGAGAAACAATTAAGGTTAATGTTCTCATAGATTAACTTAAATACACATTATTGCTAATATATTTATCCAAAAAGCTCCAAATTAATATTATACACTTATATCACTCATAAAACTTTATTTTTCATTATTAGTCCTCAATTATTACATTAAGTGAATTATTTGTGCATATACCCCTTTATAAACTTGAATGGGGGAAAATGGAATTTCAACCTTGAATTGTGCTCAAATTGCACAAAGAGTCCAAAAATGATCCAAAAGGATGGGAAATTTATGAAAAAGGTCCAAATGGACTACAAGGCAAAGAAATTCTCAAAAGTGGCTAAATTACAGGAAAGACCCTGAGATTCAGTATGTTACAATAATCTAAATGTCATATTTACCTAACTCCAAATTGGAAATGATGTCATGTTTATACCTAATCTAATGTGGATGGTTCACCTAGATCTAGGACATAATGTTGATCCATTGAATATAATTGAATAATGACATGCATGTTGGAAGTTTGAGACTATGTTTGAAATATTTGAAAGCTAGGACTAGGAGAACTTCCACATAACTCATACGGTGCTTTTCACTCAAACCCTAGTGAAATAAGACACCATGCTATATCTTCTCCCTGTGAGGTACCCTTGGTTTAGAGAATCTCTATGATTTTAACCAAGAATGCTTAATCTTGTACTCTACTCATAAAGTACACTTACTCTCTTGACCCTACAATGGTATTGTTTTGTTTGTATGTATGCTCATATAAATGTTTGGCTAGTTAATTACTTGTGCGAGCTACTTGTTCCTTATGATTAGTATGTTCATTTTTCTTGAAATATGTTGAAAAAACCTTGAACATAATTAAACTTGTCCATTATACAAACCTAGTATACCTACCAGTATTCTCGGGGTAAGGGCACAAGGTTGGGCGTCTTACTTTGGATGTCAAGATAAGATGGACCATGTCGATAAAAGGGTAGCTAATCTTGAGCACCCTCACAGACCTTTCCAATGGGAAGTTGGTCAATGGCCATTATATGTTGTTGAGTATAATGAAAATATATCTAAAATATGCTTTGGATAAAAGAATGTTGTTCTCTCGTATTTCATATTCTTGCTTATATGATGTTTCTAGCCCATAACACTTCTACAATATCCTTAAACTATTTACATGACTTTTTCATAGCGTACTTAATGCTTTAGCAGTATCAAATTTGTAGTTTCCAAATGAAGATTTGTTGCACTCAAGACTCTATGATCTGAAATGAAATACAAATGTGCATACTTGAATCTAGAAATGGGTACATGTTTCTCTATCCCCTTTTTGTATCTTGTTATATATTATGTTAATATTTTTACATATATATTGCATGTGTGAAATATTAGATCCATTCTTGGGACAAATTCCTAGGTTCACTTGCCTTTGGCTGTGTAGACATTAGGAGTGTGGACTTAGGGTAATAAATCAATCTATGACAAATGGTATAAGAGAAAAACACATAGGCCTCTATATATGCTTCTGGCATAACACCTCTTAAGAACCCAGGAAGGACTAAAATCATTTTCCCAAGCTTAGAGAGTCTTCTAGCATCTCATATTTTCTATAAGGACCACCTAAGACACCCAAGTAGATGATGATTAGGTAGTTTCTCATCTCCTCATGTGATTCTTATCTCATGAATATTAATCACATGAAATCTCGATTTTGGGTAGCTTACGCATGGGAAAAGTAAAATTCACTTGAAATCATGAAAGTTGATTAAGATGTTAATGCCATGTTCTGACTTTAAATTGGAAGCCCTATTTGATGTAAGAAAATACTCTCAAAGTTGTTGTACTCATGTGCAAAGTTAATGAAAACTCAATGTTACTCGTTTGGATATAAGTGTTTCCCATGTTTGAGGTAAATTCTTGATATGGTGAAATAAGGTGGAACTCGTGTTTTATACCTCATGTTTGATTTGGTCCCTATTGACTATACCTATGTTGTCCCTATTTTTATCAAACCTCAAACATAGATAAGAAAAACTCACCTGATTGATATGAATCATGCCACATACTCTGGTATGAGCATGGCTTTGGACCCCATATCATTATGTTATGACTTGAATGCATGAGGTATTTCCCTATTAACTTGTATGCCTCTTTGTCAGCTCAATTTGATACTTACATGATGGACATGGATATTACTCTATCCCTATTGTGCTTGAACCCTCAAGTTCTCAGTTTGACTCCTCCATTTCTAAAATCTACCCTTACCTTGATCTTAAAAGGAAGGACAGTCTATTATGACCTTGATCTTACAAAACATTGAAGTATGGTTTCCCTATTATGATGTTGATGTTTGACTCATGATCTTATGAACTTCAATTCGATAATTGGTACTCTCCCTTTTTGAACATACTTGATGACTGATGATTAATATAGATTAATGTTCTAGAAAATGGTGGTAGTTGACTTATGACTCCCCTAACCTAGGTCACATCCCTACTGTGATTGCCACTAAATTTTCACAAGCATGATTATTTAGAGATTGGGGGGTAACCCCTTCCACTTGACTTTGATTTCTTGATCTAAGCCTCTAATAGGTCAATTTAATGATGACTTTGATACTCGATCTTGAATCTCGATTTAATGATGGTCTTGAAATATGATATTGTTGATTGTACATAGTGTTTAGGTTCCTAGAAAGACCTAGGTCTAGATAATTTATCAACCTTGAAATTCCATGATAACAGACTCAAATTAATATCTCAAAAACTTGCTCATATCTCTAAATGTTGCTTGATTATTATATACAAATGAATGATCACCCTAAGGTCTAATTAGGAATATAAACCCTAGCCCCAAAATTCTTGGATCTATGGTTTTTATGTCCAAACTTGACTCTCTATATTGAATAATTAAATCTTGACTCATGATTAATGATCTTGATATTGACTTGGCTCCTATGATCAACCTATTTGAACCTTGAGATCACCATCGATGTATGGCTAATGACTTTCATGTTCCCAAATTTCAAAATTGAAATAATGACTATGATGATTTGGTGGATTTATGAATTAAGGGTGAGCTCCATGTGGGCTAGGGTGGGATCTTCCAATGATTTTGAGTATGAAATTACAATGTTGAAAAATGATGTATGTCTCGAATGGTTGAAATTTGAAATCTCAATCATGGAACCCACCTAGTCCAATGTAGAAGCTAGAACCCTAAAATTTTGGGAATGAAAGTCATGCCTTACTCTTGAACTCTATTTGATTGACCTAATATGTGATCTCTCCAAATTGGTGATCTATATAAAAATCTCTCCAAATATGTGACTCATGTGTTGATCTTTCACAATTTGATGATCCATGCATGTGACTATGTCTCGACCATGATACTCGATTGCTCGATTTCAAAATGAGATGGATTTTGTATCTAGTGATTATACCTTACGAGAATACTAGGATGATCTTGATGATTTAATGGGAAATTTTCAATCGATATTGATGACTTCATTTAATTTTAGGGACAAATTCCTTTTAAGGTGAGGAGGATGTGATAACTTGGATTCTTCTCTCATTCAATTTATGTACTTCCTGACCCATTTGAATGCTTAATGTACTCAATAACCTCCAACACCCCATATTTTATGACTTTGAGTCACTTTATTCACAATTGACAAGTTAGCTTTGATTAAGTGTCACTTAGAATGTGTTTATGACTTTGATTTGAGTTTCGATGCCTATTATATATCTTTAAATTCCATTCACACCCTGAAAAAAAAATTAAATTCCATTCAAAATTGAAATACTTCAATATGCTTTTCCTACCTTGATATGTGTCCCATGTTATAAATAATTCAATTATGAATTCAACTATCTAAAAATCACCACAATCGGAGCTATAAATCATAAGTTATGGCTATTTTAATGTCTCTAATTTTATCTTTGATTTAAGGGTTGGTCCTCTCTTTTCCTTGTGTGTTGGGCCAACCATTTGCAGGCCCAACCGGGCGCATGTCTCAGTCTTGACTGGGCACCTACTTTGACACCTCAATGATCCTTTGTGCTCCTCTTCAGCCAATCACCACCCTTGGATCTTAATGCTTGGATTGGACCCCTAATCTGACGGCTCAGAGGTTGTCTCCAAGCTTGGTCCATACTGTAGAAGTTTCTATAGCAGGGATGCTTTTTTATGACCAATGGTTATCGATTCTTGATGAATTATTGGAATTGAAATGCTCATTGCATACACAAGGACTCTCTCTCTCTTTTCTCCATTTATATATACCTCCTTGCACCCCAATTTCTTCCCTTCCTTTGCCTTCTCCTCTAACCCTGTCTAGTTGCGTTGCCACACCCCATGCTTTGGGGTTTCTCACCTCTCTACTCCTCGACCCTGTCAAAGGGGGTAGGCATCTTCACGAAGCCACAACGGAGGAAGATGGTTACTTCTCCTCCTCCTGCAGACCCTACTTTCCATTTTCCCCTTTACTCTATAGAAAGTTCCGCTACAAGCAGATCAACCCCTTAAGGCTTGGCTCGATGAGAAAGACGATCCAATGATTGTTGGATTGTAAATCAACAACTTGATTCAGTCACTCTCTCACTCCCTCTCCCCCCTTCCACTTGGTCTCTCTCTGCCTCTAGCACATAGGCACCCAGTTGCCAAACGAAGCACGCCGTGTGGCCCTAACCCGTGCCTCTTCACACACTTGCCCGCTCTCGCCCACCTTTGACCATCATCGTGATTGCCCGCTCACCCAAGGCCTATTGATGCTTCCAATCATCGGCGGATGTTGCTCCCCCACAAAAAGGATGCATTCTTTTCTGGGGCTTCCCTGCTAGCCCAGGAGGCCATGAATCACGTCCCTCCGAGCGGCCCATGTAGAGGCCCATTAAGGTTAATACCCCCTCCTAAAATCCCTTTTCTTGATGCTAAAGTGAAAACCTTATAACTCCTTCATCTTGTAACAAAATATTATGAAATTATATACCATTTTGATCAGAAAATCATCATCTTGTTAATGATACTATTTGATTAGACTATTTTTGCTTGTTTAACTCCTATTTTATGTAAAAGGATGCCATTGAAATCGTTAGATTATTAATCAATCCCAACCATGTGCTACATGTGACTTTTACGATCCCTAGACACACTAATTGGAAAAATCAGTGATCTTATCTATCACCTTAATGTGATGTTTCCTTGGACCATGTATATGCACCCCAATGACCAGTTTGACCTTCTATGTTCACCCTTTCCCGAAGGGAGGTCCATTTATGTGTTTACATGTTTAACTGGATCAAGTTTGGGAGTTTGGCTTAATTAGTCATCACCTAATCTTTCAATCTCATGTTTAGTAAATTTTATGATGACTTATGAATGGTTTGTTTGGTATTTCATGCTTGTTGCCACGTTTGTCTCTTAAAGTCTCAAGTGCCAATTTTTTAATCAAAATGAATAGGTTTACCTAGTTGTGTCCACATGGTGAAATATGATTGTTTTGTTAACTCCATGATCTATCTTGTTCAAATAAGCAAACCTATCATGCTTGTAGTACTAATATCAACTTGATCTATTCTAGGCTCCTTTATGATCTTATGACTTGGTGATATGACCCTATTGCATAGATTTTTTTCTAATATGACTTTACCATGATCTTGCATGTAAACCATGATAATAATCTAAATGTCATATTTACCTAACTCCAAATCGAAAATGATGTCATGTTTATATCTAATCTAATGTCGATGGTTCACATAGATCTAGGACATAATGTTGATCCATGGACTATGATTGAATAATGACATGCATGTTGGAAGTTTGAGACTATGTTTGAACTATTTGAAACCTAGGACTAGGGGAACATCCACATAACTCATATGGTGCTTTATACTCAAACCCTAGTGAACTAAGACAAAATGTTATATCTTTTCCTTGTGAGGTACCCTTGGTTGGGATAATATCTGTGATCTTAATCAAGAATGCTTAATTTTGTACTCTACTCATAAGGTACACTTACTCTCTTGACCCTACTTTGGTATTGTCTTGTTTTTATGTATGCCTGTATAAAGGCTTGGCTAGTTAATTACTTGTTTGAGCTACTTGTTCCCTACAATTAGTATGTTCGTTTTTCTTGAAATATGTTGACAAACCTTGAACATAATTGAACTTGTCCATTATACAAAGCTAGTGTACCTACATGTATTCTCGGGGAAAGGGCACATGGTTGGGCATCTTACTTGAGATGTCAAGATAAGGCAGACCATGTCAATAAAAGGGTAGCTAGTTTTGAGCACCCTCACAGACCCTTCCAATGAGAAGTTGGTCAATGGACATAATATGTTGTTGAGTATAATGGAAATATACCTAAAATATGATTTTGATAAAAGAATGTATTTCTCGCCTTATTTCATATTCTTGCTTACATGATGTTTCTATCCAAGAAAACTTTTACAGTATTCTTAAACTGTTTACATGCCTTTTTCATAGCGTACTTATTGCTTTAGCATTAATATGTTTATATATATATATATATATATATATATATATATATATATATATATATATATATATATATATATATATATATATATATATATATATATATATATATATATATATATATTAATATATTTGTATATATATATATACACATACATATATATACATATATAGTAACTATATGACTAAAAAAGTAACTATGTAGAAAATATTCAGTCAGTAAATATATGGACATATTTTTTGATTTTGGTGGGGCAAATGATATTATTTTTGGATGGAATTTTTTGGGGATCTAGATAAAATGATCCTATAAAATTGTAAATTTAAAAAAAAATGATAGGAAGGGTGTGTGGGAATTAATGATGAACCCATATATATATATATATATATATATATATATATATATATATATACACACGCACACATACATATATATACATATATACACACATATATATACATACACATATATATACACATATAAGGCATTCATTCAATACCCACATGGGTAGCCTGATTTTTCACTACCCGCACATCCAAAAGTGTAACTATGTGGTACACAAAAGTAACTCTAAGACCAAAAGAGTAATTATATTGATAAAAGAGTAACTATATGACTAAAAAAGTAACTACGAAGAAAATATGTAGTCAGTAAATATATGGACGCATTTTTTTATTTTGGTGGGGCAAATGATATTATTTTTGGTTGAAATTTTTTAGGGAGCTAGATAAAATGTTCCTCTACAATTGGAATTTTTTTTAAAAAAAATGACAGGAAGGATGTGCGGGTAGCTACCCACGTGGGTATTAATGATGAACCCATATATATATATATATATATATATATATATATATATATATATATCTATACATATATATAAATATATAGACACATATATAGATAATATACATGTATATGCATATATATACATATATGCACAAATGTATATACATATACATATTCATATATATATATTTATATATATATATATATATTTATATTTATATATATATATATATATATATATATATATACATATACATATACATATACATATATATATATATAAGAAGACATGATCTTTCACTCACCCTTAAGCATCAACCCCCTTTTCTGGGATTCAATTGTCAATTGCTCCTATGGGAAATAGGACTGAGTACCGATTTGATCCAGATAAACTGGGACTCAAAGTGATGAAATTTTATGAACTTTCTAGAGGTTTCCAGTCATGAAATGATCACCGAACCGCTTTGTTCATCTATGAAATGGTTGATTCACATTCTGAATCGAACAATTCACATGTGAATCGGTCGATTCAACACTTGAATTAGATGGTTGACTATATTTATGGTTCACAAACATATGGGCTTTCTATGTGTCGATTAATCTGCAACATGACGTCATCATCAATCCTTGATCTAGTCTTGCTGATTGATCAATCGAATGATGCATAATCTGAATATGTCGACTCACATTCTGTACTAGACAATTCATATTCTACACTAGGTGGTTCACTTCTAAACCAGTCTATTCAAATACTAGTTCTGCCAATGTACAAATAATGTTGTTTAAATTATATCCCTTTAATTTTTAGTAATCAAGTTAAACCATATTCATAAGTAACACATTTTCCTTGTGCATCCTATGAGTGTGACCCTATAGGTCCCGAGTTACATTGGTCGTGAATGTCCATAACAAGTTTATAACATCACAAGCAATGAGTTGTATCTAGCAACACTTCATTGCTACCCAAGTAATTGGAAAGTTGGAGAACAATTTCAACCTACAATTCGTGCTTAGTGTTATAGAGATTGTATGGTTCCTTTGTCACTGATATCCAAATTAAGTTTGAGGCATGGAATCATCCTCACAACATTCAATCCTTGTTTCTTGAACTAGAGTAGATTGTTGACATACATGTGAGCTGAATATCATATATTGATTCACATGAGCAAGGCCATGCATTTCTTAGTCTCCCTTATTAAGTTGACAAGTGTGATAAGGTGATTTTTTTATATTCTTTTTGTATCTCTTGTTTTATAATATCTTAACCTTAAAACCCTAATATCAAAGAGTGATAACTTGACTAATCAAAACTCTGAAAGTCGATATCAAACATTACCAGTAGCTAGGGTTTTTTTATGATGAAACAATGGTTCAATTTTCACATCACTCTGATAACCCTAGCTCACTCAACAATTTTTCTAAGATTCATATAAGATTCCATTTAATTTCATTTACATAACCCTTCACTTTAATCTTTAAATGATTCATTCATCAACTGACCCTATCACGCTACTTTCCATTTCACGCAGTGCATCTCAGCCATCTGATGAGGCTGCCACAAAAACTAGAGGGATCGGTCAACTAAGGAGTCATCCTCAACCTCGGCCCGACCCATGCGATCGTGGCTACATATGAGGGCCATGAACATTGACCATGATCTTCCCATCTGTTTGTTCTCCTAAGAAACCAACTGAGCCACTGCCTCTTACTCCCCTCCATGAACTCGACGAGCCCTCACACGACCCCTAGGGACGACCAAAACTTCCTCCACGATAACTGTTGGTGGCAACTATCTCTTACGTGCCAACTTGAAATTGGGCATCTATGAACTGCTCTTCCTCCTACCTAATTAACCCCTCTCACACCCTTGCCTAGACTCCTTTAGCTTGCTGACACCTCCAATTTTCCCAAAGTGAGCCCTGATGGCTCCACCATCAATGCCATTTGCTCTGACCAGCTTCTCCATGGTGTAGCTAGTGTCCATGCTACATCCTTTCCCATCACCTCCAATCATGCCATCATCAAGCCTCCCAGAATTGAGAGGAACCTCACCAGCTCATCTCCAGGTCTCCATGCCACCGATATCTCTCTCCCTCCTCCTTCCTCATCGAGGCCGACAACCTACTCCATTGACCTTGGTAGCACACTACTCCAGAGGGATCCATGACCCGAAACCCTATCACCCTGACCCAGACCGCCCCAATGAAGGTGATCACGAAGGAAGTTGCACGTGATGAATCGTCTGCTCACATCCCGAGCTCGTCAGAGTTGAGGGCAGAGCTAGCAAGCTTTGCAAGATGAGAAGAAGAGTGGGTCCCACCTCACTGACTGGATCCAACTTGGACCAGTAATGTAAATCCATGTCAAATCTCTAATATATGATCACGCAAAACCTCATCACCGTTGGATCTGAGCATCAACTGCCCTTTTTAATTCCCTTTATCTTTCATTTTTCTTCTATTTTCAATAATCACTAGATAATATCCTGATTTTGGAAAATTAACAATAAATAGTAGGATTATCAGAAAAATACAAACCAATACTCCATTTTGATCAAAAAGTTATGAGGATTAGGAATATACCATCACTTAACCCTAATTCTGACCCGTATTGATGCTCATGCTCAAATATGGATATATCTTGTTTAGTTATTCAAAAAATACTCTATCATGAACAAATCATGAAATTCCTCTGTTTGTCTTGTTTTTGTTCCTACATAATTAAGAGATGCTAAATTCCAATTTATGTGTCTCAAACATTAGCAAAGATGAATTATTACTCTTTTTCCCTATTTGTCTTACCAAAAATTGTTATAATTATCCATAATAATCTAAAGACTACCAAATTGATCTAGAGATCCTAATCTGACATGATACTATAAAATATGTACTGAAATCCATACTCCATTACTCATACTCCACACTGACTCTAACTAAGAAAAGGTCCTTTTGTACTCTTTTAGAAGTAAATGGTGTAGTAAATACTTAGCATATGATAATGGATAAAATGGATGTTCTTGAATGAGATGATGCTTGATTTTCCATATTTATGTTTATGAACACAAGAAACATAAGATATCTGATCTACTATGTGATAGCACTAAATCTCTTTGGTAGAATAGTGCATTGATGAATGTACTAAATCAATTTGGCAGAATAGTACATGTGAGCACTAAAACTTTTGTAGAATAGTGCATTGATTAAAGTACTAAATCTATTTGGTATAATAGTACATGTGAGCACTGAATCTCTTTCGTAGAATAGTGCATGTGGATGAACAACTGTACACAAAATGGAAAAATGTGCCTAAAACATGTGATCTCTTTTATTAATAATTTTTCCCTATTTAATTACACTTTTTTCATATTCCTTATTTTTTCCAAGTATTAGTTTTATAACGAGAGGTATAATCAAGCACACGTAGGCATACTTAGTACAATACATTAATATATTCTACTGACATGTGCCAATTGCAAATACTTTTTAGGTTCCTTTTTCTTATTATGATGATGAAGGAACTCAAAATGATGGCTCAACAAAATTATATCTTTCATGGGGATGTTAAAGTAAAATGGGACTCCTAGTTTAATTTCTTTTTCTTCTGCAAGTAGTTCTCTCATGTATTATGTTTTTCTTCTGTACTTCTCCAATGCCTTCGGGCACCTATGTAATTAACACTTGGTTTATTTAAGGAAGCTTGTTATTTGGTGCATGTATATACTTGTGTGTTTGATTCACTCAGGTACGTGCAACATTTACCCTTTTGTACACAATTCCCTTTTGGGTCTATGGTGTATATTTAGGTTAGGTTGTTAAACTGTGACAACAAGATATCATCCCCGGTAGGAAGGACAAATCCCATCTACATCATTCATAGTCAACCCCCATGTGTCACAATGTACCCGAGAATCACCTTTATGGAAACCCTTATTCAAGATCATGTTGGATGATGTCAAAATACATTGAACACATGTGATGAGTGTAGTAGTATTGGGTATAAGAACCACAATCACCACTGTCACTGTGAGAGATAATTTTGACTACCAAACTTTGGTCTCCATGTATCATCTCATGGTGGGTTTGTCTAGTATAGTATTCTCAAATAAGTACATATGTTATTGGTTTGATAACACATATCATGACTAATGAGATTCTATCATCAGACGAGACACATTCTAGTCTTATGTATTATTGATGCCTATTTTGATTCCATAGTAATATTCGAATAGGAAAATAAAAAGAGTGTATGTTCTCTTATCATACATATGATCTTGTTATTTTGGTCATCAACCTGAAGACATATGTCATCATGTATCATCATTCTTAAGACATTTATTACATTACATCATTTATCATAACTTAATAAAACTAAACAAATGAAATACACTTTTATTATTTTTATCATATCCATTACATCATGCCTTATTACAATCATCACATGATTGGCTCTCTGGGCATACATATTAACAATGGTGTCTTGATACCAATGTACCAGACGAGATGGGGGTGTTAATCCTTCCCCATTTATAACTAGATTGTAGAATATGATATATGGATTTCATTTTATATTTTATGTTTCTTTCTTCAAATCCAACTCAGATTTGCACCGTGGAATCAATGATTTATTAGGGTTTTCCTCAGTTTTTATGAATATCTCTCTTTTTCCCACTTTTTTCAGGCACGGTAGAACAACTATATGGAAAACAAACTTTAAACTCTTCACTCTCCTTTTTTGTTTGAAAAATTGGTTGGCATATCATTTAAGATTCCTACCCTCTATAGTGTTTTTGACTTTTTTATCTAAGTAAATATTTTGAAAATTGTTCAATTGTGCAATAATAATCATCATTTCTCAACTTCAAATGTTATTGATGAAGATATTTGCTAATAATGGCATATACTAAGAGTCAAAATTCAATATGTCAAACAACCCCAAGATATCGATTCAATAAAATTACTTTTGAACTGACATATTATTATTCTAAAAACGTCTACTATCTACAAAAGGAATCTAAAATTGCTAGATACATGGATAGCTCATGCATTTAAAGTCAGACATAATTAACAATGTTGATGACATCCATGGAGCTTTAGCAAGAAATCTTTTCAATAAGAACC
Organism: Alisma plantago-aquatica; assembly: GCA_963693085.1. Taxonomy (NCBI): domain Eukaryota; kingdom Viridiplantae; phylum Streptophyta; class Magnoliopsida; order Alismatales; family Alismataceae; genus Alisma; species Alisma plantago-aquatica. The sequence continues at coordinate 746,514,552 of OY856409.1, read as the reverse complement.
AACTCCTTACAATTACTAGTCATGCATACTTGGTTAGTTAAAATTAACAAGACTAATACCATTGACAACTAATGAAGTTATTTATAAATTAGACCTTTGAACCTCATGGGGCTACCTCAAATAATTCCACCACATATGTTTACCTACAAAATCTCCACATTTGATTGTCTATTCCATCCATATATACATATTCACTATAAAATTTCATGAAATCAAATGTTTATTTAATTTAATTTCATGGTAGAGTTATACTTTCACCATTGTAGAGTTATACTTACATATATAGGTAGGGAACCAATATATACACACATGAAGCTCTCTACAATATGGGGAACTATACTATCACCGTGATTCAGTTTGTTCCTTCAAACCATGTATGAGACACATAAGTGATTAAGAAAAGTTCCACACGTAAGTATACCACTAATTAGCTTTATTACTCTCAATTAACTCATGGAATTCCCCTACATTTCATTGTATCTCTTAAATCATTCTAATAGTATTTCTAAGACCCCATCCCCCAAGAAATGTAACATTGACATTTATTGGGGAAAGGGTTGTGATAATATTTCCAATATTATCACAAGAATAAACAAAAATAACATACAATTTCACTCAAGAAATAAGATAAAGGCTTTTTACAAAGTTGAGCTCCCTAATGATGGCACATAACTTGGAAACTTTGGAATTAAACCCATAAATCTTCAAGAGTACTAGAAAAGGAAAACTATGATCTAGTCCTCTTAGTTCCTTTCAGAGTTTCACTCTTTTTTTCTGCTAGTTCAACCATAGTTTGACATCTACATCCTGAGTTTAACATAAAACGTCGACAAACAACTATTTCATATATCATTATGTTGTGTATGTGGGTGCAACGACAACAATGCATATATTAAAAATGATATTTATTACAACAAATGATACAATATTTGCAAGTAAATAAATTTACAATATCACTATTTTGTTTTTGAACCAAAATTTGATATCTCATTTAGTGAACCTATGTCTCTTCCCTTAAAGGATTCTTAGATTTTTCACTAGGTGGCCCAACATATGTTTGTGTTAGTACTCGTTGATATCTCACGAGTTGAACAAGTGCATATTCCCTCATGGGACTCTTTCTCATTATATGTATTCCATCATATACTCTATAATAATTTCACACTGGTTTATATTAAGAGTATTTTGGATCATTTTCATTTGTATGATATTTTGATTATCAGGTTCAATCATCATTTAGATTTAAATAATACAGATACGATCTCATCATTTGCAAAAGTAAAATAATCAAGGCATTTACAAGAGTAAGTAGAATTTTGGAAAATTTGTAAAAAAAAATAAGGAGGTCAACCATAAGTGTCCCACATACCTATTCCCTCAACAGAAAACGTTCAAATTTTATTAATCCATCAAAATTCAAGCCATGTTTTGCATATAATCATTCAACACTTATATTGTTGCAAATTTCTCCCAAAACCAATTAGGTAGAGTTTTAGAAATGGATCAAGAATTTACATGTAGGATTCAACTAAGTTTATATGGAAACTAAGGTTTTCATCGGTTCAACCCCTTACATTGGATAAAGAGCCAAATTACTTTTGAACATTATGATTCATCATAATTGAGATCTATTTTATTTTATCACCAAGATTACTACAATTTTTTTGGTAAAGATTGGGATCTATGATTCTTTAAAAGATTTTGAAGACTTGATCTAATTAGATTTCCAATTAAGTATTTTCCAATTTACCAATATTCTAAAGGGCATTGTTTGAGATTTACATGAAGAAGTAATTAATGTTAGTCTTTAAAGTATTTTTTTCATTTACATCTCATTATCATTATTGAAATTGGAAATTTACTTCTACTATTTATATTTCGTATCTATTAATATGATTAAAAAACTTGTGTATATTTTCATTTTTTTAACAGAGAGGAAGCAATATACTTTTAGGAAAAATCACTGACCATTAGATCTAGTCAGCCTCAAATTAGGTTAGGATCAAATGACTTGTAATCATTGTCTCCACTATTCTGGTTCAATGTGGATAAAGTAGGGGGGGTTGCACAATGCTATCCATAAGATTGTGATCAACATTGATTAGTAACGATTATGATACTCATAGTGACTTTGTCCACATAGGAAGAGAATAACAGGGAGATTACATGAGGGCGTGAGAGTCATTCATATCTGGTCATATGGGTGACAATGATAGATATGAGTCATTTTGTTGGTCTCACCCACTAGAATGATCCATTAAAGTCAGTGCATGCATGTTGTTTGACCTAGTCCTAGCTTGACCATGATTCAAAGGAATGAGTTGGGTCATGATCGCTAAAGAAGTAAGGACCAAGATTTCTTACCTCTCAAGTTCCATATGTGCCAAGGAAATTGATAGCTTTCTTTTTAATAATGAGAGAGGGGCTAGGTTTAGGTTTTCAAACTTGGGCTGCAAGTTTTAAATGGAAATTTTAGTGATGGGAAGAACTTGGGGGCCAAGGCATCATATGAATTCACAATACTTATATATTATCTTGGGTTTATGAGAGGGAGTGATTGGAAGACAAAGAATTAGAAAAGGAAGGTCCATGGGGGTAGGTGTTGGGAAAGAAGCCCATGGTCACCATTGCAGAGTTATACTTACATATATAGGTAGGGAACCAATATATACACACATGAAGCTCTCTACAATATGGGGAACTATACTATCACCGTGATTCAGTTTGTTCCTTCAAACCATGTATGAGACACATAAGTGATTAAGAAAAGTTCCACACGTAAGTATACCACTAATTAGCTTTATTACTCTCAATTAACTCATGGAATTCCCCTACATTTCATTGTATCTCTTAAATCATTCTAACAGTATTTCTAAGACCCCATCCCCCAAGAAATGTAACATTGACATTTATTGGGGAAAGGGTTGTGATAATATTTCCAATATTATCACAAGAATAAACAAAAATAACATACAATTTCACTCAAGAAATAAGATAAAGGCTTTTTACAAAGTTGAGCTCCCTAATGACGGCACATAACTTGGAAACTTTGGAATTAAACCCATAAATCTTCAAGAGTACTAGAAAAGGAAAACTATGATCTAGTCCTCTTAGTTCCTTTCAGAGCTTCACTCTTTTTTTCTGCTAGTTCAACCATAGTTTGACATCTACATCCTGAGTTTAACATAAAACGTCGACAAACAACTATTTCATATATCATTATGTTGTGTATGTGGGTGCAACGACAACAATGCATATATTAAAAATGATATTTATTACAACAAATGATACAATATTTGCAAGTAAATAAATTTACAATATCACTATTTTGTTTTTGAACCAAAATTTGATATCTCATTTAGTGAACCTATGTCTCTTCCCTTAAAGGATTCTTAGATTTTTCACTAGGTGGCCCAACATATGTTTGTGTTAGTACTCGTTGATATCTCACGAGCTGAACAAGTGCATATTCCCTCATGGGACTCTTTCTCATTATATGTATTCCATCATATACTCTATAATAATTTCACATTGGTTTATATTAAGAGTATTTTGGATCATTTTCATTTGTATGATATTTTGATTATCAGGTTCAATCATCATTTAGATTTAAATAATACAGATACGATCTCATCATTTGCAAAAGTAAAATAATCAAGGCATTTACAAGATTAAGTAGAATTTTGGAAAATTTGTAAAAAAAATAAGGAGGTCAACCATAAGTGTCCCACATACCTATTCCCTCAACAGAAAACGTTCAAATTTTATTAATCCATCAAAATTCAAGCCATGTTTTGCATATAATCATTCAACACTTATATTGTTGCAAATTTCTCCCAAAACCAATTAGGTAGAGTTTTAGAATTGGATCAAGAATTTACATGTAGGATTCAACTAAGTTTATATGGAAACTAAGGTTTTCATCGGTTCAACCCCTTACATTGGATAAAGAGCCAAATTACTTTTGAACATTATGATTCATCATAATTGAGATCTATTTTATTTTAATACCAAGATTACTACAATTTTTTTGGTAAAGATTGGGATCTATGATTCTTTAAAAGATTTTGAAGACTTGATCTAATTAGATTTCCAATTAAGTATTTTCCAATTTACCAATATTCTAAAGGGCATTGTTTGAGATTTACATGATGAAGTAATTAATGTTAGTCTTTAAAGTATTTTTTTCATTTTCATCTCATTATCATTATTGAAATTGGAAATTTACTTCTACTATTTATATTTCGTATCTATTAATATGATTAAAAAACTTGTGTATATTTTCATTTTTTTAACAGAGAGGAAGCAATATACTTTTAGGAAAAATCACTGACCATTAGATCTAGTCAGCCTCAAATTAGGTTAGGATCAAATGACTTGTAATCATTGTCTCCACTATTCTGGTTCAATGTGGATAAAGTAGGGGGGGTTGCACAATGCTATCCATAAGATTGTGATCAACATTGATTAGTAACGATTATGATACTCATAGTGACTTTGTCCACATAGGAAGAGAATAACAGGGAGATTACATGAGGGCGTGAGAGTCATTCATATCTGGTCATATGGGTGACAATGATAGATATGAGTCATTTTGTTGGTCTCACCCACTAGAATGATCCATTAAAGTCAGTGCATGCATGTTGTTTGACCTAGTCCTAGCTTGACCATGATTCAAAGGAATGAGTTGGGTCATGATCGCTAAAGAAGTAAGGACCAAGATTTCTTACCTCTCAAGTTCCATATGTGCCAAGGAAATTGATAACTTTCTTTTTAATAGTGAGAGAGGGGCTAGGTTTAGGGTTTCAAACTTGGGCTGCAAGTTTTAAATGGAAATTTTAGTGATGGGAAGAACTTGGGGGCCAAGGCATCATATGAATTCACAATACTTATATATTATCTTGGGTTTATGAGAGGGAGTGATTGGAAGACAAAGAATTAGAAAAGGAAGGTCCATGGGGGTAGGTGTTGGGAAAGAAGCCCATGGTCACTATTTTGGCTCTCCAAATCTAGTTTTGTAATTTGTTCACCATAATGTACCAAAGTAATTCTAACATTTCACTTGAACCCCTATAAACCAAGTAATTTTTCTATAGAGATTAAGCTTAACTTAGCCTTTAGGATAAAACCTAGATGTTTGAAAACTCAATTTTGATAACTCTATGAAATCACATTTATATAAAGCTCATACGTACAATGTACCTACATTATTCTACATTATTCCTGACCAATATCACTAGGTGATATGGTACTAGACTCTTATATTGAGATTGAAACTCTATGTTTTCTAGTTTAGTTTTGTTTCCATTCAGCTTGAGACTTAATTGTTTACTTTGACTTCTGTTTGAACAAAGACACGCTACTTGATAACATATAATATATGCAACTAAATAGATCTATACTTATTGGTATTTATTCCTAGAGAGGCAATCATATGATTATTGTAAAGGGGCATCATATACTTGATTTGATAATAATAAAGGTAATATTGTTATTATTGATCACATACTATTTTGTAGACATTTGTGCATCTATTTTATCTCTGTAATAACATTTCTTTTATGATTTACATAATCAATATTGGTTGTTTTTTACAAGACCTGATATGACTTCCTTTTACCTAAAAATCACAACTCCCTTTTATTTTTTATACAGTTCTCATCGGTTGCTACACTTGAAGACAATTCAACATCCAATAAAGACAACGCCATGTCAACGTTGAGTTCCCTAAAAATGCAGCCACCCTTGCAATCGATAAGGTATAAAGCCTCTACGGTCAATATAGTCATTGTAGTGACTGAAGTCAGTGTCTGGTAGTAGATGATGAATTAGTGAAAGCCAACTCCTCTATGGTCGCTACAAATACATCCACCCTTGCGACCGATGGCTCCCAAAGCCCTTGTAGTAGCTACAACCCAGGTATTGAGATTGAAGGAGTTGATTGATAGTTGCGACCAACACATGCTCAATGTAGTGACTACTACAATATTTATGTCAGTGTAAAACACCTAAAAATAGACCCCCACCTTGTCCATTTGAGGGGGTCGTGACATCAAGTGATGACAAAGTGTTGTTCCATTCTAGTGTCACCCTCATCCATATCCGTCGAACTTCTACCTTTGAAGATGAAGGTCATGAGGAGAGAGAAGATCATCACCCTCTTCTTCAAGAAAAGGAGTTTCCATCATGTACATCAATGCCAAATCTAGATCTGAAGGAGTACTATTAATGTATCACCTTCAGCCATATTTAGATCTCTCATCCCTCTCACAATTTTCACCCATCATTTTCGTCTATCTCGATGTATCTTCACTTTTGTAAATTCGTAATGTTACTCACAAACATGAGTGCCTAAACTCATTTATTGGGTTGGGTGTATCCTCTAAGCCTCTCCAAACATGTATATGCTTGCATCCATTCAAATACATTTTCACTTAGCAAAGATTATCTCCATCTGCTTTATTGTAATGCTTCACTTGTATGATCAACTACCATCTTGTGATGTTTGATTGTTAGTGCCTCATAAGAGTAGTTCTTACTATATCTAAGTTTTATGAAGTTGCATGAATGCATGAGAATTTGTAATGCTTAAGCTAATGATCATATGGTTATTTTTGTGATTGTTTGTTTGCCATCTCGAGAGAGAGACAACCTTATCATCTAGATCTATCCTAATCTCGAGAGAGAAGAAAACAAACATAAATGGTGATTGCATGTAATCTTGCTAAGGGTATAGAAAGGGTGTCAGTATTGCATGTTGGTGAGACATCTTAGTAGGTGAAACCCAATCAAAGTTTGTATCCATATTTTGTTATTACAAGCTTGTTTACTTTTATTCTCTTGTTTTGTTTCATTACTCTTTTTTTCTTGCTTTGATTGTTAGAGTAACAACATTCCATAAGGAACACCACCTTAACCTACCCTTTCGTTTGGCATATTTGAGTCAAAGGTCCTATCTTATTAACACCCACCTTTCCTTTTCCCTATGGTTTGACCCCGATCTACTACAAAGAACCCAGTATAATAGTTGAGGGAGGTTGAGTGTCGGGTTATAAATTCAAGAGTATGACTAATCTAGACCTACTCCATTTTGGACGTGTGATTTAGGTAGGTCAATTATGTTTGTCTCCATCATGATATGATGACTCAAACATGGTAGACATTTAATGAATGATAATACTCAATGACATATGTCTTCAGATTGAGGACTTGGAGAATGTGATAATATGTATGATAAGAGTATGTACATTCTTGTTATGTCCCTAGTCGGATATTACTATGGAAGCAAAATAGATGATAATAATTCCTAAGAATAGAATGTATTGGCTAATTATTTATTTCCATTAGTAATGATATGGATATCAAGTCAAACACATAAGTACTTTTTATGAACAAGTGTAATAGATCGACCCACCTTGAGAGTCATACATGGAAGTGACTAATGGAAGTCAAACGTTGATCTCATTGTCACACTGGTGATTTTGGTCCTTAGACCAGAAGTTACTACAATCCTTAGACCTGAAGTCACTACTCAATGCAACCTTGAACAGGGCTTCTATACCGGTAGTACTTAGGTGCATTGTGACACATGCAGATTATTGTGAGTTATATAGATGGGATTTTCCCTCCCATTGGAATGATATCATGGCCATGCTCATGTGAGACTATTTGATGAGCGAGACTACTAAATATATAGCCATGCTCATGTGAATCAATATATGATATTAATCTCATTTGTATCTCAGTAGTATACTCTGGATCAAGGAACAAAGATTGAACATTAAGTGGATGATGTTTTTTTACCTCACATTCAATGTGGAAATTAGATACAAAGAATTATACAATCAATATAACACTAGTCACATAAACTAGGTTAAGTTGTTCTCCAACATCTCCAATGTCCATGTCCATTGATCTTCTACCCTCATCCATGTACACTGTTCTAGTCCTTCCACATGAACTACATAGGAATGTAGAAGTTGAGCGCCCTCATTTGGATGATGTTGACAAGGACTATCCATGTGCACAAGGAGTGACATACACAACCACATTAAGGGGATGTCACTGGACTAGCTCCATGACAAGGTATCTCTTGTGCACCCTCCATCCAAATACATTGTCGTCTATGAGATCAACTTATAAGATACCTGGCTCTTGTGCACCCTCCATCCAAATACATTGTCGTCTATGAGATCAACTTATAAGATACCTGGATTTTTTTTTCCGTTGTGCTTGACACATCCACAAAACCTTACAGTCACTACATCCATGAGACTAGGAGGTATACATGCAACATAAGTGAAAGAAAGTGAAAATCAATCTACAAGAGAGAGTAGCCCTAGATTAGATGTCTAGTTCCGTATTGGGTCATGTGACAAATAGGTAGATGATTGAATTATTTGTGAATTAAGGATATGGGTGATCTTATCTATGTTTGATATGCCACAATAGAAATTGCTCTATGATATACTAATATTGTCATTGAGATATGAATTCACTATTGAGAATACGAGCTAACTCATGATGACTAATGTATGTAGCTGTTTTCGCTTAATATAAACTAAGCTAAGATAAGTTTAGATCATCATGAGTGAACTCTGAAGAGAGTGAGACCCAAGTGAAACTGATGGATGACCTATCCTCCAAAATATGTGAAATAAGAAATATATGTGATTTATGTGTCCTTAATTGGGTTATTCTTGAATTTATGTGTTAGTGATTTTTGAATGATTCATGTATTTATTATAAATCATAGATGTGAAAGTTTGATAATAATATGTTATGTGTAAAAATTTCACTATGAGAGAGTCAATCCTTTGGCTAAGTTAGGTCTTATCTTGAGTGACATTAGCTTGTGAAATTCATCCAGTGATGCAAGTGAGGTCAACTATGAGATTGTAGTCATAAGAGTAAATTCATTGTGCGTGAAATACTCACACATGTTGTTCCTTCCACTTCATTTTCTTAATATTAGATGAAATAAACCTTACTTGTGTTTATTGAGCTGATTCATGTATGAAGAATCACTCGTATAAGCTTGACCTTGTTTATTATATTTCTTTTGAAATCATATGTGTAATATATAAGTTTGAAACAATGAGTCTTAGACAAAAGAAAATTTTGAATAAAGATTACATGATCCCAAATAAAGTTCAATAGATTAATCATTTTCAACCTAAACTTCTACATTTATGAGAAGTGACACACTAAGGTGAGAATCCTAATATCAAAGGTTGAAAATACACCCCCCCTAATGATAAAATTCCACTATAATGTTTATCATGGCCAAAAACAATTTGTGGACAAATGTAAATTGTAACTACCTATAACACCCCACTTTTCATATCATATGAGTGGAAGAATTTTACTCAAGGGGGTGTCACGATATTCTATTTGTGGAAATTAAATTAAATGAAACACTTTTCATAGAATTAATTTAGATTCATACACAGTTCTTAGAAAAAAGGAAACTACATCATAATCATCTATGAAATCAAATCTACTTGGTAACATGACTAAACATAATGTAAATGATATCTAATACTCTGGATCAACTTGGTAAATGGAAACCCACCAATCTAAGCTTGAGTATCTTCTAGTCCTTGATATTCCTTTTTATCCTTCACTTGCTCCAAATCATGCGGACATCACATCCCCATCCATGCACAAAAAACACATCTTATCAAAAAGCGACAATTGACACTTTATATGAAGAGAAATAATAATTTGACATGAGTAAAACTGACATGAAATAACATGAAATTAACTTAAGCATTGATTATTTTAAGAATCCATGAATTATTAATAACATGAAGGATTGAACAGTAAATATATGCATCTCTCTATGATTCCCGCTTAAGAGCTCGTGATTTCTAGAAAATTGCTTGATGCTAGCAAATCCTTGGATGACCTCTTTATGTCCATCATTCGAAAGTTTATAAAAATTGATTCAATTACAATTATCCTAACATTAACATTAACATTAACATTAACATTAACATTAACATGAACTTTGAACTTTAACATTATGGGATTTGTCCCTCTTAAATTATAATTGTGTTTCCCCTACATGAACATGATTAATTAGTCATAACCATAATCATAATGAGGGTTTTACCATAGACTACAAGTAATCAACCAATCAGACAATGATATATATATACATGTTGTCTTCTTGAGAAAGAATTCTTCATTCATTAAATCAACTAAGGTGCGTAATCATAAATAAACATGCAATAAACAAATTTACTTAAGGGAAATATGCATGCCCCACTTACCTAGAATATACATCCTTAGCATCAAGTCCTCTCACTCGATTGAGACTCGAATCACCTATAATTTGATTAAAATCATGATGTATTCATGGGTTTTGTAATAGCTTGGACTTTGCTATCTTCCAATGTATTTTCATCAATTCCTCACTCTTGCCTTTCATTTCATGATTTTATTCTTATTGATGTTTTCTCAGCTTGTTCTATGTTTGCATGACAAGTGGTGATTTTCAATTTGATTGAAAACCATGGTTTCATCGAATTTATACACCATCCTCTCTCAATAATTTTGAGATCTTCCTTTTGTATTTTCTACCACATGTTCTATAAATGGAGAGGTAACTCCTACATTTCCAATGCACCAAGTTTCACTCAATTTCGAGCTTGTATGTGAGAGTTATGGCCATTTGATAATCTTGTAGTTTAAATTTCAATTTTGACTCTTTAATTAAATTGACATCATATTGGGCCAATTCTAGAGGGTGTGCATAGCCCATTTAATCTTTCCCTTTCTTCGTAGTGATCTGGCTCCTCTATGAGAAACCAATCCCAAGACTCGCTTACCCCTAGTCTATGATTTTGGTTGTTGGATCATACAACCTCGGATCTAACCCCTTATCTAATGGTAATGATGTCATCTTGTACCTCCGTACAATGACCAATGCCAATAATGTCGGCCACCACCTACCCAAAGTTGGAAGTCTCTTTTACCACCTCTTTTTCCATGATTTCACCCCTAAAATATTTCTATTTAAGCACCACCCTTCGTTTTTTACTCTTCTTTTGCAATGTCCTAAACCCTAGCCACCTCTCTTCTTCCTTCTTCTTCTCCAGCCACCATGGTGGAGATATCCACCACCACCTTTTTCCTCTATCATCCAACCCACCCCGGGTGTGTTGGAAGCCTCCTTGAACCACATTTTCAAGATATGGAGGTGCCCAACACTATAGGAGCCTCAAACGAGGTCTGATCGGTGTTGGGGCATCAGTCTCCAGTGGCGTGGAGCCGCACTAGTGAGGCTTCATGTAGCAACACCCATAGAAATGGGGGAGGCATTGGTCAACGGCTGTAGGCGACCATCAACTACTGGCTCTCGCTTGCACAATGACTTAAAGTTGTGGGGGGCAACAACGAGTAGCTAAGAAGAAAGGCACCCCTGCATAGGGGTCTTTTAGCCTAATTTTACTCTTAGCTCCATGATTTCCCCTTTTTTCTTGCTTGGATTATTTTAATGATGATTCATGCTACTAAATGATCAACCTTGACCCTATGAGTTCTAAAACTTTATGATTGTCTCTTGATCAGTAACTTTGTTTTACTTTTGAAATGATTTTTTCTTTGAATACCCAAATGCATCCTAAATAGCATTTTGACCTTATATGTTCTTGCTTGACCCAATAAGTGATTCAATTATGCACTAGCATGTTATATCTATACCAAGCCTTGTACTATGGTAATGTTGCTTATTATGTCACTATTGATCCTTATAACAGTAACTTGTAACCATATTTTGTCTTAAAGTGGATCACTTTTGATGTGCACTATTACTCTTTTAACCAAAAAGTTCCCCTTTTTTCCTAGACATAATGTTACTTGCTTGATTCTTAGGACTTTGACATGTGTAATCATTAAGTTATCATCCGACCTCTAAATATGAAATCTTTATTAATGCTATGAACCATGTTTGACTATGGTCCTATGCTATGGTTTTCATTAGTAGCTCATATGATTTAAAGAATTAGTACGCCCTAAATGTGTTGTATATGGACTTATGTGATTGGATCTTTATTCTTGTGCTAAAGTAGAACCTTGTTGTTCTTATCTATATGTTCACTTATACATCAGGCCTAAAATTATTTGTGACACAAAACTCATATGCATTGCACTTATGCAGTCTTTTGACTACATTAGACATATGGATGGCCCCTAACATATTCTAGGTGTATATGTTGATTGTTGGGCTCTAACATTGGTAGATCACACTCTAATGTTATATAGACTATATTAGTGACTTCAAATCAGTGGACTCATTTCACTTGTAGAACTAATATCAACTTGATCTACTTAATACTCTTATGACTTGGATTAATGAGCTAGTTGCATGGAATTGATATAATATGACTTAATCATGATCTTGCATAATGAACAATGATCATAATCTAAATACCATGCAACCTGTATTGCTAAATCAAACCTTATATCTATCATGTTGTACTTATAATGTGGATGGTTCACCTAGACCTAAGGTTTATCTTTAATGCTTATATCATGTAGAATCAATGTATACATAATTGATAATATACGACACCACTTGAACTATTTTATACCTAGATTTAGGAGAACATACATGTGATGTGTTTCATGTTTACATCAACTAAACCCCTTTGACATAAAACACCAGTTTATATCTATTCTTTACGAGGTTTTCTTGTTTAGGATCAACTGTAGGAATCTTACTAAAGAATCATAACTCTCAAGGTACGCTCAATATCTTAACCAACTATGTTTTTGGCTTGATTGTATGTATGCTTGTATGAATCCTTGGGTAGATAATTACTTGTTTGAGATACTTGTTCCCTATGATTAGTTTCTTCATTTCTCTTTAATATGTTTAACAAACCTTGAACATGTTTAACAAAGAATTTGTTTAACAAACTTTAAACATAACATGTCTGAATTCTAGGGGTAAGGACACAAGGCATTAATAAAATAGGGTTAGCTAATTGAATTTGGTCTTGAGGTCACTCACGTTAATTAAAGGGTATCTAATCTTGAGCACCCTTACAAACCTTTTCATTGAGGAAGTTGGTTATAGTCCTATGTTGATATAATGGACAAATGAACTACAAGAATTCTTTGTTTAAAAAAAACATCTTTAAGTTGGTTTTCGTCTTATTTCATCTTCTTGCTTATTATCATGTGTCTAGCCAAGCAAACTTTTACTATATGGTTAATCTGTTTACATGCCTTTCATAGTGTACTTAATGCTTTAGAATTAATATGTTTTATGTATCGAATTTTTAGTTTCCTAATGAAGATTCATTGTGCTCAAGACTCTAAGATCTCAAATGAAACCACAATGGGATATCATGAACATAGAATTGGGTACATGTTTCTCTATCCCCCTTCTAGTATCTTAGTATATCTTGTTGGGATTGCTTTTACATATATATTGCCTATGTGATACATGTGATGAGTGGCATTATAGGAATGGATGCCCTGGTCCACTCGCCTTTGGCTCTATAGCCATTAGGAGTGTGGACATAGGGTAACAAACAATTCTATGACCGGTTCATAATCATTAAAACCCTAATATTGGTATTGAATTATTGAAGTGATTAAATGTGATAAACATTTTTGTAAACATGTTAGATTGATAGAAAAACAAAAGATCTTTCTAAAACATATTTTTGCATATTTTCTGAGGTTGTATGCAAAAGTTATGAATTTTTCATTATCAACCAAAAAAAGTCAGGAAACTTGGGCATGGTATTTATTTAAATCAAAGATAAATCGGTTGCAAATTACTAGACAATGGACCAGCAAACCATACTAGTGTGTTAAATTTAATCAAATCTATGGGGGAAGAGATGTCACTTAGATCAAAATAAAGGTTGCATGTTTCTAAAACAAAAGTGTGTGCTAAAGGACTAAAATGTCCATGCTAAAATCAATCTTCTAACTAAGCCAACATGGGTATTGGGTTCATCCTACCCTTTGCTCTCTTCTCCCCAATCTCATCTCGTTAGAGCTTACCTAAGACATGGGATCATTGACAATTCTTCATCTAACTTGGGAAGGTGACGACTGCAGATCCATTGGATCTGGAAAGGATTAAACATTGACCGTTGCATGGCATGCATAGAAAGAAATATATAAATGTAATGCATGATAGTTATTAAACCTAGGACTGTATGTCCAACTGGTGCATTAAATTAATGTAAAATCTAATCTTAGTCAAACTATATAATGACTTGTTTATTTAATTTGGAGGGTCAAGCATGATCAAAAGAACACTATAATTGGACCATAGGCTAAATAGGTTGTCCAGACCCTTCTTGGATAGTTAGATTTATGTTTTGCATAAGTTTTGTTCATAGTATCCACATAAGCCTTTCACTTGAATTTAATGCATTAATGGATTCAATAATTGAGAAAATGTTTTCCTTTGTGATAAATTGAATCTAATTTTGAGATAAATGTTAATGGTATCCTAAAAATTTATATCACATATCTTTTATGCCTTTTTGAGATAATTTCTTGGAGAAGAGAGAAAAAGGAAAGGGGGACTAATGTTCATGAATTTGAGTTGATTGGACCACATAAGAACAAATGCAAGACAAAATGTATTTTTGGGCCTCATTTTGTTCTTTTCACTTTGTTATCCTATAAATGTTTCATTTCATGGTATTTTTATGTTAGACCCGTCAATTATTTTAATTTAAGGACAACCACATTATAAGGTTTAAATTAGTGTTGAAATTTGGGATATTACAATTCTACCAACCTTAATATAAATTTCATCCTCGATATTTGTCTAGGCTACTACTTACCTTAGGGTTTTCGTTACCTTTTTTTTTATTGGCAATTAACTATTTACGTTCACTATTTTTGCATTAAAAGATATATCAACATCTGGATTTCATAAAATATTTTTGTGCTCCTAGATTAACTATTACTTTGGTCTCCTTCTTAGGTTATATTTAGGTTTTTTTAAACCAACTCATCGCTATACTTTGGGCATCTATCATTAATATTGTGATGACTCTCTATCATTATATCGAACCTTAGGTCTTCGACTACCTCCATCATATCTATGTATGTGGTGATCAGGCACATACCCAATGATGTGGGATCCTGTCAAGATACCTCTCACTACCCTACCAATACATGTCTCCCATACCACATGAACCACTACGAAAGGAGAAATACACTAAATGTTTAATGCTTCTAACATCCGTCTTCAACTCTCAATTGGCTGGCCATGACCATTGAAAATGGAGAGGCTATCTTATTTTCTAGGGTTAGCTTGCTATTTGAGATCTAACTGGGAAAACCTCTATCCATATCATGTCTCATCACTCTATATAGTCATTCTAGGGTATGATATCTTTTCTTCGATTCAAATCTATAACCAATCTCATATATTGATTCTAAGGTGACTATGAGAATCTTATTTTACCTAATGGCCATTTACCAAATTTCTTTAATACCATAATGTAACAACCCACAAATCATGTCACATTAGTGGAAGCGTTTTACTCAAGGGGTGTCACGATATGATACTCTTGAAAATTAAAGTAAATGAAACATGTTGTATTGAATAACACTAAATTCATACATAGTTCTTGGAAAATATTAAACTACATCATAATCATATATGAAATGTAATACACTTTGTAACATAACTAAATATAATGTAAATGATATCTATTACTCTGGATCAACTTGGCAAATGGCCCCCCATCAGGCTAAGCTTGAGTATATCCTAGTCCTTCATTGTCTTTTTTATCCTTCACTAGCTCCAAGTTCTACGAACATCGCCTCCCCAGCCATGCAAACAAACATCACATCAGTATGTTGTATTTAGCATTTTATATGATAGAGAAATAGTAATTTTACATTAGTAAATTTGACATGAAAGAACTTGAGGTAAACTTGAAAACAAATTATCTTGAGCTTTCATTAGTTAGTAATAACATGAAGGATTGAACAGTAAATACCTACATCTCTCTATAACGCTCATTGAAGAGTACATGATTGCTAGAAAAGCCCTTGATGACCTCTTGAGGTCCATTGTTTGTAAGCATATAAAAACACATTAAATTCCAATCATCTTATCATTATCATTAACATTAATATGATGTTTGAACTTTAATATGATAGGATTTCTCCCTTTTCAATACCATGATGGGATTTCTCCCTCTTAAATCAGAATCGGTTTTCCCCTTCTTGAGAATGATTTATTAATCATAACCATAATCTTAATGAAGCTTTTACCATAGACTATAAGTAATGAACGAATCGAATAATGATATATATACATTTTGTCTTCTTGAGAAAGAATTCATAATTCATTAAATCCACTAAGGTACATAATCATAAAAAACATGCATTAAAGTAAAGTTACTTATGCCAAATATACATGGCCCTCTAACCTAGAATAGACCTCCTTAGGGTTAAGTCTTATGACTTGATTGGGACACTAATCACATATAGCTTGATTAAAATCATAAAATGTTCATGGGTTCTTAATCATCAAATCTTGGTCTTGAATTCTTGAAGTGACTAAATGTCTAAAGCATCATTTGGAAATAGGCTAGATCGATAGAAACTCAAAAGAACTTTCTAAAACGTATTCTTCCATTTTCTTTCGAATTGGTATGCAAAAGTTATGAATTTTGCATTATCAACCAATAAAAATTGTAGAAACATTGTCGTGACATTTGTTTAGATCAGAGTTAAATCTGATGTAAATAGCTGGTGAATCGACCAGAAAACTATACTAGTCTATTAAATTTAATCAAAACTACAGGGGCATAAATGTCATTTAGATTAAAATCAAGGTTGTGTTTCTGAAACAAAAGTGTGCGTGAAAGGACTGAAATACCCATGCTAAACAAAATCTTCTAATTAAGACAAGATGGGTATTGGGGTCAGCCTACCCTTGGCTTGCTTCTCCCTGCTCTCAACTCGTCAGAGCTTCTGTGAGACATGGGTGAATCGATCCAACCTAAGGGAAAGAGGCATTCTTTGGAAAAAGGGACTATTGGAAAGCTCTTCATTGCTTGGAGAATCCCACAAGCCATCAAAGGGGTGCTATCATGCATAGAATCCTTGAAATATCTTGGTCATAGCCACAACATTATCGAGAAGACAAGAGATCAGTAAACCTCACTGAAGGGTTGCAAAGATGATTCACTAAATCAGGATGAAGACAAAGGAGTAACTTTGATCAATGAATAAATACGATGTCCTCACATCGCTAGAATACATCATGAGAAAAGGGAAAGTTTGGAAAAATGAAACCACCTCACAAGACTGGAATAGGACTACTTGGAGATTCAAAATTGATGCTAAAGATTCAAGGAATGGAGGGTAAAGGTTTATGTGGCCAAATATCCATTGAGGTGCCATGGAGTCAAGAGTCAGCAAGGTCATCAAGGCTAGCCTACAGGCTACGATGGTTGGTGAAGAACCAGCGCAAACCATTGATGTGAAAATATAGGATAGGGTCCATAGATGCTTCTAGAATGCTTGATTGCTATGAGAGCAGGTGTAGAAATAGGTATAGCAAATTTTGGGTAGAGAAGAAGGTCTCATAGGCAAGGGTGACATAGGGAACCAGAGATGAAATGGAAGTTGCAAGAGAGTTTCCCTGGGTCAAAAGATTCTATGAGATTCCTTAAAATGAATTGCGATGCAGTTTTGTGGTTTGTTTATATGGAGGAGGTGAAGGAAGTGAGAGCCCTAGTTGGAAGTTTCATCAACATAGGGAGAGGGGACAAAAGTAATGGCACATTTGAATTGGGAAGGAAAGGGAAATCATCAGAGGAGAAAACTCATGAAACAAATCAGTAATTAGAGAGAGAGAGAGATTGAGGAAGGAGACATATCAAAATTGGTTTTAGACCACAAAACCATCGAGGGTCGGTGACGACCGCAGATCTATTGGATCTTGAGAGGATTAAACTTCAATCATAGGATGGAATGCATAGAAGGAAAAGTTTAAATGTAACACGTGATAGTTAATAAACCCATGACTATAGGTCTAATTGGTGCATTAAATGACTTTGAAATCAAATCGTAGTCAAATGATATAGTAACTTGTTTAATTAATTTGGAGGGACAAACATGGTCAAAATAAAACCAAATTTGGACGATAGGATAAATAGGTTATGTAGACCCTTCCTAGCTGATTAGATATAGGTTTTGCATAAATTGTGTTCATAGTTTCCACATAAGTCATTTAACTTGAATTTAATGCAATAATGGATTTGATAATTGAGAAAATGATTTCCTTTGGGATTACTTGAGTATAATTTTGAGATAAACATTAATGGTATCCAAAAAATTTATATCAAATACCTTTTATGTCTTTTTGAGATATTTTCTTGGAGGAGAGAGAAAATGAAAGGGGAACATATTCATTAATTTGAGTTGATTGGACCATATGAAGAAAATATTGAAGAGAAAATGTATATTGGGCCTCATTTTGTTCATTTCATTTTGTTATCCTATAAAATTTTCATTTGATGGTATTTTTATATCAAGCCCTTCAATTATTTTTATTTAAGTAAAACCACATTCTAAAGTTTAAATTTGTGTTGAAATTTGGGATGTTACACGACCACACTTTTTAGCATGCCCCAATTAAGGAAACTCCTAAAACTTGAGGACCATTACTTAAAATTTTCCAAGGATCGGGATTTGAACAAATAAAAAATAATAGAAAATAATTTGCATTAAATCAAATATTGTTTAAAAGCTTCTCCCCTAATGAGTTACATGAATTCCTTGTGCAAGAACTGTCCATATGAGAAGAAGTATATGTCTAATCCTCCTTACAAGTTAACCATAATGTCTTCAAGTAATTTCATTTGTCCATCATATCTTGATATCCTTATTTAGAATGAACCTAAAATTCCATAAAACCAAAATCACAAATAAGTATATTGCTATATTGTGTACCTGGGGTGCATACAAAGGTGTGCAAAAATTATACCAACACATTATCAGTCAATACTTGCAAATAAGAACTGACATTTTTTTGCATATTTTGATCTTTATGTGATACTCGTAGTGGCATTATAATTAAACATAATGTATATAAATATCCAACAGTTTATTTTCTCAATTCTCAAGAAAACCTCAGCAAACATTGACAAACTATATTGTGGGTAGTCATAAGCGTAACAACATACCTCATTGGTTAACCATGCAGATTATGCAATTATATTTCAAGAATAGTCAATCAATCCAATCAACATAGAAGATTCCAAGCAATTCAACATAGAGTAAGCTGACAGCTGGGAAAAATGCAAAGGACTGAAGGGGGATTGCACGATCTACCACATCCTTGCATCCTCCTTGGAGAGAGTATGATCTGCCACTTCATAACTCAACTCCATACAAATGAGGTAACTAAGTAGACATCATTATTCAGATGAATAGAGCCCATCCAGGACACACCTAGAACTTCAACAACCAACCATCATGAATTTGAGAACACAGACAGTCATGACAGCCACAAAGATGTGTTACACAAAAGGACTCCAATTGACCACATACATTCTAGATAAGTCAGTGAATGAAATCACTTCAGCCAATACAAAACATCTGTTTAGAGACCAACATAATCAATCATAGATAAACTGATCAGTAGAGGGATCCTAGATAGATCTAGAAAAGTCTAACATAGGAATCTCTTCGGTTCCATTCCTCCTGTATTTTTTCTTCTTTTTCTTGGACCTTGGTTC
Organism: Alisma plantago-aquatica; assembly: GCA_963693085.1. Taxonomy (NCBI): domain Eukaryota; kingdom Viridiplantae; phylum Streptophyta; class Magnoliopsida; order Alismatales; family Alismataceae; genus Alisma; species Alisma plantago-aquatica. The sequence goes on along the minus strand of OY856409.1, from coordinate 746,494,801 downwards.
CTTGTTCACTCTAAAATCCTCAATTACATCCTGATCAAGATCATAAGAGCTAACCAAGGATCCTTCGTCTGAGTTCCAAGGGAACCTCTGGTGATATTCCAAGGATATCCCAGTGTCTTGTGAGAGTTGCTTCAAACATGGAGGGATAGCAACCGGATTGGAGAAGGGTAGTTCCCAATCCAAGTTCAGAGATCCCTCAATCTCTGTTGGAGAACTTCCTTTCATGTCAGGTTCCGGTTGTACTCTATGAGTATCTTCATCAACCCTTTGCTCTGCTTCTAGGTTGACCCCAGAATCATCTTCATAAGTGTGGATGTTCTCCTCAATAGAGCATCGATCACCTTGACGCCTTCTATTCTTCCCAACTATTAACTATAATTGGTTTTGCATCGGCTTGCTCCCTGTGACCTTAGGGCAAGAGGGAAATCGATGGCCAAACTGATAGCAGCCAGAACAAACCTGGGCCTTCGCCACATAGCCAACCTTCAGGTTTCTAGGAGACCCATCTACAATGACCTTAACTGTCCTCGAGAACTTAGAACTAGTGGTGAGTTCCACGCACGCTGTGGCATCACTCAGGCAATGGACAGAAAGAATTGAGTCTTGAATGTCGAAGGGCTTCTTGATAAGGCTAGCGACGTCGCTAAGCCTTCTCGATGTCTAGTGAAGCCCTAGATTTTCGATGTTGATCCACACTGGGTGCTTTGCGAAGGAGAGAGGTTGGATGGGGGAACATGTTTCCCAAGCCTGTACGATGATTAGAGAACCATCCATCATCCACGGTGCCTCGCTGAGAATCCTTCCCCTTTCCTTTGCCATTAGAAGCTTCACAAAGAACCCCTCTGTTTCCTCCGCAATGATGTCAAATGAACCACTGGGCATCCACTATCGACAAATCCATCCATGAAGATGACTCTAAAATGGCTTTCTCCCCATGAATCTGATCAAGGCGTACTCCAACCACGAAGGAAGGGGCTCATCCTCGCTCGAAATTGAGAAGCACTTGACCCCATCGATAATTTTTGGCTTGATAAAATTGGTAACCCTGATCTACTAGCAGATAACCAATCGATCACCTTGTTACTTGTAGAAGAACCCACACTCTCCTTAGGCGGCCGAGTCGTAGAGTTAGACAGAGTTACGGGTTTTGTTGAGGAAGACAATGCCTCTAGACTGCATCCAAACTGGGATGAAGGGATCCTCTGTGCTCCATCAGCCTCACTTGAGCTCTCCGGAGGAACCGAGACTGCTTCTAGAGATGGAAACCTTGCTCCCAAGTTGGTGTAGCCCCTAGGGTTTCCACCCCTCTAGCGACCCCGTCCTCCTCTACCGCCTCTCAGTGACATCTCTTAAAGAAACATAATGAATGTCTAAAGAATGACACTACTCATTGACGTATGTCTTCAAGTACGTGACTTGAACAATGAAATCATATGGATTCTAAGAGTATGTAAATCCTAATTATGTCTTGGTTCGGATTTTACCATGGAAGGTAGGTAGATAGCAGTAACACTACAAACTAGAGTGTTTGTTGGTTGATGACAAAATCTCATCAGTCATGATATTTGTGATATCGAACCAAGCACACGAATAGTGTACCAGACAGACCCACCTTGACTGTCACACATGGAAACCATAATTGGTGGTCATAATCATCACTGATAGTGAAGGTGGTGATTGTGGTTCTTAAACTTCAAGTCTCTACACATGTCATTTAGTATGTTTTGACATCGTCCAACATGATCTTGTATAAGGGTTGCCATAAAAGTGAAGATTAGATGTGTTGTGATGCATGGGGATGGCAATGAGTGATGTAGATGGGATTTGTCCCTCCTACTGGAGTTTGATATCTATGAAACTTGATAAGGGACACTGAGAAAAGAATGTGCATGCACATGCAAATTAATATATGATATTGAGGCCAGATATATCTCAAACAGTCTACTCAAGATCATGGAACATGCATTCTACATTGAGAGGATGCTAATTCCATGCCTCATGTTCATTCCGGATATCAGAGACAAAGGAATTAGACAATCACTAAAAAACTTGACATAGATCATAGGTGGAAGTTGTTCACCAACTTTCCTGATCATTTCAATAGCAATGATGTGTGACTAGGCAACACTCTTTGGTTGTGATATCATAAACATGTGATGGACATTCACTGCCAACTCAAATAGGAAGCTATGGGGTCACACACATAGGATATAGAAGATTAGTTTGATCATGAATGACAATAAAATTGATTATTAGAGTGTTTAGGTATTCAATTTAAGCAACGAATCAACTAACTCAACTCCAAACTAACTGGTTCAAGTGTTGAAACAATTGGTTGGAGTGTCCGGTTGATTGGAAATTGCATTGGTTGAGTTTTTCTTGAACTTCAGTGCAAACTGATATGTTCACCTACTGAACCAGTCAGTTGGAGGTTGTGAGTTGACCTTCTTGGATGGCCGAGACACCCATTGCATGGAGCAATTCAATTGCATCAAGGATTAGTGCTAAAGTCTGTTGTGCATTAATTGGATTAGAACTGCCAATATAATTGTGACAGGGAAACATGATGAAATGACTGGTTTATTGGGTGAACTGATTATATCACATGTGAACCAACCATTTTTCCTATTGTACGTTGCAAACTTTGTGAAATTCTGAATCCTTCTTCTCCCACTCAGATTGTGAACTATAACCCTAACCCTCTTATAAACATAGGGGTTTTAGAGGCTTCTCAGATGCAACTCAATTGCCTCTGAAAATTGTTGTCATCTCTAGTTGTGCTAACCAACAGAGAGGTTGAGCAAGTCCTATCTATTAAAGGGAGTGATAGTAAGGGATAACAATTTTTGAGAGCAAGTTGGTGAGTAGTACAACAATGAGAGGGACAAACCTTCATGTCTGTTCTACTAGAATGATAGGAGTTCTGGGTGGTTAGTGTGGACTACTAAAGAGGTGTGGATACCTTTTCTTCTAGGAGGACAACGTCAACCTTCTATCCATTGTGGAGATAAGGATTTGCTATAGTCGTCCTCCAAGTGCAACTGGAAACGTGTTGCGCTACTACAATGAGAAATAGTCATTCGAGTTTCTCCTGCAGCAGGTATGAACTCGTTAAACCATCCTTCCCATTACATAATTTTTGACCTAATCTTCTTTTTATGGGGAATATGGAATTAAAAAAATCCGCTACCATAATCTATCACAATATTTCCCTATAGTGGTACTAGAGCCACGTTAATTTATTATGTTTTGGGATAATCAACATGATGATATTTTTTATTTTTTTTGTCTATTTATCGCATACAATATGAATACTTAAACTTCTTATTATGAGTATCCAATTAAACACCACATATGATCCCAAACTAAGATATATATATATATATATATATGTATATATATATACACACACATATATGTATATATATATATGTATACATATATGTATATATATATACATACATATATATATATATATATATACACATATATATGTATACATATATGTATATATATAGATATATATACATACATACATATATATATATGTATATATATATATATATATATATATATATATATATATATACATACATACACACATATATATGCACACACATATATATGTATATATATGTGTGTGTGTCTCTCTCTCTCTCTCTCTCTCTCTCTCTCTCTCTCTCTCTCTCTCTATATATATATATATATATATATATATATATATATATATATATATATATGTATGTATATATGTATATACACATATATATACACATACATACATATATATACACATATATATATGTATATATATACACATATATATATATATCTATATATATATGTATGTATATATGTATATATACATATAGATTTATATACATATATATATATATATCTATATGTATATATATATATATATATATATATATATGAAATTTACATGCCTTGCCCTAAAAGTGAGTTTTGATGGTTGATGTATAGCATGGTTATGCCCAATAATCCAAAAATATGTGTATGGATGAATGGTTTGTTTTATTCTTATTTTATCTCAGTTTGCATACCGAGCCTACACCCTCTTCTTCCCAATGTAAAAGTATTATTATTTCCTTCCTTTTCTCCCCTCGATTGTAACTTAATGCTTCTCATTACCATGTAATAAGTTTAATAGCAATATGATACTATCTTTTCTTGCAATGTCAAAGATGACGATCAATGTTAGTAGAGCTGACCATTTCACGTGACAAACTGACCGGATGGAGGACCAAGGAGGGAAGAATGCAGGAGGGCAAACCGACTGGCTAGTCTATCCAACTGAGCATTTGGACATGAGGCTAGATGACCAATTTGGACGACCACCTGATCGGCTAAGAAGTGAGCCAACCAGTTCAAGCGTTGAACCTTTTGACCCATATTGGAAAGCACAAATCTACACCAACAAGAAGTTCATGCATGTGATGTAGACCTAGTGGTAGTAATTCCTTGTGGCTCTAATGAATTATAGTATTATGGCCATAACCATCACTAACGTTTTATATTTCAGTTTATTATGTGGAATATAGCTTGTATGTGATATGTACTATATATATGTGATGATTGGATGAAGTATATGTATTTATAAATACAAACTCCCTAAACTAAATATTAAGTCTTAGATGATTTCCATAAGAAACACACATGAAAATATTGATCGACTAAGCATGCAACCCAAGGGTGGTGTGCTACCTATCTCGTGGATGTGTGATGCTAATATTGTGGGCCTATCAAGGGGAGTGCATGATTAATGTGTTTGCTTTTGGTTCAGGCTTAATTGTGTGTATTTAATGAGATTAAGCACCAAAAGCATGCATATAACTATGGCAAAGTGTTGTGCATATCTACTATCCAAAAATTGTGTATGATGTAATTGTAAAAAGTTGCCTACCTTGATAATTAACTATGGATGTTGGCATTGTCTAGGTAAGAGTTGAATAATTTTGGATAATGGCCCACTAAAAGGTTGTACACTACAATCTTCCAAAATAATATGTGAGCACTATCAATTTTGAATAAAATATTGGGAGCGATAGTTAATTAACAACCTTATCAACCTCATCAAATTTTATTCAAATTAAATCAAATATAAAATGGGATTTTGACAAAACAGCAAATTCTTTTATAGAATCAAATGGTGACAAAAAACATCACCTTTTATATGGATCAGTCCTTGTGAAGGACAAGTTAAATGGGAAAAACTTCCATGATTGGTTCACGACACTGAGAATTTTTCTCACATAGGAGTACAAGCTCTATGTCCTGGAGACCCCAGAGCCAGATAAACCTCTTCCCACCACACCTGAGGATGACGTGGATGCTTACAATAAGCATTTTGAAGATTCCATTGATGTCAGGTGTCTAATGTTGGGCTCCATGAACTATGAGTTGCAAAGATAGAATGAGAATGTGGATGTAATTGACATGGTCACACATCTTAAAATCATGTTCCAAGATCTAGAAAGACAGGAGAGATATGATGTCTCCAAGGTATTTTTCAAATGTAACATTGTAGTCATGTGCTCAACCTCATTGGGTATGTGGAGAACCTATCTAGACTAGGATTCCCCTTCGGTCAAGAGTTGTCCATTGATGTGTTTCTCTAGTCTCTGCAAGATTCATATAGTTAGTTTGTCATGAACTACAATAGGAATGAGTTTGACAAACCATTGACAGAGTTACTAGGCCTATTGAGAACAATGCAGGAACAAATAAAGAAAGACAAGACCAAGTATATGATGATGATCAACAAGACAAAGGGAAAGTCTAAGGGAAAAGAAAAAGCTAGGTAGAGTTCTAAAGTTGGTCAATAGCCCAAGTCTTCATATCTCTAGGAAAATGAGGAGTAAAAAAGGGAGGCAAGTGTCACCATAGTGACTAGGTTGAACATTGGAAGAGGAATTTCCCCCTCTACCTAAAGGAAATGAAGAAGAAGAAGGAGGAGATAGAGATCTCCACTTCAGGTATATGCATTATGAGATAATTGCAAATTACTTATTCATCAATGGTCTATGATACCAGATGTAGATCTAACATATGTTGGATATGCATGATCTGACAAGAAGTACACATTTATGAAAGGGCAATGATGGACTACAAAAGAAATATTTTCTAAATCTACAATCTAAATTTAGATTTTATATTAGCCCATAGGGAATGTAATAGATTTATATGAACTGCTATTTGATTATGCCAATAATAGAAACATTTTATTTTCTACATCTTATAATGAGAAGGATGATTACGAATAAAATGGTTAATGTTCTATTTAAAAGATGTGATCTTATGTGTCAATACCTGAATATCTTGTGATTTTTAGTATATAAAGGTAATTGTTCATAATGTGAAATACCTAAAGTAATATAATTGACAACTCAAATAATCAACAATCTATATCATTGTCATCTAGAACACACATATGAGAAATGCATTTCTAGAATCCATGATGATGGTTATCTAGACTCTTTTGGTTATTGAACCAATAAGAGATATGCAACTTTTATATATGAGAAACATGACAACCACTTCTCGCTAGGTGTAGTGGAGAATAAGCATTCTATCAAGAAATGTAGTAATGATGCACAAAGACCTTGGAATAAATGTTATAGATAATTATTTGCACTTCATTATGTTTGTTGATGATATGATGATATGTATTCATTAAAATGCATATCTCTCAAAGTTTTCAAGGATATTTCATGTATGAAGTGCACAAATTCCTTAAATATTTAAAGATACTTAACATTATCAGTTGTTGAAATAAAATACATGAATAGTTTGAGGACCTTCTGGAGAGAATGTGATATAATATCAACATCAAATTCACCTGAAAAATGATGATGTATCAGTAAAAAGGAATCACATGATGATGAATGATTGTATTATTATCACATAATCAATCTTCTATTTTCCTTAGAAGGAAGATGCTTAGCACTAAAACAATTTACCATTAAAAATGGTTTCCAAGACATCCTATGAAATATGATATGGGAATGTCCTGATATGTCTTAAGGATTGAAACCTATATGAAGAAAGAAATTTCCTGGGAGTGGTTTATCCACAAATTTGTTGAACGCTACTTATCTCAAACTAATAACAAATGTTTTATTTATTGGATGGATGATTTCCATTGGAATCAATGGGAGTGAAGTAGAACTTGAAAAGTTTAAGATCAACAAAGAAAAATTTAATCCTAAGAAGGTACAATGAGAACATAGAGAATCAAAAATTATTGTGGAATCTCAAGTTCCATTTGTAACAAAAAATCATACCTCTAGACTAACATGCATGAGGTTGTAAGATTGAGAATCCTATAACTTAGATAAGTTATGAGGTAGTCATAAGGTGATGAGCCAACAATTATTAAATAACTATTGAGAGACTAGAGTCTGAGTAATGGTTTGAGGGCATTATATCCCGAATGGAATCCATGAACACTAACAAGGTATGAATTAATTGGTACCACCTATAGGGTAAAACCTGCAAGGTGCAGTTGAATATTCATAAGGAAGACTAAAGGATGACATAAAATGACATATCTGTTGAAAGGTTTTTTAGACCAATTCAATGTGTTGAACATGATGAAATCCCTTTACCAATGAATGTTCTTATTATTGTAGCTTGTTGAGACTATGTGATTTGGTGCATGAAGTTTAAAATTGCATTCCTTAATAGGAATAGTTAAGAGGATGTCCATGTGATACAACCTAAAAGATTTACGAATCCATTATTTCAAATAAAGTCTACAAGCTACAATGTTTAATCTAGAAGTTGAAACAACAATCTCAAAATGGGAATTTGATTTGAAAAGATAGTCAAAGAGTTTGACTCGAGTCAAGATAAAAGATAAAATATGTGATTACAAAAGATTTAGTAGGACCATATATACATAAATATTCTATATATTAATAGTGATAGTTCTGGAAAGTTTCTTAAACTAAATACTAGCACATATATTTGAAAAATGGTTCATTATGTAGTTTCTGTAAGAGAATCTAACCACGAAGTGTTGGATCCTAGATGGGTGAATAGATTCTCTTGAGGGGGGGGGTGAATAGAGCTGAATGCACTTAAACAAAATTCATTAGACCTTCAAGATATATCATAAGATGAGGTTGCCAAATAGGTAATTTGAGTGCAACTCGCTATCATTGCCCCAAATGGAGTGTTCTGTGCTACAGGGTGATTGTTGATCACCTCCATACAAAAAAGAGGATGATAATATGGGGGTTCACGATGAATGGCAGATGATGCTTCTACAACTAGCATGAGAAAACCTGCGAGCAGCTTTTCTTTGAATGCAAGTGGACTAAAAGGATGTGGAGGCTGGTCTATTGAGAAATGAATGGGGACAGGGTGGCCCGACACGGATTGGGGAGGCCCTAGCCTGGGTGGATGCTAAGTATACCAGGGACAAAGTTTTGAGAAGGTATGCAAATCTTTGCATTACGGGGATCAGTGACTTCATTTGGGCTGAAAGAAATAGAAGGATGCATGACCAGGGTAAACACAATATGAGTACGGTTTTACAAACTTTTGCTAAAGAAATTAAATGGCATGTTAAGTGTAGGACTGAGATTTTGCATACTCTCAATCCGAATGTGCATTTATACTGGGGATTTTGTAGTTAATACCATGTATATACTTTCCCTTTTCTGGGCCCTGGCTGGGTGCCATGCAATGTTTGTATAGTTCTCTATACACCCTTTTTGGTTTAATACATTTACCTTACTCCAAAAAAAAATAACGAGGGGCTACAATTAAGGTAATATGACATACCTTGTTTTAATCATAGAAAATGCTAGGTTTATACAAACATACCAGGATTATATATCATTTTGATCAAAAAAAGAGTTGAACACCTATAAAATATGATTGATACTTAATCATGCTTCCTATTACAAAAATAGTTCATACATGAGTGAAAGTGGTGACACATGAACCCTTGTACTTAGTGAATAGGTTGTTAATCGTGTTAAATATGATTGTTTGAGATGTAAATTTATAATATGGAATAATATGGGGATTTAACATGATTAGGATCATAATCATTATAATTTGAGTTTCTAATGAGAATAATCACACATATGAAGAATTAGGGTTAGAGGTCATGACTTGCTATATTGTTGATGAGCATATTTGACCTATCTAATTATAAAGAAAGGATAACATGGTCCTAATAGTTAGGGTATAGGGAAATATAGTGACAAAACAAGGTAGAGGAAAAACATTTGTATACCAAATTCCCCATAAATAGTATATCGCATCAACAACTATGTAATGGGAAGAATGGTTTAACGAGTTCATACCTTGTCCTAGAGCAAGTCCAGTGACTATTCCTTGATGTAGTAGCACAACTCTCTTCTAGTTGTGCACATATGGTGTCTGTAGCAACTCCTAGTCTCCACCACAGATAGTAGTCTGACATTGTCCTCCTAGTGAGAAAGGTATCCACATCTATATGGTAGTCCACATAGACTTCCTAGAACTCCTGTCATTCTACTAGAACAAATAGGAAGAAGTGGTCCCTCATAATGGTGTACTAGTCACCAACTTTCTCTCCCATAGACTTCCTTGCTCTTCCTCCCTTTATCAGGTAGGACTTGCTCAGGCTCTCTATTGGTTACTGCAATAAAAAAGGACAACTTGTGTTACAGGCAATTGTGTTGTGTCTAAGAAGCCCTCAGTACCCCTCTATTTATAGGAGGAGTGGAAGGGGTTGGAATTTCACAAACTTCACAACCTGCAGTAAGCAAAATAGTTGGTTCTCTATGCCAACTGATTGGTTGGCATGCGATCCATTCAGTTCATCCAGTGAACATGTAATTTCATCATGTTTCCCAATGATAGTTGTACTGGCAATTCTAATCTAATTAATGCCAAAATGATGCCCAGACTGATCCTTGATTCTATCAAATTGCTCTACAAAATGGGTGTCTTGCCCCTACGAGCTGGTCATCTCACAATCTCAAACTAATCGATTCACTAGTTGAACCAGTCAATTCGTGCCCCAATTCATGCAGAACTCAGCCAATGCAATTTCCAATCAACCTGACACTCCAACCGGTCATTTCAACACTTGAACTAGTCAGTTGGAAGTTCAGTTAGTCTATTTGTTTCTTAAATTGAACTCCTAAACACTTTAGCAATCATTTTCATTATCATTCATCATTAAACTCCTCTTCTACATGTATCCAATGTGTGTGACCCTATAGATTCCTATATATGTTGGCAGTGAATGTCCATAACCTATTTATGACATCACAATGAAAGAAAGGTGCCTAGTCACACATCATTGCTACCCAAATAATTAGGAAAGTTGGAAACTATCTTCAACCTACAATTTGTGTCAGTTGTTGTAGTGATTGTCTAATTCCTTTGTTTTTTATATCCATAATGAACTCGAGGCATGGAATCATCATCCTCTCAGTGTTCAATCCATGTTCCTTGATTTAGATCAGACTGTCTCATATATATGTGATCTCAATATCAAATACTGATTCACATATTCATGCACATGCTTTTCTTAGTCTCTCTTATCATGTGGCGTAGAAATCAAACTCTAGTAGGAGGGACAAGTCCAATCTACATCACTCGCACTCATCCCCATGTGCCACATCACATGTGATCATCACCTTTATGCCAACTCTTATTTAGGATCATGTTGGATGATGTCAAAACATATAGAATGACATGCGATGAGTGTAGTGACTTGAGGTCTAAGAACCACAATCACCACCTTCACTATGAGAGATTATTATGACCACCAATTATGGTTTCCATGTGTCACTCTCAAGGTGAGTATGTTTGATACATTGTTTCCCAACAAGTATGTATGTTCTTATTTGATATCTCAAATATAAAGACTAGTGATATTCTATCATTAACAAACACACATTCTATTTTTTAGTGTTCCTTCTATCTATCTGCCATCCACTATAACATCCGGCCAGGGGCATAATAAGAATTTGCATACTTTTAACATTTGTATGATCTCATTGTTCAAGTCACGTACATGAAGACATACATCATTGAGTAGTTTCATTCTTTCATTGTTCATTATGCTTCTCATTATCTCATAACTGACTGAAACAAAATGAATTGGAAGCTCGCCTTAATTATTAAATAAATCATTTATGAAATAGGCCATCACAATCATCATATGATTGTTTCTCTGGGCATACATACCAATAGACTCCTACTAGCACTTAGAAACAATCACCTGCAAATCTCATTCATAGTGAACCATCATGTTTCTGCTACACAAGTTCTAATTAAGAAGATTAGCAACATATTTCCTTTAGTCGGTATATTGCATGTTTCACATATCTTCGTTGTACGACACTTAGACTGAGATGAAATTTCCAAAGTATGCTATCTCATGTTCCTTGCATACAAAATTGTCTCCATTTTTGTCATACTATTTCTACTGTGTCATCAATGGATCATAAATCTCATAAGTTCATCTATATGAACTTCTATATCCATAGAATATTCATTCATTATTCAAAATTCTAGGATACTCGAATTCTATTATAGAAGTCAAATAATTGTCTACTAGTTTGGAACTCTTTCCTACTAATAATTTTTCTCTAAGATTATACAAAAACTTTTATATTATGATAATTCTCTATCACTTTGGAAGCGTGCATCGCTGTAACCCTTTACATCCAATTCTTCCTTTTTCACCATAGTGAAACAAATGTTCCTTTAATGTTTCTCAAGTACTAAGCGATGTTCTTCATGATATTCTAATTACATCCATTGGATCTAATATCATCTTGTCATGTTCAATACATACATGATAATGGGATGAGTACAATATATTGTGAATGCATATGTCATCTCTTACATTCTTCACAAGAATTGGACCATGGGATTCTTTGAGAAACCAATCCCATCTTTGTGTTGACTCAAGGTCAATTAGGTCAATGTTGACTCACGTCTAAATTGACTAAACCCATGTTTTGATGATGACTAACCATTCCACATATTGGTGTCTAACATCTCTACTTGAGTGATTTGAGATTAGGTATAGACACACTCCAAATTCCCTAACTTGCGCATCTCAAATTGGAGAAAAGACAAGTCAAAGTCAATACAAGTGCACGTTTTTGTAATATGATGTATATCCATTAGAATCATGTTGTAAATCACTTGAAATGATTGTATGACTTGTAATTAAGCTTAGAAAAATATCAGGAGCACTTACATCGAATATTAGAGCACTTTAGATGCAACTTTGAAAATTGATTACATGCACTTTGTCAGTTGAGTTTCCCAGCCTGAACACTCGACCGATCATCCTTGATCAATTTTTTAGAGATTGCATCGGTCGAGTTGGGTTTACACAGAACTCAACTGATCAAGTAACTAACCATTTCGATTCCTAATGGTCGGTCAAGTTTTGTCAGGACAAACTCGACCAATCATTTGAGTATCGACCTTGTCGTTTACTTGATCGGTCGAGTTACCCTTATAGAAACTCGACCGATTGCACTATACAGAAAGGTGCAGAAAAGTGCTTCTAGACATTGTGGAGTTGCAACAAGTGAAAATATATATGTTGCAAGCCACAAAAAGGCTAGTTTTCATTCTCAAGTGTTCCCAAAGCCTAAGAGGCATCCCCAGCTATAAACAAAACCACTTGGGCTTCATTCCAAGGTTGATCATTCAATGCAAACTCTATGTGAGGTTCCTATTCTATAGTTGAGTGCTTCCTACCTCCTCCTCTCTCTCTCTAAGATTAATCACTTGCTACATCCATTAGAGTGAGTAGGAAATTTGGAAGAGAGCTAGTCCTACATGTATATCTTGTGAGGCTCTCACTTCCACCACCTCCCTTTCTCTCATTTCAATCATGAAGATGAAGGTTCTCTCTCTTGTCTAAGAGAGGTGAAGAAGAACAAGGGAAGGAGTCCCTTGGCGAAGATCAAGGCTGAAGACTTGGAGCTAGAGTGGGTAAGCCCTTAGTGAAGGCAGAAGACTCCTTGCTCAAGTGGGTAAGTCCTTGGTGGAAGCTTCTCCAAGTGAAGGCCAAGTCAAAGGCGGAAGATCCAAGAAGAGTGGGTAATTCCTACAAGGCTGAAGACTTGTGCAAGAGTAGGTAAGTCCTTGGAAGAAGGCGGAAGACTCCTTACAATGTGGGTAAGTCCTTGGTAAGGTTGAACACTCTTTGTATTGGATAGGTAAGCCCTTTGTTTGTTCATGTATTGTAAGTCTTATAAATGAATATAAGAATGCAATGGTTAGGAAATCCTAGAGGTTGACCTCTCTAGGTAAGTGGACTGACACACTTCTAGTTTGAAGTGTGGAACCACTCTAAATAGCTTGTCTACTTGTGTTTGCTCAATCTCTCTCTCCAATCCCCACTATCTCCTCCCTAACCGATTGACAAACTAGAGCCACAACAATGCACTCCTACTGACCTTCGAAATTCCGTAATCTAACTTCCTCCCTAACAAGGACTGGAGAGCACTGTTGATCACAACCACCACCCTTCCTCCTCTCCTCTTCAAGTAACCACACAACTAGTAGTTACCAACTACAACCAATAGGTGAAGATCCATTGTAACACCGCTCCCACCTCCAGTCGGGGCCAATGCAATTGACGAGGAGTCTACCCCACTCTTCTATGATCAGGGATTAGGTTCCATAGCTAATCACTTCCCTGCCTCATCCTCCCTGCTATGAGTTGCAGCCTACTTTCGATGACCCCACGGTCCACAACACCACCACCACCCCACTACTACTGGGTTGCTTTGACCTACATAGGAGGAGCTACATCCAAATCATCAAGGTACCATCCCTCACTCTCGTTCCTATTCCATGCAAATCACGGTCAAATGACATCATGCTAATTAATAATGGTAACTGAGATAATGATTTTGGTCGAGATGTCTAATAGGGTTGGTTGCCATCTTGGTCCAGCCTACAGGAGAGGAGCTTCTAGCAGCGGTGTTGATCAGTGGTGTTTGTCCATGGATGTGCCAAGCACCATTAGTATCAACACTTTATTGTTGCTAATTCATCATAACTTCATTGCACATGCTTCGCCACACCCGCAAAGTTCTAGTGTTGCTGCAAAAAGAGAAGCCCTCCCCATATCTCAATTTCATTGTAATGACCCCACCTCCAGGTAACCCCCAATTAAGGGAGACCAAGAGGTCAGATCCATTATGCCAATTAACAGGATCAAAGGTTCGACAAATAATCAATAACAATTATCAAATTCTACCAACTAAACTGAAAGTGGGTATAAAATAAAACTTTGCATACCTTTTTCAAAACTTCTATATACATCTGGAGTTTATTCTAACTAATCCTCATTTGTACTTTAACTCTTATTTGATTCCACATATGCCACTTTACTGTTTGTCCGTTTCAATCTTGTACCTAAAACGCTGACAAACAAAATGTCGATCAGCATATCGAAATATGCTGGTATGTGGGGACAACCAAAATCTCAAAAATATGGCTAACAATCTATATATCTCTATCAAGTTAATTAATAAGCCAATTTATGCTTTCAATGTAACATTCTCCACCGCTTTTATCCTAACCCTGGCATACCCACTTTAGTGTTACTCTTTTTCTATTGACTTAAGGCCACCTTCTCAATCCCGATCTTGGTGCCTAGGGTCACCCTTCATGGTACCCTTTAGAAATGCAATATCATAGGCTACCTTCTCAATCTCGAGCTTGGTGCCTGGGGTCACCTCTCATGGTGGCCATTGGTGTTCCCTCCTGGGCTTGACCTTTTGCATCATCCATCAGGGTGGCATGTAGGTGTGAGAATACACACTTAATTTACAATTGTGATAATCATAGTGAGTTTATAATTTGCAAGTATGAACATCCAACTGATAAGTTGCATTCAATGCAATGAACCATCCGAGAAACTCTTTGGGAACTAATGTGATTAACCGTAATTAACCACATACCTGATTTGGAAGTCTCAAGGATTGTAAGCAGAATATCCAATTAATCAAACAGCCAACCAAGCCAGACAACCAATCACCCCAATCAAATAGGCACAACAAGAAACCTGGAAAACATATGCAATCTAATTACTCATATGTTCATCATGCTCTTAATTTATTGAATTGGAATTCCCTCCTAGGGTGAGCCTAAGTTGAATTAGGGTTTTCCTTAACGTTCTTTATATTCGTTTCTTAAACTTTACCTTTTAGGTCAACTAAACCCTAAAACACTGTTTCCATGTTCCAAAACCCTAATTACTTAGTCATTCATATCTAAGCCTCTTTATTACCAATCTATCTTACGATTAGTTCTAACTTCATCTTATACATAAGATTTCAAAACATAGCTTACTAAAGTAAAAAAACACCTAGATTAGGGTTTCTATGTTTTCAACTATATCTTCACTCATATGGGACCTTAAAACCTCCTTTTTATGTATTAAAACTTTATCTCTTTAAGTTATCTATTCCAAGGCTTCTTAAATAAATTTCAGATCAATATATATCTGTCTTAGGTATTCATATCCTCGAAATAAAAGTCATTAAAGTCATATTACTCAACATTAGGGCTTTTAGGCCCATTATTGCACTTTCTTAGTCATAACACCCTAATTATGCAAATCGTAGGTTTTTAAACTCAATTCGGTTTCATATTATCTATTGTATGACAAAAGGATAAATGTTGATTCATAATACCAACTTAAGTAATTGAACACATCCCTAATCATCATCTAGGACTTTGATTGCACTTAAAGTGTTAAAGTTACTAACTTTCTGTACTTTCGAACTAGAAGCAAAACTAGTATGTAATAGTATTTTTATTGGATTCTACGGGTTCTCCTGATCAATTTTCATATGTTGCATGTTTCCATGGGAGCTACCAATATTTAGATATGATTTTTCTTTACAAAAATACTTACTTGGACCAGTGAGGGCTCCGACACGTCAGCAAATTGAGCCTTCTTTTCTTTTTCATGCAGTTTGGGCCCAAGCACGCAGGAAAGACACTCCTACCCTATAGTTTCTTCACTGGAATTGGGGCAAAGGGGTCTTTTCCCCTTTTCTCTTCTTCTACGTCACGACGCTCCCCGCGCATGTAGCAGCCCCCTCGGACAGTCAACTCTTCGGTTGACGTCGCCGCTCTCTCACCCTACTCACCAGGAGAAGGTCGCACATCCTCCTCCATGGTCCTCCGAAGTCGTCCATGCTTTCAGTTGTGCCGATCGCAACCCCGGGTGAAAGAAGCAACTCCCGAACCTCCAGCGAGATCCCTACATTGATAGGAGCATCGTCCATGGCCTTAATTGAAATTTCCCATCACTACCTTACTTGCAGTGCTCGACCGAAGCCAAGGAGTCTATTTTCTACTCTGTTGGAAGTCTGAGGCCCCATATATATAGGCCTCCCTATGACTGCCATGAACTGGTGAGTACCAAATTGGGCAAATGTCCTAAACATGAGGAAAATCTGGGAAACTAGGGGTAGATGAACTCAGACTGATCCCCCGAATCTATTGGGAACATTTGCTGCCTCTAACATGTCTTGGCTTGCAAGAAATCCGATTTGAGAAATTCAGTTGCCACTTCTCTTGTTTCCTATTTCAGCGAGAGCTAGGGGATGACTTATCCCCCGTTAATGTTCTAATCAACGGTCCTGAACACTCACGTCATTCCTTATCCGAAAATACATCCTGGAGATATTGCGACATTTAATATGATTTAAGGATTACCTATCCACTTTAGGAAATCTTGTGAAAACCATATCTCTCTCCTCGTTTATCTTTTTTCAGTCAGATTTTAGAGGAAACTCTATCTTGGCATTATCTACTCATATATTAAATTTGAAACCCAAATTCTAAAGGAAAAGGGTATTTCCTTCATATGTAAGTTATTCATTAATAAAACCAAATTAATTGATATTTCCTCTTTCTTTTTCCATTATCTTATAATCTTGGATTCCGTGGACCTCAAGGAACCTTAAAGGCACGAAATACCATCCTAGGGAAATATTTCATTGCTTTTTCTCTTATCCTTTATCCCTTTCTTACTTACTCCTTTTATTATATAAGTTCCTTTTCTTTTATTTTTCTCATTCTTATAATTGGGCTTAATAGCCAATAAATCTCACAAAGCAACCAACAAGGCTATTGTAAATGAAATTTATTCATTGTGGCTATTAATGACACTTTATAGAGATTTCCATGTATTTCTCATAATTATTTTTCTTAATATCCATTATCTTGTATTTTTTCTATTATTTGGACTTTTCTTCTCTTCTCCTCTTTTATATCCATTATTGGATTAACATAATAATAGGAACCACAAAATTCCTATCAAAAGGATAATTGAAAATAAATCCATCCTTTGAAGCAAAGCGTACAACCTTTTCAATTAAGTCCAAACTCACAAAATCATTACATTTCAATTATGAAAACACATGCAAAAATTGAGGTTGTAACATCCTTCCCCTCTTATAGGAATTTTTCCCTCAAAATTCCATCAAGCCAACAAACAATCAGGATAAGACTTCCTCATATCCATCATGGCTCCCATGTGGCTTCACCCTCTCTATGGTGCTTCCCAAGAACCTTCCTCATCTTGTATTCTTTCATCTGAGTTTTCTCTCACCTCGGTATATCGTACCCTCATAGGTGACTCAGGACATTTCAACCTCTCACAAAGCTGAATAGGTTCATGGCTCATCACATGGCTTGGGTATCTCACATAGTGCTCTAGATCAGACTTGTGGAATACATTATACATCATGTTATCCTGAGGGGTAAGACTAAACCCAACCATTTCCATCAATCCATCTCAAATGGACCCATATATCGGGGACTCAGCTTTATCAGTTGTAGCTTAGAGGGGATGGATTTTCACATCACCTACTCCCCCACAGTGAACTGCATGTCAGTCTGCTTTGCATCAGCTCACGACTCATGTCGCCCCTGGGCTCTCTTTTAGCCATTTCATGAGCAAAGAGACTTCATCTACACACATTGTGGTCCTTATCTGACCTTCGCGAGGCCCCTTCACCAACATCATCTTAATGAAGTGGTGACTGACACAACTTCCCTTGTAGAGCTTCTTTGCATCCCGATACTGGCTATGGTGGTTATCAATACATCTTACATAGGACAAGAAATGTCTCCACGTATCACCCTGACTGAGCACACATGCTCACATCAGACCATCTAGTCTGGATCATACTAACCGTTAGTTAGGGGTGATAAAATGTACTAACATCGAGTTCCTCTACTTCCACCTCATTGAAGTGAATCTTTAGGTTATAAAGAACTTTTGAACTTGCCTCATGGTGTAGTGGAACCATCTCTCCTTC
Source organism: Alisma plantago-aquatica (assembly GCA_963693085.1). Lineage (NCBI taxonomy): Eukaryota > Viridiplantae > Streptophyta > Magnoliopsida > Alismatales > Alismataceae > Alisma > Alisma plantago-aquatica. The sequence continues at coordinate 746,476,448 of OY856409.1, read as the reverse complement.
ATATGTAGTTCAACTGGATCCGTCCCTTAACAATCTTCTTTCTTTCTCATGTCATCTAGGTAAGGCGATCTACCATAACCCATATTGCATCTTGATCTTCCTGGGTCTAAATGAGACTTATAACAACATCCATAGTGATGAACTCCCACTCCCTCTCGGGGACTCTTGATCTGCTATACCACCACACTGGGTTACTGGTGTTCGTCCTTCACCTCCCAGATTTCATGGCGACAAACCACGTGCAACTTCATCTCAAGTATCCAAAGTACTACTGTCACTTATTATCTTGGTAGTTCCATGGTATATGGTGATCTTAAATCATGATCTCCTATATGTCATGATTCCTCAAGATCGATTCCCCAGAAACCCTAAACCACTCTCATTAGGGTTTTATCACCTTCCTATTCAACGAAGTACATCTGAGGTTCTATTACCATCCTTTTATTGCATCAAGGCCTAGGATGGCTAACCAACCAACTACTAACTTGTTCAAAAAAAACTTTGTTAGTGTTAGCCAAACATATCTTCCTTTTCAAACATAGGGCTTACCCAACAGCCTCTTCTAGCCTCTAGCTAAACTAAGCAGCTGCATCTCAACCAGGGCATCCATTACCACCTCACATCCTTCTGTGTAAGGTAATGTTGAAGACATACACCTTCATGTATTCCACTTTATCATATCATCTCAGACTCAACAAGAAAACTTAGAGCTCATCTTCTTGGTTATCAAACTCAACCTTATATGACTCACAAAAGCCACGCAGCTCGTGATAAAGAATCCTCATATGATGACTACCATATTTCTCTTAGTGTTTGTAAACCATCTACATACCATTCACTCCCCAAGGGTATATTATCATCTCTGTCCTCATACCTCATAGCAACGTTCCAATTCACATCATCCATATCCTTGATGTACGACACACGTACTGTCCTATCTCTCACTTCCCATAACAAGAGGAAATAAGCACTTGGCTGCAGTCCAAATACAAAGTTCTTCCCATTCCAAGAGTAGAGATGGTACATCCCACCTTGCTAGTACACCTTCAAATCTACGTTGAAACGTGCAACTTATGTCTCCACATCACAAACATCTCGACATCAAGGTTACTTCCATGGAAAACTGGTCTTGACCCTACTTGGGTCACCACACAATCCTTAGTCATCTCCTATAGGTCTATAGGGTTCTGGCACTTTTGGGGTCATCCCTCTTCCCTTATGCATCCAGAGAGTGCCCTACTCATCTACCCTTTGGGTCCCATGAGTTCATGAAGATGATCAATCTCCTAACCCATGGCCCTCAGACAATGATAGTTGTTACCTCCTGACCCTATGATCATGTGTAGCTAGGGAATCAGGTAACTCCCACTTCCATCAGCCTTATCGCTACCTGACCCTAGGATAGACTTAGGATTCTAACATAGTACATGTCCAACTTAGAACCTTACCCAATCATTCATCATCTCTATCTACATTCATAGGCTGTCTTTCATCCTTTCATAGGGGTCACGGTGATCTGCCTACCTTGGTCAAGCCCCATATCGGCTACCTCCATGGTAACACATCCACATGCACTTAGAGATGGTTTATCTATGGGTCTACAAGTTCATTCTCATACTATGTACTTTTCACTTAGCTTCTCAAAATCCTATGAGACCTCTTTAGGTTACCTCAAACCAACAAAAACTGGTATACACCCTATAAAAGGGTCCCTCTCCCAAGATGGGAGGAAACTACATCTTGATATCGAAGGTCATAAATGTCCTTATGTCTAGGGTTTACATCCACATGAGCATGCTTAACCATAGAAAGCCACTACGAAACAACCAGACCCCCTACTCAACCCTGCTAGGTCACACTTGTTCTCATCCTCAACATTGGATCAAGATCAAACCTTCTCATGTCATCAACTTATCTGTGAAGGGTTCATCAAACATCCTTTAGACTTAAGGGGTTTTCCTTTCCTCTAAACATGAGGAGTACCATGCTCGAATCTATAGAAACTCAAATCTCATCAGGAGCATCAGGTACACCACTTCCCCTCTTAGGCCAAGGAATCCTAGGTTCACTTTTGGGTGTCAAAGTGCAAGCTCAAACTCTTAACCACGAATCAAGCATGTATAAGGCGTGGCATGCACTTCCTATCATCATTCTTCTTGAACATCACTTTAGAGTGGAGTCCTCCTCAAGGACAACCAACAAGGTATAAGGCCTCACAACCTATTACTAAGCCTCTTCAGGGTCTAAGGAACTCTTCTTCCTAACCCTAGAAGATGAACATATATACTATAGGCACACAGGTACCAACAGCCTCATCCTCTCTCTAGGGTTTGGTTCCTCTAAAGGCAACTAAGATACCATCCACCTCCAAGAAACATGCATGAGGCAACCACAACCATCCACTTAGGTCGCATCATCCTCAACTCCCCACTGTTCCTCACATCTCAGAGTCTAAGCTTCCAACCTTCTTGTTTGGGTCTTTCTCTCTCTCTCTAGAAATAACTCCACAACCAGCCTTACTACTAAAGGTCCTCTCTCCATGCAGGTGGATCAAGCTCACAAGCATACCCCTACATGGGTGAATCCTTTGTTCAACTTATGTTTGCTCAATATTATCCAAAGCTCTTTATTCTTATCTCATAATATATCCATCATACTCTCTTGGCTAGGGTTTCAACCTACTTACCGCACTATTGATGTACTCTGGGTGCATGTTATTCCCTACTCGCATAAGCCTATAGGGTTTCTATAGGTTCTTTACTAACCTCAACAATGAAGGAGCTATCTTTCACTCTAACATGCACGACCCTTTCCAGGGTTGGGTTGTCAAAGGTACTAGGTCATCCAACCTCACATGGCTCATATTGTCATGGGCATCCAAAAGCATGTCCACCCTCACACCTGGTCTACCATGACATCTAACTCATCGTGTCATCTCTCTCTTTAACCTTCACTTAGGGTTAGGGTTATCATCGTCCTCAGAGGATGTGCTAGGTCATAACTAACTCTCTCTCTACTCATCCTCTTGACAAGAAGGTCTAGCCTTAGGTCTCTCCTAAGGGCATCACAACTCATGTCATACGACCTAAGAATGTATCTATTCTTTATTTTACGCTTAAACTATTAAGCTTATGTCCATGACATTTTATTTACATGCTTTTCATTAATTTGGTGGAGGATTCCTTAAACCTTATCAACCTTACCCATACCTCAAGAGGGTGAGGAAAATAGAGAAAACCCTAATCCTTAATATCCTTAACATCATTAGAGTTGAGAAGGGACGAAAATAGATGAGAGAGTCCTAAAGGTATCTTATTTCGAGTCAAATCCTGAGACATTTGCCAGGCAGTCAAACAAATCCGGGAGTCCTTGTATTTCGACTAGTGGTGTGGAGGAAAACCTTGCCATCCCACAGATGTGATCCTTTTCTAGATACCTCTATCTTTCAGAAAATCCTCTAATAACTCCCTTGGGTTCTACATAGTTTGTAAAATTTAATAATTATTAAAGATTAAATGAGGAACCTATGCTCTGATGCCAAATGTAACGACCCCGCCTCCCAGTAACCCCCAATTAAGGGAGACCAAGAGGTCATAGACATTATCCCAATTATCAAGATCAAAGGTTTGACAAATAATCAATAACAATTATCAAATTCTACCAACTAAACTGAAAGCGGTTATAAAATAAAACTTTGCATACCTTTTTCAAAACTTCTATCCACATCTAGAGTCGATTCTAACTAATCCTCCTTTGTATTTTAACTCTTATTTAATTCCACATATGTCACTTTATTGTTTGTCCTTTTCAATCTTGTACCTAAAACGTCGACAAACAAAACGTCAGTCAACATATGGTAATATGCCGGTATGTGGGGACAACCAAAATCTCACAAATGTGGTTAACAATCTATATATCGCAATCAAGTTAATTAACAAGCCAATTTATGCTTTCAATGTAACATTCTCCACCACTTTTTCCCTAACCCTGGCATACCCACTTTAGGGTTACTCTTTTGCCATTGACTTAAGGCCACCTTCTCAATCCCGAGCTTGGCGCCTAGGGTCACCCTTCACAGTGCCCTTTAGTCATGCAATATCATAGGCCACCGTCTCAATCCCGAGCTTGGTGCCTGGGGTCACCTCTCATGGTGCCCATTGGTCTTCCCTCCTAGGCTTGACCTTTTGCATCATCCATCAGGGTGGCATGTAGGTGCGAGAATACACACTTAATTTACAATTGTGATAATCATAGTGACTTTATAATTTGCGAGTTTGAAGATCCAACTGATAAGTTGCATTCAATGTGATGAACCATCCAAGAAACTCTTAGGGAAACTAATGTGATTAACCATAATTAACCACATTCTTGATTTGGAAGTCTCAAGGATTGTAAGGAGAATATCCAATTAATCAAACACCCAACAAAGCCAGGAAACCAATCACCCCAATCAAACAGGCACAACAAGAAACCTAGAAAACATGTGCAATCTAATTACTCATATGTTCATCATGCTCTTACTTTATTGAATTGGAATTCCCTCCTAGGGTGAGCCTAAGTTGAATTAAGGTTTTCCTTAACATTCTTTATATTCATTTTGTAACCTTTACCTTTTAGGTAAACTACACCCTAAAACACTATTTCCATGTTCCAAAACCCCAATTACTTATTCACTCATATCTAAGCCTCTTTATTACCAATCTGGCTTACGATTATTTCTAACTTCATCTTATACATAAGATTTCAAAACATAGCTTATTAAAGTAAAAAACACCTAGATTAGGGTTTCTATGTTTTCAAGTATATCTTCACTCATATGAGACCTTAAAACCTCCTTTTTACATATTAAAACTTTATCTCATTAAGTTATATATTCCAAGGCTTCTTAACTAAACTTCAGATCAACATATATCTATTCAAGATATTCATATCCCTGAAATAAAAGTCATTAAAGTCATATTACTCAACATTATGGCTTTTAGGCCCATTATTGCACTTTCTTAGTCATAGCACCCTAATTAAGCAAATCGTGGGTTTTTAAACTCAAATTAGTTTCATATTACCCAATATATGCCAAAAGGATAAATGTTGATTCATAATACCAACTTAAGTAATTGAACTCATCCCTAATCATCATCTAGGGTTTTGATTGCACTTAAAGTATTGAAGTTACTAACTTTGTGTACTTTTCGAACTTGAAGCAAAACTAGTTTGTAACAATATTTATATTGGATTCTACGTGTACTACTGATCAATTTTTATATTTTGGATAGTTCCATCAGAGCTACCAATATTTAGATATGATTTTTCTTTACAAAAATACTTACTTGGACTAGTGAGGGCCCATCACGTCAGCCAATCAAGCCTTCTTTTCTTTTTCATGCGGTTTGGGCCCTAGATGCAGGAAAGACACTCATGCCCTTCAGTTTCTTCACTGGAGTCGAGGGCAAAGGGGTCTTTTCCCCTTTCCTCTTCTTCTACCTCGCGACGCTCCCCGTGTGTGGAGCATCACCCATGGACAGTCAACTCTTCAGTTGACTTCGCCGCTCTCTAACCCTACTCACTAAGAGAAGGTCACACATCCTCTGCCATGGTCCTCCAAAGCCATCCAGGCTTTCAGTTGCACCGATCGCAACCCCAAGTGAAAGAACCAAATCCTAAACCTCCAGCGAGATCCCTATGTTGACAAGAGCAACGTCCATGGCCTTAATTGAAATTGCCCATCACTACCTTACCCACAGTGCTCGACCGAAGCCAAGGAGTCTATTTTCTGCTCCGTTGGACGTCTGAGGCCCCATATATATAGGCCTCCCTATGGCTGTTGTGAACTAGTGAGTTCTAGATTGGTCAAAAGTCGTAAACACGAGGAAACTCCGGGAAACTAGGGGTAGATCAACTCGGACTCATCCCCCGAATCTATTGGGAACATTTGCTACCTCTGACATGTCTTGGCTTGCAAGAAATCTGATTTGAGAAACTCAGTTGCCACTACTCCTATTTCCTACTTCAGTGAGAGCTAGGGGACGACTTGTCCCCCATTAATCTTCTAATCAACGGTCCTAACACTCACGTCATTCCTTATCCGAAAATACATCCTGGGGATATTGCGACATTTAATATGATTTAAGGATTACCCATCCACTTTAGGAAATCTTGTAAAAACCATATCTCTCTCCTCATTTATCCTTTTTCATTTAGATTTTATAGGAAACTCTATCTTGGCATTATCTACTCGTATATTAAATTTGAAACCCAAATTCCAAAGTGAAAGGGTATTTTCTTCATATGTAAGTTATTCATTAATAAAACCAAATTAATTCATATTTCCTCTTTCTTTTGCTATTATCTTATCATCTTGGATTCCTTGGATATCAAGGAACCTTAAAGGAACGAAATCCCATCTTGGGGAAATATTTCTTTGCTTTTTCTCTTATCCTTTATCCCTTTCTTACTTATTCCTTTTATTATATAAGTTCCTTTTCTTTTATTTTTCTTTTTCTTATAATTGGGATTAATAGCCAATAAAGCTCACAAAGTAACCAATAAGGCTTTTGTAAATGAAATTTATTCATTGTGGCTATTAATGCCACTTTCTAGAGATTTCCATGTATTTCTCATAATTGTTTTGCTTAATATCCATTATCTTGTATTTTTTTCTATTATTTGGACTTTTCTTCTCTTCTTCTCTTTTATATCCATTATTGGATTAACATAATAATAGGAACCATGAAATTCCTATCAAAAGGATAATTGCAAATAAATCCATCCTTTGAAGCAAAGCATACAACCTTTTCAATTAATTCCAAATTCACAAAATCATTACATTTCAATTACTTGCCCCACATGTTGTTAGGCTCATTGATGAATCTTTCTATTCTCTTTTTATTGCTGTTTTGCATCAGTTGAACAGGTCCTACGATATGCATCCCACCTTCTTCATACGTCTTAGCTATACAGTCCCAAGAAACTCCATGGCCCTTGCCTGCCCAAATGAAGTTTGTTGTCATAACTCTGAAAGCTTGTAGGATAGGTATGGCTATATCTCCCATCGTTGTCCAGAAACGGGCCATAGCTTGAAGCACCAATCTCACCAAAACCAACCTATCGGCCATAGAAATTTTCAGCCTGCTCCACCCTTCTATTTTGGACCTGAAGCTATCCAGAAAAACCTTGAAATCTCTGGCAAAGGCTTTACCGGCGATGAGAGGGAAACCCGGGTATTTTGTAGGGACAACACCACTCTCCATCCCAATCAATTCTTTGAGTCTACCTCGTCTGCTATCACACGATTTTAATAGGAGGACATGTGATTTAATAGAGTTGATGTAGAGGCATGAAAGCCTCCCAAACATACATATGACTTTCTTGAACTCTTTCAATCTCTTAGCATTCCTGACCGAGAACAACATTACATCATCCGCGAAGATGATGTGTGACAACACTTTAATCCCCTTCACTTTGTATGTTTTGATGAGCCCTTCCTCTTCGGCGTCTTTTAGAAGTTTTGTTAACCCCTCCATGACTAGAGTGAACAACAAGGGGGATAATGGGTCCCCTTGTCTAAGTTTGTTTGCTGATCTGAATAAACCAGCAGGAACCCCATTAATGAGGATGGAAAAGGAACACATCATTACACACTGCTTTATAATATCAACAATCTTCAGGTTGAACCCCATACACGTCATAGTATTCCACAGAAAAACCCACCTAACGTGATCATAGGCTTTGCTAATATCCACATTCATACAAGCCTTAGCAGTGGCAGCTTTCCTCTTGAAATTGTTGAGGAACTCAGTACTTTGCAAGGACAAGTCTTCCATGCTACCTTAGGTTCTCGCTCTTGCTTTTCACTCTTCCCTTGCTAGCTCTGGGGGCGATATGGCATGTGGGGGCATCCACCAGCCCCCGCTGCCCATGTTGGGGGCACCTCTGAGAAGAGTGTTGGGCCTTCGAAGACGGAGGGGCTATGGAGGACTCGGGGCACAGATGTTACCGTAGCCAGGGATTGGGCGAAGGTGGTGGAAGGTCCTCCCATGAGGATCAGGGGAGCAGTTGACGTCAACCTGAAGAAACCTTTCCATAAAGAGGGAGATGATAGAAGATGGAAAAGATTCACTAGGCCCATCATGAACGAGATGGATGACTACCATAGGTTATCGGCGATCTTACAAGTCGTGGGCACCTTGGTGAATGTTCAGCAGATGAAGGGGTGGATGATCAGAACATGGAGGCTGAAGAGGGAGCTCGAGGTCTTTAGTCTGACTGATGGTCTCATCCTGGCGAGGTTTGCTAATGAAAGGGATCTCCAGGTACTAATGAAGAAATAACCTTGGTTCTTTGATGACCAGTTGATTCTGGTCAGGAGGTGGATGCCCGATGTCGACATTTGTCGAGCTTCTTTGAAGACAGCTCATGTATGGGTTTCGCTATCGGATGTGGGGAAGCATTGGTCGCTTCATGCCATCAATGTCATCGCCCACGCTATAGGGGAGCCCAGAGTAGTTGAGAGAAGAGTGGATAGAACTATGCTAGTTTGTGCGAGCTTCTGCGTGGACATAGCCACGAATGAAGAACCACCACTGGTGATAATGGTCGAACTACCTGATGGGGGTGAATGGGAGGTGAAAGTCCGCTATGAGGCCTTATCAGATCGTTGTGATTCGTGTAAAGTTTTTGGACATGGCAATGGATGTTGCCCGATTGAGCGCAACACAATCCCTTTGCAAGACGCCAATATCTTACCCACGGAAACCTGAATGCCTGCTAAAAGGAAGATGCATACCATCAACAAGGCATTGAGTAAGCAAGCTTCCAATCACCGTGAGCAGCAACTAATGAACTTACAGGTAGAGAAAGCAACTGTTGTAAAGAAAGGTAAAAGCTCAGTGGTAAATGATGAAGAAGTAAATGCAGTGGTTGACATCGTGGATTGGGAGGACAACCCGGGCATGAATGCTGAATTGAGTGTCACTAAGGTGACTGAGGAAATGCTTGTGAGTGGTAGCGATGCAGTTATTACCCCAGGTGCAGACTACCCAAACAGGGAGAAGATGCACAATAAAAGCACCTAAGTTATAGTGGGAAGCCAGTTTAATATTCTGAATCAAGTGGAGGAAGGAGAAATTCTTGGCGAGGTGGAGGGGGCTCATAACCACAGTCCATGTCAGATAAGAAGTGATGCTACTAAGACAAAGGGAAGACCTAAATGCAAAGGAGGAGGAGGGGGTGGTCCCATCACAATAGGTTAATAATGTCTATATTAGATTGGAATGTCAGAGGTGCTTCTCTACCAAAGACCCAAAGAAAGCTTAGAAGGATTCTCAATGAAATTCAAGCTAATATAGCATGCTTCTTTGAAACTAGAATAAGAAGAAGCAATGCTGATTGGGTGAGCTCTATCTTCCCAGAGAATTGGGGGTGCATTTCCAACCTTGATAAAGTTGAGGGAGGAAGGGTTGTGGTGGGGTGGAATCCACATATATGGTAGGGGGAACCTATCAACAACACCAACCAAGTCATGACATTAAGTTGTTTTAATCACAGGGGTTTCTCATGCATTATACCCTGCCATCTATGGAGAAAACCTGGAGAAAGACCGTGAGGATATGTGGCAAGTGCTAGAAGATACAACTCAAGATGAAATACCCTGGTTGGTTTTAGGAGATTTCAACAGCACCAGGTTAGCTTCTGAAAAGTTTGGAGGAAGAAGAGTCCCTGAGAGGATTCTTAATAGATTCAATAACACGATGGACAAGGTCGGGCTGCACCAACTCAACATGATTGGAGGTGTTACCACATCGTCAAATAAACAAAAGAAGAATATTGCTAGCTTCCTGGATAGAGTCCTGGTGAACAATGCTTGGTTGGGGGTGTTGCCAAATGTGGCCATTAAGCTTAGCTCACATCATTTTAGTGACCATGCCTGGATGAATTTGCTTATCAATCAAGTCCCCCAACCTCCTCGCTCGTTTAGATTTCTGATCATGTGGTGTGATTGAGATGGCTTTGAGGACATGGTTAAATATAGCTGGAATGAACATGTGGCAAGGAATCCTCTTTTTTGTGTCCTGAAAAAGCTCCAGAGAATGAAGAGAGTACTTAAGAGGTGGTCAAAAGAAAAAGTTAACATACCCAACCTGCTCTTTACGGACAGAAGAGAGTATGAAGATGTTGCGCAATCCTTGAGACTGCATCCTCTTCTTGAGGGTGCCATGGAGAGAGAGAAGAAGTGCAAGGAAAGGGTGAGTAACCTCGAGAAGGCGGAAGAAACGTTCCTGTGGAAAAGAAGTAGGATGCGATGGATCACATATGGGGACTGCAACTCAAAAATTTATTACACTGCTATTAGGAAGAGTGAGATGAGAGACCACATATACGAGCTCATGGATGAAAGTGGAAATGTGGTGGATGGATGGGAGGAAATTGCTACTAGAGAGGTAAATTTTTTCACCAATCTATGTAATAAAGTGTAGGATAATCTATGCAGTGATGTTGAGCTACCCGATAAAAGGGTGACTGTTATGACCCACTCCATGATTAACTAGTAAGTATCATGATTAGTGCATAATCAAGTTAATTGACCTAAGCTAAGTACTTATGTGTGATTAGAGTTTTGCTTAGCTGATTCAAGCTAATCAGCTTGATTTCTTACTTTGAGGTTGTAGTAGATTCCGTGCTTGAAGTTTTGCAAAAAAAAAGAATCACCTGAATCGGACATCCAAGGTGAAAGTTATAGCATTCTTAAGAACCAGGGTTTGGTTTTGCAATTTTTCCAGTAATATACAACCCTTTAGTGGGTCGGCTACTTTGTCACTTATCTTCTTCCTTACCAAACGATTCCCCGATAGAACAGGGAATCGATGGAAGCGGCGCACAGTACCCCACTCGACCAACAGCTAGGGCAGAGGTGGGGTTGGCCATTTGGGCTTGGTAGCTCGTCTCTAGAAGCTCTCCACCTCCGTCCACCCTCCTCCTTACTTTTCATTTGCCTGCCCTAGCAGTGCTCGACCTACAGAGCAGATCCGCAGCCAGCAGTAGGCCGACTAGCAGGCGAGCAACAGCGTGGGATGGCGGCCGTTTAGGGCTCGGGGAGGTCCGATTCAACGGCGCCTTGCTCCTCTGCCACCTCCTCATCGCCTACCTTGCTCCATCTGTGCCTGACCAAGCTAGGGCGGCGCCCCCTTGCAGGTGTTGTGCCGGCCAGCCATAGCTACTGCTGCGTGCCCAGCAAGGAACTCGTTTGGTGTGGAAACACTTCGAATCGATCGCCTTGAGTCCGACCCTGAAGCCTAGGTACAAATTCGCAGCCCCCATCTTTGATTTAGCTCCTAGCTGAGCTTGTGTCTAACTTGTACATGAGAAAATGCCTGCTTGCTTGCAGCAGGTCCGGCCAGGGGCAGTTCTACCCAAGAAGAACCACCAAACGTCGCCCATGAGCTCGGCCATGGTCCAGATCACGAATCCGTAGTCAATCAACCATGATTGAGCATGTAGCCAAGTTCCTCCTTCAACCTGAATGTGAAGCAGGTTGTTCTTGAGTAAATCCAAGGAAGAAGAAGACCTGCTGATGCCCAAAAATTGGTCTCTGGATACAATTCCAGACAAATTCGGATGGTGAGTAGGATTTCACTCATTGTCTGTGATTTAACTCAACAAATCGGAAATTTTTGGTAAATTATGTGTTTTTTGCTGATAATAGACTTGAGCATTATTTGGCGTCGCCCGACTTTTATTTTATAAATCGTTTCTTTATGATTTAATATTATTTGGATTAGCATCTGATCAGTGTGGATTGGACCAGTGAATTTACATGGTTCATCGGAACCTAAATTTCTTAGTGTAAATGTTGAAATTAGTAATATACGACTGAAAATGGTACAATTTGGGATATTAAACCAAGCACTACAGATTTTTGTAAATTATATATGCAAATAAACCCTAGTTGCATGCTTACTGTTATATTAATGTGTGTGAATTAACATTTACATGAATTGGCTCATTCTCTAAGATATTACTAGAAATTCTCAAGTATTGTTAATAATTCGTGTTATGATACGTAAGTAACTCTTAATTGAGTTATGAGATGCAAAAACCAGTATTAGGGTTAATGTGCACGTTCTTCGAGAAATTTTAGATAATTGATAAATGTTACAGATGATTTCTCATATGTGAAGTAATTACTCTTATCAGTGCAATAAGATGTTCAATTGCATGAATTCAGTACATATGTGCCAAATTCATAAGAGTTTGGGTTATTTATGAATTTTAAATCTTCATGCATGCATGATAAAAGGATTACTCAGTATTTACAATGATTTTGAGTATACTGCTCTGTGAGTTTTAGAATGATATCGTATTGTGATTTGAACTGCAATCAAATAGATGGGGTAATTGAAACCCTAAGGATAGGGTGTTAAATGTTTCAAGTATTTTGATATCAAAATTCTAAATATTAGATGTGGTGATGCTTAACAGTTCAATTGCATGATATTAGTGTATAAAGTGCATAAATTACATGCATTCTATTTATTTAAGTATTTTAGTCTGCCTGCATGTATAGTATGATGATTACTCACTATATTATAGTGTTTTCAATATACTACTCTGTCAAATTTAGAATGATATTCATGTCGTGTTGTAAAGTTCAAGTAAATAGACCTGGTACCATACAGATACCAAAGTCCAGAACAAGTAAGAGAGAGATTGCAATGTAGTAAGAGCCTTTCTAGAATAATAAAATACTAGAATAAGGGCCCTGACACCGTAGAACCCCTTTGAGAGGTTTGTACCCTAGGGGTGAAACAAACTAACCCTGGCGGTGCATCCAGTAAGGTCGGAGACTCGTGTCCAACACTAACCGGATGTCTCGGTGGCACGAGAGTACAGTTTGTAGTGTCCAACACTAACCAGACATCCTGGTGGCACTAAAGAGCAGTTTACAGTGTCCAACACTAACCAGACGTCCTGGTGGCACTGAGATATAGGAAAGTGTGTCCAACACTTACCAAACGTCTTGGTGGCACGACTTGACTCTCCGCCTGTGTACTCCGCTTAGAGGAGGAGTCCAGTTTATGGCACCAAAAGGATGCCAAGGCCAGAGAGCCTGAGTCTTGTAGCAGACGAGGACAACAATCAGACTTAGCTATCCCAGGGTGTCGGCTATGTCTTGTACAGTGGGATTGTAGTTTGCTATGAGTCTTCATATTTAGAGTACACTACATATGATCAGGGCATAAGATAAAATATGTTCATATAGGTTCACAGAGTTTTTATTAAGTTAAAGAGTTAAGCAAGATATGAGTTAGCTTCACAGCAGTAGTTCTTTAAGTATTTTCTATTAAATAATTGTATCTACAACTCTGCATCAATTGTTATCATAATGAAATGTTGACATCTTCTGTTGTTTAAATTAAATTGCTTTGACCTGCTCAGTGTAGTATTTCTTGCACATTATTCCAAATAATAAACATAAATGAGTTATCTGTGATGGTTGGTGAAATTCTATTCACTGAGATAGTAGCTCACCAACCTACTGAAACATTTTTTCAGGTCAATATCAGCACGAGGAGGCTGAAGGATTATATCACCTGAGTACATAGAAGGTAGTTAGTAGTTAGTTATAGGTCTCTTAGCCCTTTCCCCTCGGTCCTTGGGACATGGTGTGGTAGAGAGAGAGAATGTAAAGTAGTGTGTAGTTTGGTTTTCAATTTACTCTTGTAATTTATATTCTGCAAATAATATGTAATAAGTTGATTAAACTCTGAGATATCTTTCAAGATCTAGAAACAATAAGTTTGCTTCTACAGTTATTAAGGTTTCAGTTTATTCCAAATTATAAGATTTTTCCTTTAAGTTGAATTTAAGTAATCGAGAAAACTAAAAAGTTAAGAGTGATTTACCGAGTGTGACTCCCCGGATCTTCGGGGTCATTAGAGATGGCTCGGGGGTCAGGGCATCACAATAGCTTTGGTATCAGAGCATAGGTTGAGTACATGGTTACTATAAGTCATGGTCAGGGGACGACAAGAGACCAATAGGATTAGGACTTAGGTGTCTTCCTTCTAACCACAATTTTCTAACATGAAGTGTTCTGTTATACTATTACAGATGACAGGAAGAGGATGTGGTCACGAGAACCAAGTAGGGAGCTTAGGTTGAGTCGTTAGGAACCATTAAGATAGAAAGATAGAGTTATAAAGTGAGGTAGATAAGAAGTGACATGTCTTTAGCTCTGGGAAGTCTGAGTATTTAGGTACCCTGGCTAGGTATCTGAGTACTTAGATTGACCAGTATCAAGCTACTCTGTCTATTCTTCCCTGAATGCCCTGGCCAGGTATGCAGATGAAGGATGGGCTAGAGAGAAACCCTAGAAATCTTAGGGTTAAGAAACTGGAAATTAATGTAGGAGTAAGAGATTAAACATAGGATGTGATAAAACTCTTACTTTATATTGCTTATTTTATTAGATATCACTAGAAATGCTCTTATATGTATGAATTTAGATTTTTAGTTTGTAGAATATAAATGATTCTTTTATATTGTTGTGTGTCATGAAGTGATTTATTTATTATTTATATTCTTTGTATTAAGTAGACCAGAAGTTATGTTTAAATGAGTTTTCCCTAAGTGGATATTCTTTCCACATGTTTGAGATCAATAGGAGTTGGTTAATCCTACGTAGCTCTTGGCTTCAGGACTGCAGGTTTGGCCTGGTCTGGCAGACAAGATGCGTTACTGGGATCTAACAACTCCTATAAACAGTATAATAAGAATAGACTCTGGATAAATCTGACACATATCATAGTAAAAATGTACATACACTAAGATGTTGAGATATAAGAGAAAGATTAGAATAGCTAAGAATTAGTTGGAATTGATATCAGAGACCCAACGTTGGGGCCTCATATGAGCAATCCTTAATTGGAAATAAAGGAACACGACGTAAGGTTCAGTTTAAGTTTAATGATTAGTAATATATGATTTCTATATATGAGAATATGGAAAAGATATGAGAATAGTATGTAAGGGCTAAGATAGTAAGAATCAACCATGGAATGGATCATGTAATAAAGTAAAATACTCTTATGTACTTCAAAGCAAAGGGAAAATAGAAGAAAAGAGTTAAGTATACAATAAGTACATAGAAATAAAGAGTCTTATGTAAATCATAAGACCAGGATAAGAAATATAGTTGAATCAAGAGAAATGATAGAAATGACGACCTTGATTAAGGAATGAGGATTACATGACATAATTGAGAGCATGAAATGTATATCTTTATTATAAAGTTTAATACATTCATACATACTACCTTTGGATTCTAAGTTTCTATAGACTAACAAACTAGTTCTTAAAATAAAGAATAAATGTGTAATTTAGAAAATGAATGAATCATATATGATGCATAACTACCATGGTAGAGATGTTTAAGTGAATGAAATAATGACACACAATATGATGATGAAACCCTAGCAAGGTAAATTGAGAATGTAATTTATCTGAATGTCAACATAAGAGAGGAAATTCTAGTGATAAGATAATGAAGAATTTAGTAAAACTTATGAGATTCAAAGTTTGATTTTTCAAACTAAGGGAGCAAGTCACATCACAATAATGTTATGTTACTGATAAGGACCAAACCCTAGAATATTTAGAGTTGTAGTAGTTCAAGGGATGTCGCTAGTGATTTGAACTTGAATACTAGCATCTCTATAAAATAAAATCATGATATTTGCACTATGAAAGGTAAGCTAGCAGTAATAAAATCCAGGGTTTAAAGGTAGCTAATCTGAAAGGTAGATAAACAATTTGAAAATGATTCAGAGAAAAGAGTAAGATATAAATTTGAAATGTAACAAGTATGTTTTGAACAAAAGGAGAAATATAATATAAAGTGAAGTGGGTTATGAAATAAATTCTTACAGTAATAACAAGAAATAAGTAGCATAGAATGAGGAGTATTACCCGACACATGAGTTGGAGTTAGCTGTTGTAGTTCATGCTCTTAAGACATGGCGTCACTATCTTTATTATGTGACGATAGATTATCACCCTAGAAAGGAAAATGTAGTAGTTGATGCCCTCAGCAGGAAGTTAAGTTCAACAACGGATGTATTCTCTATGGCATGTTTCAAGAGAGACCTGCTAGTAGAGATGCGGGAGTTGAACTTAGACTTAGGGGTGACAGAGCAGAGTGGTTTGATTGCATAGATGCAAGTCAAGACTACTTTTTATGATTAGATCAAGGAACTTCAGCAGAGTGACAGTGAGTTACATCAGATCATGCAGGATATGACAAAGGGAAAAAGACCAGAGTTTAGGTTTTTAGATAATGGTGTGTTGTATCAGCATGACAGGTTGCGTGTACGTCAAGACAGTGATTTGAAAGAACATATTTATGTGGAAGCACATGCATCGATGTACGTTATGTATCCAGGCAACACTAAGATGTACAAAATTCTTAAGGAGTTGTACAAGTGGTCTGGTATGCAGAAGGATGTAGCTGAGTATGTGGTTAGGTGCAACGTGTGTCAGGAGGTTAAGGTTGAGCATCAGAAACCTACATGTACCTTGCAATCTCTTCCTATGCTAGAGTGGAAGTGGGAACATATCACAATGGATTTTGTGGTAGGGTTATCCAGGACACCTAGAGGTTGTGACTCTATATGGGTGATTGTGGATAGACTGACTAAGTCTTCTCACTTTCTTCCTATTAAGTCAACCTTTGATGTCCCAAAGTTGGCTAAGATATACGTGGATGAAATAGTCAGGTTGCATGGTATTCCAATTTCAATTATATCAGATAGAGATCCTAAGTTCACATCCAAGTTTTAGAATCAGTTGCATCGTGTTTTCGACACAAAGTTAAGATTCAGTACAACTTTTCACCCGCAAACAGATGGTTAGTCAGAAAGGACCATTCAGACTCTTGAGGACATGCTGAGAGCAGTTGATAGCTGCACAGGATAGGTAGAAGAGTTACGCTTGGAAGAGACGTAGACCTCTTGAGTTTGAGGTCGGTGATGAAGTGTTTTTGAGGGTTTCACCATGGAAAGGAGTGTTGGGGTTTGACAAGAGAGTCAAACTGACTCCTAGGTTTATGGGCCCATATCCTATCATTGATAAGATTGGACATGTAGCCTATAGGTTGGAATTTCCATCTGAGTTGGCTAATTTACATGATGTGTTTCATGTATCAATGTTGAAGAAGTGTTATCCAGGTACAAAGAAGATAGTGGACCCAGAACCTGCACAACTTAGGAAAGATGTGTCATATGTTGAGGGACTTGTACAGATAGTCGATCAGAGGATCAAGAAGCTCAAGAATCGCGAGATACCGTTAGTAAAAGTTTTGTGGATGAATCATAACTTAGAGAAGCCACGTGGGAGCTTGAGTCAGATATGCATAACTAATTTCCTTTTCTCTTTTAGGAATTTCGGGACGAAATTCTTATAAGGGAGGGAGATTGTTATGTCCCACTCCATGATTAACTAGTAAGTATCATGATTAGTGCATAATCAAGTTAATTGACCTAAGCTAAGTGCTTATGTGTTATTAGAGTTTTGATTAGCCAATTCAAGCTAATCAACTTGATTTCTTGCTTTGAGGTTGTAGTAGAGTTTTTGCTTGAAGTTTTGCAAAAAAAATAATCACCTCAATCAGACATCCAAGGTGAAAGTTATAGCATTCTTAAGAACCAGGGTTTGGTTTTGCAATTTTTCCACTAATATACACCCCTTTAGTGGGTCAGCTACTTTGTCACTTATCTTCTTCCTTCCCAAATGATTCCCCGATAGAATAGGGAACCGATGGAAGCGGCGCACAGTACCCCGCTCGACCAGCAGCTAGGGCATAGGTGGGGGTGGCCGTTTGGGCTTGGTAGCTCGTCTCTAGCAGCTCTCCACCTCCGTCCACCCTCCTCCTTACTTTTCATTTGCCCGCCCTCGTAGTGCCCGACCTACAGAGCAGAGCCACGGCCAGCAGTAGGCCGACCAATAGGAGAGAAACAGCGTGGGATGGTAGCTATTTAGGGCTCCGAAAGGGCTGATTCAACGGCGCCTTGCTCCTCTGCCACCTCCTCATCGCCTACCTTGCTCCATCTGTGCCTGACCAAGCTAGGGTGGCGCCCCCTTGCAGGTGCTACGCCGGCCAGCCGTAGCTACTACTGCGTGCCCAGTAAGGAGCTCGTTTGGTGTGGAAACACTTCGAATCGATCGCCTTGAGTCTGACCCTGAAGCCTAGGTACAAATTCACAGCCCCCATCATTGATTTAGCTCCTAGGTGAGCTTGTGTCTAACATTTACATGAGAAAATGGCTGCTTGCTTGCAGCAGGTCCATCCATGGGTAGTTCTACCCAGGAAGCACCACCAAACGTCGCCAATGAGCTCAGCCATGGTCCAGATCATGAATCTGTAGTCAATCAACCATGGTTGAGCATGTAGCCAAGTTCCTCCTTCAACCTAAATGTGAAGCAGGTTGTTCCTGAGTAAATCCAAGGAAGAAGAAGACCTGCTGACGCCCGAAAACTGGTCTTTGGATGTAATTCCAGATGAATTCAGACATCCCAAATCATTGTGAGTAGGATTTCACTCACTATCTATGATTTAACTCGGCAAATCGGAAATTTTTGGTAAATAACACATTTTTCTCTGATAACAGGCTTGAGCATTATTTGGCGTCGCCCGATTTTTATTTTATAAATCATTTCTTTATGCTTTAATATGATTTGGAATAGCATCTGATCAGTGTGGATTGGACCAGTGAATTTACATGGTTCATCGGAACCTAAATTGCTTAGTGTAAATGTTGAAATTAGTAATACATGACTGAAAATGGTACAATTTGGGATATTAAACCAGGCAATACAGATTTTTGTAAATTATATATGCAAATAAACCCTAGTTGCATGCTTACTGTTATGTTAATGTGTGTGAATTAACATTTACATGAATTGGCTCATTCTCTAAGATATTATTAGAAATTCTCAAGTATTTTTAATAATTCATGTTATGATACGTAAGTAACTCTTAATTGAGTTATGAGATGCACAAACCAGGATTAGGGTTAATGTGCACGTTCTTCAAGAAATTTTAGATAATTGATAAATGTTACAGATGATTTCTCATATGTGAAGTAATTACTCTTATCAGTGCAATAAGATGTTCAATTGCATGAATTCAGTATGTATGTGCCAAATTGACATGAGTTTGGGTTATTTATGAATTTTAAATCTTCCTGCATGCATGATATAAGGATTACTCAGTATTTACAATGATTTTGAGTATACTACTCTGTGAGTTTTAGAATGATATCATATTGTGATTTGAACTGCAATCAAATAGATGGGGTAATTGAAACCCTATGGATAGGGTGTTCAATGATTCAAGTATTTTGATATCAAAATTCTCAATATGAGATGTGGTGATGCTTAACAGTTCAATTGCATGATTTTAGTGTATAAAGTGCCAAATTGACATGCATTCTATTTATTTAAGAATTTTAGTTTGCCTGCATGTATAGTATGATGATTACTCAGTATATTATAGTGTTTTCAATATACTACTCTGTCAAATTTAGAATGATATTCATGCCATGTTGTAAAGTTCAAGTAAATAGACCTAGTACCATAGAGATATCAAAGTCCAAAACAAGTAAGAGAGAGATTGCAATGTAGTAAGAGCCTTTCTAGAATAATAAAATACTAAAATAAGGGCCCTAACACCGTAGAACCCCTTTGAGAGGTCTGTACCCTAGGGGTGAAATGACCTAACCCTGGCGGTGTGTCTAGTAAGGTCGGAGACTCGTGTCCAACACTAATCGGACGTCTCGGTGGCATGAGAGTACATTTTGTAGTGTCCAACACTAACCAGACATCCTGGTGTCACTAGAGAGCAGTTTACAATGTCCAACACTAACCAGACGTCCTGGTGGCATTGATGTATAGAAAAGTGTGTCCAACACTTACCAAACGTCCTGGCGGCACGACTTGACTCTCTGCATGTGTACTGAGCTTAGAGGAGGAGTCTAGTTTATGGCACCAAAAGGATGACAAGGCCATAGAGCCTGAGTCTTATAGCAGACCAGGACAATAGTCAGACTTAGCTATCCCGGGGTGTCAGCTAAGTCTTGTACAGTGGGATCATAGTTCGCTACGATTCTTCATATGTTGAGTACACTACATATGATCCGGGCATAAGATAAAATATGTTCATATAGGTTCACAGATTTTTTATTAAGTTAAAAAGTTAAGAAAGATATGAGTTAGCTTCACAGTAGTAGTTCTTTAAGTATTTTCTGTTAAATAATTGTATCTACAGCTCTGCATCAATTGTTATCATAATGAAATGTTGACATCTTCTGTTGTTTAAATTAAATTGCTTAGACCTGCTCAGTGTAGAATTTCTTGCACATTATTCCAAATAATAAACATAAATGAGTTATCTATGATGGTTGGTGAAATTCTATTCACTGAGACAGTAGCTCACCAACCTACTGAAACATTTTTTCAGGTCAATATGAGCACGATGAGGCTGAATTATTGTATCACCCGAGTACATAGAAGGTAGTTAGTAGTTAGTTAGAGGTCTCTTAGACCTTTCCCCTCGGTCCTTGGGACATGGTGTGGTAGAGAGAGAGAATGTAAAGTAGTCTGTAGTTTGGTTTTCAATTTACTCTTGTAATTTATATTATGCAAATAATATGTGATAAGTTGATTAAAATCTGATATATCTTTCAAGATCTAGAAACAATAAGTTTGCTTCCGTAGTTATTAAGGTTTCAGTTTATTCCAAATTATAAGATTTTTCCTTTAAGTTGAATTTATGTAATCGAGAAAAATAAAAAGTTAAGAGTGGTTTACCGAGTGTGACTCCCCTGATCTCCGGGGTCATTAGAGATGGCTCGGGGGTCGGGGCATCACAACAGTGACAGAGGAGATGAATATGAATATGAATATGTGCAGGGAGGCTACTGAGGGAGAGATAAAGGAGGATGTTTTTTCTATCCATCTGTCTAAAGCTCCAGGCCCTAATGGGTTTAACAATAGGTTCTTCCAAAATATGTGGGAAACTATCAAAGAAGGTTTGTGTGATGTTGTGAAGTGGATAATGAAGGGTGGGTCAATGGTGTGAGCAGTGAACCACTCTTTCATTAAACTCATTCCGAAAAATAGCAATGCTAAGGAGATACAAGACCTTAGACCGATTGCGTTCTATTCGGTAATGTATGAAATAATAGTGAAAGTCCTTACTAAAAGACTCAAGGTTGTTCTCTTGAATATAATATCATCCCCTTGTTATTTGTCCACCCACCATGGTGTATAAGTTATAGCGGCCTGCACCTAGTCTAATCCTGAACAATCTAATTAAGGGCATTTTCTCCTCTGCCCGCACCAGTTCAGGGTCCTCTCCCCTCTTTCTTCATCCTTGCACGTGTAGACAGGTTGAAGGCATTCACCACACCACTCAGTGCCACCTCTGAAACCAATCCTAGCGAGGCTGATGGCATTGCCTGTCTAGTCGGCTTCTCTTGTTGCTATCCACAATCCTCCTCCTTTTTCCTACTCTCTCTCTTTCTACCTCTTGCCTATAGGAAGGAAAAACCCCTATCTTCCATTCGCACGATGCTCAACTCCCTCATTTCCCTTGAGAGGGGTTGACCACCACACTTTAAACCTCACTATGAATAGGCACCATCCTCCATCTCCCCTATACATTGCCTTGCTTATCCGATCATGGCTATTTCGCCATGTCATTAAACCTACACATCAGTAGAGACCTTGGCTACACCGGGTCAGACGTCGTTGGACAATCTGTGGGTTGTCCCAACCACTTCCTATGGAAGGTCGAAATGCCCAAGTCGAAGCAATTTGAAGCAAATTGTTCATCGCATCCTTTAGTCAGTTGGCTTGGCAAGCATTTTTCCTCAGAGATAATCCTAGGCTACCTTAAATGAGGAATTACCTAGCATGATGAGGAAGATAGCCTCAATATTGTACTATGATGGAATAGGGGAATCCAAGATAAAGGGGCTAGGTGTCATCTCTCATCTTTTTTATACAATGTTTTAGGTGTGTGGATCAGTTGGTTTCATTATTGGTACACGATTAGCAAGGAAACACCTTTAGGAAGTAATTAATTACACCTGTCTTATATCAAAACTCTTGGCTAATTATATGTATATACATATGTCTAACTTGTCAAAAGACATTGTCTTTATTTTCTTGCCAAAACCTTTCTCTTTCCCTCGTGATTATGAACAGAACGCATCATTGTAAGGAGAAAAATCATTTATTGGATTTCCATCTTGGAAATACACACACACACACTCACACACACACACACACACACACACACACACACACACATATATATATATATATCCACCTCCTGTTCTTATCGTATCTTCTTAAACAATATTAACAACATTACTTAATTGACACACAACAAACCACCAAAGGAAGTTAGATAAATATAGAACACTTATTGCTTAATTTGGTCATGAATTCTACATTATTCTTCTACCTCTCTCTTTGATATACTCTTCCAAACTAATTATCCTTATTTTAAGGAAACTCCCTAATACCAATTCCAA
The DNA here is from genome assembly GCA_963693085.1 of Alisma plantago-aquatica. Taxonomy (NCBI): domain Eukaryota; kingdom Viridiplantae; phylum Streptophyta; class Magnoliopsida; order Alismatales; family Alismataceae; genus Alisma; species Alisma plantago-aquatica. The sequence goes on along the minus strand of OY856409.1, from coordinate 746,453,856 downwards.
GTTATATTTAGTAATTGGGATTTGTTGGGATGTCTTTCCCATACAAAAATTGCTTCATGGCTATGCATTTTTTCCCAATTTTTAGAATTCTCTTCCTTTTGTTATTATTTTCAAGTATACCAGATGTTAGATCAAAGTGATACTAATTGATGTCTGAAAACATGTGTTTGCTAAACTGGCTAGATAATTACTCTTTAAATTATCTAAAATACCACATAACTTATTTTGGTTCGGAAACTTGCATATCATCTCATAATTCTATTCTCCAATAATTTGTAAGGCCATTAATATGTATTTGTACACAAAATACATAATTCCTTTTCATTATTCCCCTAGGACATATTTTCAATGCAAATTTTCTCAGAAATAAGATTATCATTCCATTAATAATATTATTTTAGAAATTACCTATCAATATGGCTTATATATATATAATTCATTTTTCTAAAATTGACGATATAACATTCACCCCTTCTTAAAAGGAATTTTGTCCCCAAAATTCACAACTAGTAAGGTAAATGTGAATTATAACTCATCTTAATTTAAAATTGTAGGGTTAGAAACCCTACTTGGATATTTCTAACTACTTTTGATGGCATGAAAATTCCACACATTATGACTAAGATTGGTACTTGAATTCAATTCAAGGTGTATCCCCGTTCTTAATATTTAAATGATACCATCTTTTAGTAATTACAGTTTTATTTGTGATTTCCATTTCACTTGGTGATCACCCTTTCACTGATATTTCCTACCTATTATTCATTTACTTTCACATAAGGGTGAGGTAATGCCTCAAACCCTAGAATATGTAATTAAAAAATGCAACTTAAGGTATTCATTCTCATGTGTTAATTTTAAGCATAGAATATGTCTACCCAATCTTTCTCACTCATAATAAGATTAAATAAACATTTGATTGCAGCCAAAAAACAAAGTTCATCCTATTCCAAGAGCAAAGATGGTATACACATGTGTTATCCTAAAATTTCACAATTTAAGTTGAACCATTCTCGACATGACTCTAAACCATACATACTTTTTAATTACCCAATTTTCTTATATTTCATGCATTCAAGTTCCTTTATCACTCTTGAGTTTGTATACAACTCCTCTTAAGTTCTTAATATTACATGAATTCTTGTATCTTTTATTTTTACACATCATCTCCCATTAGGCTTAGTCATTTCCTTATGGTTTCTAGGGGTATAGGTACCATTCGAGTGATCTCATCCTCATTCATTTAGGGAGTGTCTCTCACATTTACCCCTTGGGCCATATGAACTCGCGAATGTGGCCAATCTTCTAACCCATGGGCCTAGAGCAAACATGGATGTTACAGTAACGCCCCCGGATTTCACCTTCCTAAAACACTGTGGTGAGTAAAAGACAAAATCCAAAAACATTACTCAGAGAGTGATGCAGAAGTTTTATGCGCATATATGAACAAACAACCATAGCATACACCATAACATTTGCAACATAATATGTACATTATTACAACATGAACGATTACAAATTATGTTTACATAATGAAAAGATAATTTTATATAAGTATGATCATGCATGCTAATCAAGATCCTACACAATAGGTAAAACATGTTCAACTGCTCACTCCCATCTTTTCTCCCAATCTAGCTCTGAACCTAAAACATATGTGAAACAAAAAATCAACACACGAGGTGTTGTGTATGTGGGTGGAAAGATATAGACATATATCCTTGCATTTGAATAACTTGATAAAAGACAAGAATGAGTAAAAGAAAACATTAGTTAATGTGAAAATCAGGTGAACATATATTTTTACATGTCTTTTGATGTGATTGTACTACTAAGTGGTGTCACACTTTCTTTTTCCCCTCCCCTTGAGCTATCAAGATCCCCTCCCCTTAAGGTATGGGGATATGCTGACCTTATATTTATATATAGAGAAATAGAGAGTGTGTAGGACTTAGTAGTTAAAAACCATCCATATTCTTTGCTGTTCTTAGTGACATGGCAAATATACTATAATCATAGCACATACAAGCAATATTCTCGAAGAAGAAGAAGCAATACATCATAGTTATTTCACACAAGAAAACTAGTCATATACTTAGATAAAGCCCACATACATGAGTCTAGAGATTCATCTTTATATTCTGGGCCATCTACATCTCTGGTCATCATCTGATTAATAAAATATTAACTATCATTAATTATAGGATATTTATTTAACTTTATATATAGGTTTAAACTAGGGTTTATCCAAATCTTGATTGAAATTGTCCTATACTTGCTATATAATCATAGGGTCCTAATCCCAGTCTGGTTCAATTTTCATAATTTTTTTATATTTTTGATATTTTCTAGAATTAATATGAGCTTCAAAGCATCTAATTATGTATTAATTTGGAAAGACCAAATATTTCAAAATTATAATCACATCGAAATCCATATTATGTTTCCAAGTGATATTAGGGTTCAATGGTATTTTCTTAGATTTTATCACCATCATTTGTTAATTATGCGAGGTTAACTAATCCTAAAATGGAGTATTATCATCTATTTTATAAACAACCATATAATGTTATTCAAAATCCTTATTTAGGGATCTAGCAACAAAGAGGACATATTTATGACTCTGGGTGTATTTTTGGGGCATTTATTGGCCAAAGAATCTATGCTTAGTTGAATTTCTAAGTTATGCAAACTGACTGAGATATTTACCTATCCAGGAAATTGACCGATCATCGAATATCCTCAACTAGTGCTGGATAGGTGCCACATAGGCCTCAACAACATTTTAATAGCTTCTAGCCTGGGATCTTGAATCGCCGACTCAGGCTGGATGAACTAGACAGTAGTTGGCCTAGGTCGTTCGGGTCCAATTGTCACTCTCGCACAGGATTAGTATTGTACAAGATGCTTCGTCTCATGAGACACAGGGTCAGGGCTTTAGATCCATGTGTTTCCTCAATTAGATGATTGGTAACCTAAATACTCAAATCAACTAAAAAACCATACATCCTAATTAAACTTAGGTGTTAGAAGTATTAATTGTACCTCTAGTGACACCTTATAGGTGGTATGGTCCAATATTCGGTAACAATCTCATCAATTTGTGGTCAACCATATAACATAACATTCATAGTCCTCAATTACTACATTGGTTATCAAAAACCATAAAATATGGGTTATCACGTTCATCCTACCTTCTATGGAATTTCGTTCTCAAAATTCAATTTGACTCTTACTCAAAGTCACATCAAAGAATCAACATTCATCTAATGAACCACTTCTAATTTCCAAGGATATCATTATGCTAGAGGTACCTTAGTCTTATTAGGTTGTAAGAACATGTAGAGTGTACCCATCCCACCCTATATAGATTGAACCATATATTAATTTCTAAGTATTAATATGACATTCTTTTATGTGGCAATTTGCATCCCCTATCTTAGAAAGAAATAGGGTTATATTCATACCAATGTTGAGAAGATATTATTCAAAAATTCCATATTTCACCCCACTAACTCATGTAAGGTGATGTCAAAGCATCATTTACTAGAATGTTGGCACTTAACATCATTAATGTGGCTTATTATCAACATAGTCTTATAATTTCATCATTTCAAGGGGTTGATCTTCAACTTTGCATTTTAGGGTTCCACCCTATTCTGTGAGAAAGCTATCATCAAAATAAAATCATAGATTTATAATTTTCAATTTAAGAACTATACTAGTGATCTTGTAATATGTGATTTGAAGATATATTTATTTCAACATCGTGAAGGGAAAGAGAATATGCTGAGTCAATCTTATCATGATTTCAAACATGTGTGATAGAATAAGTCCAAATTATATGATCGACTCTTCATAAAATTCTCATTTATATAGTTCTGGTGAGGTTTTCAATATCATATTTTAATAAAGATAAGTAGAAGGAATAACATGTATGGGTATTTTATGCCGAAGGTATTTTACTCCAAGAACCAATGTTTCATATATCACCTCATTTGCAGCTAATGATGTGTTTCACAAGCTTATGTCACTCAATCGAGGACATAGATAAGTCAAAGGATAAAATTGAACTTTATGAGTTTTCTACCCATAACATCATTTTTACCCATCTCTCACACATGAAATTTGCATGAATCATGCACAAGGACTCAACTCGTGTACTTAGGAGTAATCCATCTTACAACACATCATTTTGCATATATCTCATATTCCTCATATATTGGAGGCTAGGTCCATTGACCGTCTCCATGGGGGTCTTACTCTATCTAGAGTTCACCACATATCTCACCCTAACTCTAGAGGTACACTTTCATAAAATAACTTGAGGATCATGCATATTCAATATGGCCTTAATTTAGATTATGTTATGTGGGAAAACCTACACACTTTACCATCAAGACATAACTCATATTTCTTAGAATTGCAGCAAGCATCATATATCATATACATATTGAGAATCAACCTTATGTTGAACCATCCTTGCTTACATCATCTATCAATCTATCATCTACTCCAAATATCAAATTTCTGATAAGGCTTTTGACATCTAATCTAGATCTCCTATCTCTTCTAGACTAATTTCACTGCCTTTCACTTAGGTTGCACGAACACCTCTTTCTCTCCTATGCGAGGGACACATTTTCATATTTACATATATAATAAAATATTATATAGTTTTTATCTAAGAAAGTAGATGTCAAAGAAAAGTGTTATAGCTCTAGGCAATTGGAAATAAAATGAAATTAGCAAAACCGAGTGTCCCACACACAGTAGAAAGTCTAGTGTAATGTCACCTAGTGAAATGGTGAGAACAAGGTGTAGACTAGTGTATCTACTCAATACATATGAGCTCTCGATGGAAAGGGATTCACGCACTTGTCTAAACCAAGTCGTCAAACATCTAGGTTCTAACTTAGAGACTAAGTCAAACCTTATTCGTACTGAAAAATTTACTATGTTTCTAGGGTTTAAAGTGGAAGGTAAAGTTTAGTTTTATATTCCGTGATGAGAAATTGATAGATGTAGCTAATGTTCAAGCTCTGATACCAACTGTAACGTCTCTGGATTTTATCTTCCTAAAACATCATGGGGACGAGAAGACAATCCTAAAACATTACTCAGAGAGCTATGTGGAATCATTATACGCGCACATGAACAAACAACCATAACATACACCATAATATTTGCAACATAATATGTACATTATTACAACATGAACGATTACAAATTATGTTTACATACTAAAAAGAGCATTTTATACAAGTATGATCATGTATGCTAATTAGGATTCTACACAATAGGTAGAACTTGTTCAACTGCTCATTCCCATTATTTCTCCCATGATAGCTCTGAATCTAAAACATATGTGAAACAACGAATCAACACATGAGGTGTTGTGTATGTGGGTGCAAAGATACAGACATAGATGCTTGCATTTGAATAATTTGTTAGAAGAAAAGAAAGAGTAAAATAAAACATTATTTAGTACAAAAATTAGGTAAACACGTATTTTTAGTTGGCTTTTGATTTGTTTGTATTACTAAGTGGTGTTGCACTTTCTTATTCCACATCCCTTCGGCTATGGGGATCCCCACCCCTTAGGCAATGCAGATGTATTTACCTTGTATTTAGAAAGTGATAGATAGAGGGAGAGAGAAAATGTAAACACCTAGTCACTATAAACCATCCATATTCTTTATTATTCTTTGTGACATGGAAAAGATACTATAATCATAGTACATACTAGAAATATTCTCTATAAGATCAAGCAATACATAATAGATATTTCATACAAGAAAACTAGTCATATACTTAGATAAATCCCACACACTTGACTTAGGAGATTCATATTTATATTCTGGACCATCTACATCTCTAATCATCACATGATTAATAAAAAATTAACCATCATCAATTATAGGATCATTATTTAACTTGATATTTAAGTCCAAACTAGGGTTTTGCCAAATCTAGGTTGAAATTTTCCTAAACTTGCTATTAAATATTTTGATATTGAATAGAGGTTCATAATGTGGGTCGAGTTCAATTTTCATAATTTTTTGATGTTTGAAATATTTTCTAGAAATAATATGAGGTTTAAAGCATCTATGTATGAATCAATAGGGAAAGACCTAATATTTCACAATATAATTAGAATGAAGTGTGTATTAAGTTTTCAAGTGATATTTAGTAGTATTTTCCTCATATTTTATCTCCATCATTTTATAATTACTTTAGTTAATATTAAAATGGAGTATTATCATCTATATTAGAAACAACCATATAATATTATTAACAGTTGACTTACGGATCTAGTAACAAAGGGGACAATTTTTGAGATCGGGGGTATTTAGGAATCTAATTTTAGTTGAATTTATAATGTATGTACATTAACTGAGATATTTACCTATTTGAGGAAATTGATTGGCCGTCATATTTCCTCAATGAGCGCTAGATAGGTGCCTTGTATCCCTCAACAACATTCGAATAGCTTCTATCCTGGGATCTTGAACTGCTGGCTCAGGCTAGATGAACTGGATGGTAGTTGGAAATGGTCATTTGGCTCCCATTGTCACTCTTGCACGTGATCAATATCGTGCACGATGCTCCATCGCGTAAGACACAGGGTGTTATAACCTCAATTTTTCTTATATTGATTGAAATCCAATTTTTTCAATAAAAGAGATTTGAATGGAAAATTGTATGATTTGTTTTCAAGAATGGATTTTTTTCTACATTTCCCTTGGATACATTATTTCTTGGTTTATCATATTTTATTATTCCAATCATGGATAAAAGGAAAAGGGAGAGAAGAATATCTGATATTAAGTAAAGTGTAAAAGAAAAGAGGTAATAAACATATGTTCTTAAGAAAATTGTGTAGGATTCTCTAGAATGTGGCATGGATGGCCTACATTTATTAGTTTTCATTGGACCATGGTTTCTAATAAAAAGAATATTCAAGATAAATAAAATAGAAAAGAAAGAGTTTTATAACGGAATGTTTCCTTTCTAGTTGGTAATGAGTTTATTGTATAAAAATAGACATCCTTTTAATCACCATGTAAAGATATTAATGTGTTAATCTCATACACAAGGGATAATGGGCCAAAGGAAACGAGAAGGAGGGGTGTATGTGAAAAAAAACTTTTCTATATTGAGATCCACAACTCTCTCTCTCACCCATGGTTATACGAGAAGGGAAACTAATATTCCCATGAGACCATCACTGTCGTATACGTCAACGATAAAGGAAACATGATGCCTCTCTCTCTTTCCCTCTTCACTGTCTCCTTTTCAACCCTAAGGTATCCCTCGTACAACCTATATATTAAGTCGTATCTCTACCTTAGGTGGATGCATGAGATATACACAACAATACAAGAGATGCAGATCCTATGAGAAACATAACTGACTGCAGTATGGCCCTTCTCCAGCCAGTTCTCAGAACATGAGATTAGGGACATCGTAACGTGGTGAAGGTCAGAATTTGAGAGAAGAGGGGATGGTAACAGGGGTTGGAAGAGTAGGGAATATAGTCATAGGTGCAAAGGAAGGTACACGATGAATCTTAGGATGCATATGAGAAGAGGAGTCCTTGTTCCTCAGACTTCCCAATTCTTTTAACATGAATCTATCCTCGAAAGATCTGGGACCTAGTCACAGTATGTTGTAGCATGGCCCTCAGCATTGGATGAGCATGGGCGTGTCTTCTCCATTCTTCTTGGTACCACCATCATATCATAGAATGGTGTGAGCACTTTCCTTCTCTGTGTGAGCATCGGATGCCCTACTTAGCATGGAGTGACATCCTATTTTTTGCCAGCATTTCACAGCCACATGAGCTAGTTCCGACCACCTTGGATGGCCCAGAAGTGTTAAGCAAGATGGTCAGAGGAGAATAAAGCCATCTAAAGATGTGTGTGTGGGGTAAGAGGAAGTGCCCTCACATGTCCCTCCCTCATCCAGGTGAGGTGCGAAACTGTGTGTGTGAAACTCCCTGGAGTGGAAGCATGAAGCCCTACATGGGATTGATGGAGAATTAGAGTATAATGACACAATTTCCCCTACAACCATTTTCAAGATATAAGGGTGCAGGCCTCTTTCCACACCTGAGTCGACCCAATAAATAAGAAAGTATAGTTGTTGATGTGTCAAGCCCTGATTGGCACGGGTAACATAAATCTAGAAATAATTCTAAAAAAATATTGGTAGCTCATATCAAGACTTGTCATATATGATTTTTACTCAAAAAAGATGTAGACTTCACTAAAAATGAATTTGAAGCCTTAATCTTCTTGTAACTCAAAAAGTGTGCAAAGATACTATATTTAATAGTATTAATTGATTTGAAAACCTATGTTTTGACGATTAACAGAGCTAATATTGTTCCCTGACTATTATGAGCAATGTTTAGCCATTTGACATAAAAAGGATGGATTAGGTGTAATTGGATGATATTTGTTCATAATTTTTTTAATTAGGGCTCCACAATTATAAAAGTGCATTAATGGACTTAGAATACCTAATTTTCATAATTATGAGGTTTAATATATTTAAATATGGAAATCAATCAAGAAGGCATGAAAATGATGTTCTTGAACTAATTTGTGAATGAAGACCCTTAATTTGCATCATTTGAGTAATATTCAGTTTTTATGAGTGGAAAAGTGCATTTATGGTTTGTTGACCCAAAAGGGTAAAATTGGAAAGTAAAACCAAGAAACCCTAAGGAAACCCTAATGAGGCTTTGAAACCCTAGAATGGAATCTCAAGTCAATAAAAGATGGTTAGATGTGATTATAACAAATAGGTGTTATAAATTCTTTCAAGTTGCTTGATTTATTGTTTGGCTCAGTTTATTGGACTTCTTGATTAGATTAGCTATCTTGCTTGGTTTTGAGTATGCCAAATCTGGTATGCGTCTATGGCTAAAATAAATATTCTTAGTTTCACAGTATTTTTTGAGGTTTCACGAGTTTGCTTGAATCAAAATTTTTGGATGAACTTTATTTCTTGCAACTATACAGTGACTATGGTTATCACCATATATATATGTGCATGACTAGCTCAAATCCGAATCCTCCTTTGTAGGTATGTGTATATGTGAGGGATTGATGATCTAGGTATCCGTCTACCTTGGGGTAGGATCTACTGTTTATCGTGAGTTGAGATTTGGTCTACCATAGGGTAGGATCATAGGACTATATTGCTCTAAGTCTTGGTCTGCCTTTGAGGTAGGACCAAAAGGGACTATTAAGGATCTACCATATGGGGGAGGTAGTATACATGTTACAACCTCAATTTTGCATGTGTTTTCATAATTGAAATATAATGATTTTGTGTATTTGGGCTTAACTAAAAAAAAGTTGTAAGCTTTCTTCAAAGGATGGGCTTCCTTGAAAATATTCCTTTGGATAGGAATTTCATGATTCCCATTATTATATTAATCCAATAAGGGATATAAAAGAGAAGAAAAGAAGAAAAGTCATAATATTAAAAAAAATACAAGATAATGAGTATTAAGCAATGTATTTATAAGAAATACTTGGAAATATCTAGAAAGTGGCATTAATGGCCACAATTGAATACAATTCATTTACATATGATTTCTAATAAAAGAAATATGAAAAGAGGAAAAAGGAAATGAAAGATAAAGAGAAATCCTTAAAAAGAATAAGGAAATAAGTAAGATAATAAGAAAATGGATAAAAGATAAGTAAAAGGCTAAGGAATATTCCCAAGATGGGATTTTGAGCCATTAAGGTTCCTTGAGGTTCAAGGAACTCATAATAATAATTTAATGGCAAGGGAAAGAGAAAATATGTGAAAAATATATATAATTAAGTGATATCTTGCATATAAAGTAAAACATCTCATACTTTCGAGTTTGAGTCTCAAATTTGGTACATATGTGCATTAAGTCATCTTAGACTTTCCTATAAAATTTGGAATTAAAGGGACAAACAATTTGAGAGATATGAATTTTACAAGTTTCCTAAAGTGTAAGGGATAACATTAAATGTAACAATTGATGTTCTAATACGAGGCTTGCTAGTCGTTGGATCCAGATCCTACCGTAGCTGCTTTTGTTTCAGATTAGGAAACCAAGTACAGCAGTGACTCCTTTCCCTCTCTGATTCTTTCTCACTTTGATCAGTTGGGATGAAGGTGGACTCTCCCATCGAGTTGGGGAGGCAAATCCGTGCATAAACAACCCCGATTTTCTCTATTTTCGTGGGGATTCGAGAAAGTTCCCAATTTGTTTGGGAGATGGACTCTGATCGACTTTGAACCCCCTCGCCCAGCCTATATTAGGCATTATTTCCTTCTGTTCTTGGATTGGTGAAGTCACTCGAACTCAAGCCGAGTTCCCTCCTCTTCCAATCTAGCCCGTGCTCCTCTGGTGGTTGCAGCTTCCATGGACCTGCTGCAGGCCGACGGGAGCTTCTGGGGCCACCAAACCCGACCACTGTGGATGATGGCGGGTAGCAAGGTGAGTTCGAGAAAGGGAGGTGGAATCAATGGAGCCTTACCAGGTGGATTCATAGGACCAGAAGTGGAAGTCAACTAATCAGTTGACCGAGGCTACAAGCAGCTTTGTCCCTGTTCACAGAAGCGAGGAAGAAGATGAGGAAGGAGGAAAAGACACCCTTGCCCCCGACATTTGTGAATGTAAGGGCATTCTCGCCCAATCCTTTACTTTTCATCATTAGTTAAGCGTGCACAGTGTGAGCCATCAGATCCTGCGTGGTCCAGTGGACCACGGATCTAGCGGCTGTTGTTTTTCTAAAAATAACAAATTATTTGAGGAAATGTATTACTTTGTAAAATTCATAACTTTGGCTAGGAACCTCTGATTAGAAAAATTTATCATGAAAATTGCTCAAAAAAATATGAGGAACACAGTAAAATTGGTTTGAGAACTTGAATATGTTCCTATTTGCAAAAGTGTGTTAATCTAATGAATCATGCTTATATATTAGATTAAGAAACCCTAATTGAGTATATTGGTTAAGTTCATGTTGCTTAGTTGATGAAATTGAGTAATTGCAACCTATTGAATAGTTAATGATGAACATGAACCTGATCTAGATGTTTATTGCATGATTTAGGGTTTCTACCTCAAATAAGAATGATTAAGCACTTACAAACCCTTTTTTATTATAAAGGATTCATAGGTTAATTTGTGAAGTAATAACTGGTTGAATATTAAAGTTAAACTTCAATCTATAATTTAGGGCTTTAATGGGCCTTGAAACCCTAATGTTAGTAATTATGTTTCTTAATGGATTTAATTGTTCAAATCCATGTATAAAATAGAGATTTGATGGTTCTAAGCTATTTTGAGTATAAAAGTTCCTAATTGTGATAAATACCCTTAATTTGGTGATTAGGGTTTTCTAGTAGATAAAGGTAAAATTAGTGATAACTAGAGTTCATATATGAATTGAACTATAAAGAAATATGATTTATTAATTTAAAAGAAATCAAATCTGATAATTGGGTCTGGTGATCTTGAAATAACATAAAAGGATAAATATGGTGATTTTAGTATACAAGAGAAATAATAGACTTTAATTGGGTTTATGATGTTGAAATTAGGGTTTGAGAACTAAGAGAGCATTAAATGTAATAAAAGTATTATGGAGGCTAAAACCTTAATAAAACCCTAAGATGGAATCCAAGTCTATCTTGAGAATGTTTTTGATAAACTATAACACTTGGATTTATTGCATTAATTTCAGGATATTGTTGATTGCTTCTTTAATTGTTCTTTATCATTATTGCTTGGACATAAAGTTGCTCTTGATTAGGTATGTGGTTAATCATGCTTAATCACATTAGTTTTCCGAAGAGTTTCCCGGATGATTCACCACACTGAATGCAACATTAACATTTTGGATGTTCTTACTTGCAAATCATAAAGTCACTATGATTATCACAATAATAATAGAAGTATGTATTCTCGCACCTACATGCCACCCTGATGGATGATGCAAAAGGTCAAGCCCGGGAGGGAAGACCTATGGGAACCATGAGTGGTGACCCTAGGGACCAAGCTCGGGATTGAGAAGGTGGCCTATGATATTGCATGACTAAAGGGCACCATGAAGGGGGACCTCAGGCACCAAGCTCAGGATTGAGAAGGTGGCCTTAAGTCAATGGCAAAAGAGAAACCCTAGAGAGGGTGTGCCAGGGTTAGGGCAAAAGTGGTGGAGAATGACACATTGAAAATGTAAATTTGCTTGTTAAATATCTTGATTGTGATAATTAGATTGTTAGCCATATCTATGAAATTTTGGTTGTCCCCACATACCAACATATTTCAATATGTTGACTGACGTTTTGTTTGTCAGCGTTTTAGGTACAACTCTAAAAAGAACAAATAGTAAAATGACACATTGTGGAAATAAGAAATAAAGTGCAAGGAGGATTAGATAGAATAGATCCAAGTTGTGGATAGAAGTAGATTACCAAAGTTTTTAAAAGGTATGCAAAGTTTTATTTTATACCAGATTTCATTTTAGTTGGTAGAACTTCATAATTATTATTGATTATTTGTCGAACCTTTGATCCTGTTAATTGGTAGAACCATATTTGTCCCTTGAAAATACTCTTTCTCTCTCTTGTCATCTAGTTAAGGTGAGATACCATAACCCATATTGTATCTTGACCCTACTTGGTCTAGGGGAGACTTACCACCACATCCATAGTGATGAACTCCCATTCCCTCTCGGGGACTCTTTATCCACTAAAACAATACACTGGGTTACCGATGTTCATCATTCACCTCGTATCATGCATGGCAACATACCACATGCAACTTTATCTTAGACATCCAGAGTACTATTGCACTTATTATCTTTGTAGTACCAAGGTGTATCATGATCTCCTGCATGTCATGATTCCTCAAGATTGATTCCTCAGAAACCCTAAACCACTTTAGTTGGGGTTTCATCTCCTTTTTTCCCAAAGAAGTGCATCTGAGGTTCTTCGACCATCCTTTTGTCATGATAATCCCTAGACTGTCTAACTAAGCAACCACTTACTTGCTCAACCGATTTCTTTACATCTGAGTGTTAGCCAAACATATCTACTTTTTCAAACTTAGGGCTAACCTGGAAACCTCTTCTAGCCTCTAACTAAATTAGGTAGCTGCATCTAAAAACTAGAGAATCCATTACCACTTCACATCCTTAGGTGTTAGGTAATGTTGAAGACATCCACCTTCACTTATTATTTCAGCTCAACTCTGAGTCTATCTTCATCAAGAACACTTTGAGCTCATCCTCTTAGTTTTCAAACTCAACCTTGTATAACTCATAGCTCATGATAAAACATCCTCACCAGATGACTACCTTAATACTCATAGTGTTTGTAAACCATCCATGTATCATTCACTCCTCACGGGTATGTTATCATCTCTATCCTCAAACCTTATAGCAATGTTCCGACTCACATCAACTTTATCCTTGGTGTAAGGCATGTGTACTGTCCTATCTCTCACTCCCATAACAAGTGGAAATAAGCATTTGGCAGCCGTCCAAACACAAAGTTCTTCATGTTCCAAGAGTAGAGATGGTACATCCCACCTTTCCAGTACACCCTCAAATCTAAGTTGAAACGTGCAACTTATGTCTCTACATCACAATCAGTTCGATATCAAAGCTACTTCCATGATAGCTATTACCTCTCGACCCTATGGTCATGTGCAACTAGGGAATTAGGCAACTCCTACTTCCATTGGTCTTATTCCCACCTGACCCTAGGATAGACTTAGGATTCTATTATAGTACATGGCCTCTCTCTTTATTCATGGGTTAACTTTGATCCTTTCACAGGGGTCATGGCGACCTGCCTACCTTGGTCAGGCCCCATACTGGTTACCTCCATGGTAACACACCCACATGCACTTAGAGATGGTTATCTATGAGTCTACATATTCATTCTCTTACCATCTACTCTTCACTTAGCTTCTCAAGATCCTCTGAAACATCTTTAGGTTAACAACAAAACTAGTATGAACCCTACAAAAAAGGTCCCTCTCCCAGGATGGGAGGAAACTACACCTTGACAACAAAGGTCACAAATGTCCTTATGTTTAGGGTCTGCATCCACATGAGCGTGCTTATCCCTAGAAAGCTACTAAGGCACAAGAAAAAACCTACAAAACCATGCCAGGTCACACTTGTTCTCATTCAACAATGTTGAACCAAGAACCAACCTTCTCACGCTACCACCTTGGTTGTGAGGGATTCATCAAACCTACCTTAAACTTAAGGGGTTTCCTTTTCCTCTACACATGAGGAGTACCATGCTCGAAACTTTCGAGACTCAAATCTCATCATGCGCATCAGGTACACTACTTCCCCTCTTAGGCCTAGGAACCCTAGGTTCACCTTTTGATGTCCAACTGCATGCTCAATCTCTTAACCACAAATCAAGCATGTCCAAGGTATGTCATGTACTCCCATGATCCTTTTATTCGAGCAGCACCTTAGAGTTGAGTCCTCCTCAAGGGCAACCAACAAGGTACAAGGCCTCACAACTTTCTACTTAAACCTCCTCAGGGTCTAAGGCACTCTTTGTATCATCTCAGTAGGTCTATACTATAGGCACATAGGTTCCAGAAGCATCATCCTCTCTTTAGGGTTTGGTTCCTCTAAAGGCCACCAAAATATCATCAGCCTCCAGGGATTAAGCATGAGGAAACCACTATCATCCACTTAGGTCGCATCGTCCTCAACTCCCCATTGTTCCTCATGTCTCAAAATCTAAGCTTCCAACCTTCTTTCTTGAGTCCTACTTTCTCCCTCTAGAGCTAACTCCACATCCAACCTCACTACTAGAGGTCCTCTCTCCATGAAGGATCAAGCTCACAAGCATACATCTACATGGGTGAATCCTATGCTCGAACTTATGTTTTCTTGAGGTTATTCATATCTCTTTATGTTTATCTCATAAGCTATCCATCATACTTATTTCTCAGGGTTTCAACCTACTGGCACACTACTGACGTACTCTGGTTGCAGGTTATCCCCTACTTGCATAAGCCCATAGGGTTTCTATAGGTTCTTCGCTAACCTCATCAATGAAGGATATATCCTTCACTCTAACATGCATGACCCTTTCCAGGGTTGGTTCGCCAAAGGTACTAGGTCATCTAACCTCTCACGGCTTGTATGGCATCCCAAGGCATGTACATCCAAACACTCTATCAACCATGATATCTAACTCATCATTTCATCTCTCTCTAACCACCACTTAGGGTTAGGGTTAACATCATCCTTGGAAGATGCGCCATGTCTCTACTTATAATGGAGGTCTCTACCTCTAAGACTAACTCCCTCTCTACTGATCCTCCAGACAAGAAGGTCTAGCCTCAGGTTTCTCCTGAGGGAAATGACAACTCATGTCATACGACCTAAGCACATATCTATTCTTTAGTTTGTGCTTAATCTATTAAGCTTATGTCCATGACATCTTATTTACATGCTTTTCATTAATTTGGTGGAGGATCTCTTAGACCTTATCAACCCTACCCATACCTCAAGAGGGTGAGGAGAAGAGAGAAAACCCTAATCCTTAAGGTCCTTGATAGAAATTGAGTTGAGAAGGGATTAACAAGATTAGAGAGTCCTAAAGGTATCTTATTTCGAGTCAAATCCTGAGACTTCGGCCAGGAAGTCACACTAGTCCAGGAGTCCACATATTCTGACTAGCGGGGTGGAGGAAAATCTTGCCAGCCCCAGACGTGATCCTTTTCTAGACACCTCTGTCTTTCTGAAAATCCTCAAATAACTCCCTTGGGTTCTACAGAGTTTGAATTTTTTTAATATTTATTAAAGATTAAATGAGGAACCTATTCTCTGATACCAAATGTAATGACCTCGCCTCCCAGTAACCCCCAATTAAGGGAGACCAAGAGGTCAGAGCCATTATCCCAATTAACATGATCAAAGGTTCGACAAATAATCAATAACAATTATCAAATTTTACCAACTAAACTAAAAACTGGTATAAAATAAAACTTTGCATACCTATTCCAAAAATAGGGTTATCTACTTCTATCCACATCAAGAGTCCATTCTATCTAATCCTTCTTTGTGATTTACTTCTTATTTAATTCCAAATGTGCCACTTTAATGTTTGTGCTTTTCGATCTTGTACCTAAAACGCCGACAACCAAAACGTCGGTCGGCATATCAGAACATGCTAGTATGTGGGGACAACCGAAATTTTGCAAATATGGATAACAATCTAATGATCACAATCAAGTCAATTAACAAGCTAATTTACACTTTTCAGTGTGACATTCTCCACCGCTTTTTCCCTAACCCTGGCATACCCCCTTTTGGGTTTCTCTTTTGCCATTGACTTACGGCCACCTTCTCAATCCCAATCATGGTGTCTAGGGTCACCCTTCATGGTGCCCTTTAGTCATGCAATACCATAGGCCACCTTCTCAATCTTGAGCTTGGTTCCTGGGGTCACCACTCATGGTGCCCATGGGTCTTCCCTCCTGGGCTTGACCTCTTTGCATCATCCATTAGGATGGCATGTAGGTGCGAGAATCCACACTTATTTATAATTTTGATAACCATAATGACTCTATAATTTTGCAAGTATGAACATCCAACTATGTAGGTTGCATTCAATGTGAGGAAACATTTAGAAAACCCTCGGGAAACTAATGTGATTAACCATAATTAACCACATACGTGTTAGACTGATTTGAAATAGAATAATTTAATCAATCAAGACATCCATTCAAGCAAGTACAAGAATCCTGAAATCACATTCAATTCCTTTTTATCAAAATCTATCCAAACCATCTTGCTAGTTAAGGTTTCTATTCCTTTCTAGGGTTTCTTCCTCTTTTTAGGGTTTACTTTGCAATTAGGATTTTACTTCATCTTACTCTTTTAAACCCTAATTTTCTCATCTATCCATCATGAAAGTTATTAAGGTTACTTTTTAACAACACATAGCCTTAATTTCATATTAAAGCACAATTAATCATCAATTAAGTCCATTAAGACTCTTTTCATTAAAGCTACCATTTCTATCCACTAGAAAAACCCTAATTATCATATTAAGGATATTTATCCACAATTAGGAACTTTTATACTCGAAATAGCTTAGAATCATCATATCTTAGCTTTATTCATTATTTTGAATAATTAAAGCCATTAAGAGTCACATTTACCAATATTAGGGTTTCAAGACCCATTCAAGTATATTCATGCACATGAAACTCTAAATTAAACTAATTACGTGCAAATTTTATCCTTTTTGTTCCTAATGTTCCTTTTTATCATTAATAGGTTAATACCAATTTTAATCATCCATTAAACTCTACTAAATATATTAATCATCTCAAAATAGGGTTTCCTAATCTTTAATTCATTAAAGTTGATAATTTTCACTACTTTTAGAATTGCAAGAGGAATTAGCTTCTAAATATATTTTCATTGGATTCCTCTCATTTTTCTGAGCAATTTTTGTATTTTATACGTACCAATCCGTGCTCTGATTATTTAGTTATGAATTTTACAATAAATCCACTTACTCGGACCAATGGGATGATGCCACATCGCTCGATCCATGCAACGTACTCGACCAACTTGAAAACAATTTGAAATGACCATTATACCCTCACGTAAGTTGCCCATCCTTCATACTCCTTAGGGGTATACTTGTTCAATCGTCTGAGGTCTTCTTCAACCTCCGATCAGCGGCTGCGACCGCCGATGGTAGCCCTACTGCGGCCTGCCCCTCCTTCCAGGAGGCTCGAGGACCACCATAGGTTGGATCCCTAGCTCTGATGCACCCCGGCACACACGGGGCACCCCTAGCTTGCGGCCACAATGGCCATTCCCGAGCAAAACCGATCTTCCATTGCTTCCGTGATAGCTGCAAGCTTGCATACGTACGGCTCGAGTTGCATGAAGATAAGGGCATTGCGTTGGGATCCGATCAGTCCTGGATGGTCGTGGAGTCTTCCTGCCTCAAGCAAGACCACATACAACTTCTCGTCTCTCAAGGATAGGACTATACCCTCATGGTTAGGGTTTGCTTACAAAGAAGGAGAATAAGAAGAGAAGTATATGTGGAACTCCTTTAAACTCATCCCTGGGCTCTACCCCTTCTATACGGGAGGGTATCCACACCCCAAGACGTTCATTCAAGGGGAAACAAGTCACTTTCCTATTAGGAAAAAATATTCCTTCATAGTGAAGAAATCTTCTCTGTCTTCCTTATCATTTGATATTCTTTATTACTTGGATATTTAGGAATACGAAAATCATCTCCCTTACTCTCTTTATTCTTGCCTTTTAATTCATTAGCCATGAAAAAATATTTTCCTTAAGTAGAA
This sequence comes from Alisma plantago-aquatica, assembly GCA_963693085.1. Lineage (NCBI taxonomy): Eukaryota > Viridiplantae > Streptophyta > Magnoliopsida > Alismatales > Alismataceae > Alisma > Alisma plantago-aquatica. The sequence continues at coordinate 746,435,471 of OY856409.1, read as the reverse complement.
AATACTTCCTTTTTAACAATACCACATAATCCATTAGTTATGTATTCACATTATCTTCTTATTTTCTATTATAGGTATTTTCTCTTTCTTTTTCTTCATTGGGACTCCATGGATCCCAAGAAACTCAAATATTTCAAAATCCTTTTTAATGGATACTCATTATCCTTCAAGATGCATCTATATCCATTATTTCTCATTATCTTGTTTATTTCTCATTAAAATATCTCTTTTTGAGGATTTATCTTTATCTTTATTTTTGTTTTCCTCATTTGCATTCCTTTTAACATTAGGAATCCTTGGGATACAAAATTCCACCAAGGATAACTCAATTATACCTCTTTCCACATATTTTCCACATTTTACCATTATTTTCAATTTCTTTCTTAATAAAGAAATACTTAATTGATCTTTTCTTTTCTTATTGCATTTTCTTTGCAACTTTGGACTCCTTGGAACCCAAGGAACCCAAGAGGCATGAAATCCAACTTTGGATGATATTCTTTTTCCTTCTAGAGGTTTCCACATTTTTCTTTTCTCCATTTTCTTATTTACTCAAAAAAGGAGTTTCTTTTGTCTTTTTCTTATTATTGGGCCCAATAGCCAATAAATCCCATAAAACAACCAACAAGCCTATTGTAAAAAAAACTCATTTATTCAAAACAATTTATATCATTATTTATTCCAATATCTTTATTATGAGAAATTACATTTCTCTCCAAATGAACCCAAAAATTGGGGTTGTAACATCCTTCCCCTCTTATATGAATTTTGTCCTCAAAATTCTATCAAGCAAACAAACAAATAGGTTAAGCCTTTCCTATGTCCATCATGGCTCCCATGTGGCCTTACCCCTTTCCATAGTGCTTCCCAAGAACCTTAATCATCTCATATTCTTCCATCTGAGTTCTTTCTTACCTTGGTATATCATACCCTCATAGGTGACTTAGGACATTTCCGCCTCTCATAAAGTTGAATAGGTTCAGGGCTCAGCACATGGCTTGGGTACCTCACATAGTTCCCTAGACCAGACATATGGAACTCATCACACATTACCTATCCTGAGGGGAAAGGTCGGACATAAACTTCTCCACCAATCCATCTCAAATGGACCCATATATCGGGGACTCAGCTTTCTCAGTTGTAGCTTAGAGGGGTCAGATTATCACATCACATACTCTCCTATAGTGAATTGCATGTCAGTCTGCTTTGCATTAGCTCAGGACTTATGTCACCTCTGGGCTCTCTCTCATCCATTGCATGATCAAAGCGACTTCATATGTACACAATGTGGTTCTTATCTGACCTTCACGAGGCCAACATCATCTTAATGAAGTGGTGACCGACACAACCTCCTTCACAGAGCTTCTTTACATCCCAATATTGTCTAAGGTGGTTAACATTACATCTTACGAAAGACGAGAATTGTCTCCATATATCACCCTGAATGAGCACACATGCTCTCATCAGACCCTCTAGTCTAGATCATACTAACAATTAGTTAGGGGTGATAAACTATACTAGCATCGAGTTCTTCATGTATCCACTTCCACCTTATGGAAGTGAGCCTTTAGGTTATACTCAAAAACTTTTGAACTCGCATCATGGTGTAGTTGAACCATCTCTCTCTTATAAGTAGTTCAACCTGGTCTATCCCTTGACACTACTCTTTATTTCTCTTGTCATCTAGGTAAGGTGAGCTACCATAACCCATATTGGATCTTGGCCTTCCTTGGTCTAGGGGAGACTTACCACCACATCCATAGTGATGAAGTCCCATTCCCTCTCAGGGACTCTTTATCCACTATAATAATACACTGGGTTACGGGTGTTCGTCCTTCACCTCCTATCATGCATGGCAACATACCACATGCAACTTTATCTTAGGCATCCAAAGTACTACTATCACTTATTATCTTTGTAGTACCAAGGTGTATCATAATCTCCTGCATGTCATGATTCCTCAAGATTGATTACTCAGAAACCCTAAACCACTTTAGTCAGGGTTTCATCTCCTTCTTTTCCAATGAAGTGCATCTGAGGTTCTTCAACCATCCTTTTGTCATGATAATCCCTAGACTGGATAACTAAGCAACCATTAACTTGCTCAACCGATTTCGTTACATCTAAGTGTTATCCAAATATATCTACTTTTTCAAACTTAGGTCTAACCTGGAAATCTCTTCTAGCCTCTAACTAAATTAGGTAGCTGCATCTTCAACTAGAGCATCCACGACCACTTCACATCCTTAGGTGTTAGGTAACATTGAAGACATCCACCTTAACTTATTATTTCATCTCAACTCTGAGTCTATCTTCATCAAGAACACTTTGAGCTCATCCTCTTGGTTTTCAAACTCAACCTTGTATAACTCATAGCTCATGATAAAACATCCTAACCAGATGACTACCTTAATACTCATAGTGTTTGTAAACTTTCCATGTATCATTCACTCCACAAGGGTTTGTTATCATCTCTATCCTCATACCTTATAGAAACGTTCCAACTCACATCATCTTTATCCTTGGTGTAAGGCATGCGTACTGTCCTATCTCTCACTCCCATAACAAGAGGAAATAAGCATTTGGCGTCCGTCCAAACACAAAGTTCTTCATGTTCCAAGAGTAGAGATAATACATCCCACCTTGCCAGTTTACCCTCACATCTAAGTTGAAACATGCAACTTATGTCTCTACATCACAATCAGTTTGATATCAAAGCTACTTCCATTGTAAACTGATCTCCAACCCACTTGGGTCACCACACAATCCTTGGTCATCTCCTCTAGGTCTATAGGGTGTCGGAACTTTTGGGGTTATCCCTCTTCCCTTATGCATCTAGAGAGTTCCCTACTCATCTGCCCTTTGGGTTCCATGAGTTCATGAAGGTGATCAATCTCCTAACCCATGACCCTCACACAATGATAGTTGTTACCTCTCAACCCTATGGTCCTGTAAAACTAGGGAATTAAGCAACTCCTACTTCCATCGGTCTTATCCCCACCTGACCCTAGAATAGACTTAGGATTCTATTATAGTACATGTCCTCCATCATCTCTCTCTGCATTCATGGGCTGACTTTCATCCTTTAACAGGGTTCATGGCATTCTGCCTATCTTGGTCAGGCCCCATACCGGTTACGTCCATGGTAACACACCCACATGCACTTAGAGATGGTTATCTATGAGTCTACATGTTCATTCTCTTACCATGTACTCTTCACTTAGCTTCTCAAGATCCTCTTAAACCTCTTTAGGTTACCAACAAAACTGGTATACACCCTACAAAAAGGGTCCCTCTCCCAGGATGGGAGGAAACTACACCTTGATAACAAAGGTCACAAATGTCCTTATGTTTAGGGTCTCCATCCACATGAGCATGCTTAGCCCTAGCAAGCTACTAAGGCACAAGATGACACCTAGAAAACCATGCTAGGTCACATTTGTTCTCATTCCTCAACGTTGAACCAAGAACCAACCTTCTCACGCCACCACCATGGCAGTGAGGGATTCATTAAACCTACCTCAAACTTAAGGGGTTTCCTTTTCCTCTACACATGAGGAGTACCATGCTTGAAACTATAGAGACTCAAATATCATCGTGAGCATCAGGTACACTATTTCCCCTCTTAGGCCTAGGAACCCTAGGTTCACATTTGGGTGTCCAACTGCATGCTCAATCTCTTAACCACGAATCAAGCATGTCTAAGGTATGTCATGTACTCCCATGCTCCTTTTATTTGAGCAGCACCTTAGAGTTGAGTCCTCCTCAAGGGCAACCAACAAGGTACAAGGCCTCACAACTTGCTACTTAAACCTCCTCAGGGTCTAAGGCACTCTTTGTCTCATCTCAGCAGGTCTATACTATAGGCTCATAGGTTCGAAAAGTATCATCCTCTCTTTAGGGTTTGGTTCATCTAAAGGCCACCAAGAAATCATCAGCCTCTAGGGATCAAGCACGAGGCAACCATTATCATCCACTTAGGTCGCATCATCCTCAACTCCCCACTATTCCTCATATCTCGAAATCTAAGCTTCCAACCTTCTTGCTTGAGTCATGTTTTCTCCCTCTAGATCTAACTCTACATCAAGCCTCACTACTAGAGGTCCTCTCTCCATGAAGGATCAAGCTCACAAGCATACCTCTACATGGGTGAAGCCTATGCTCGAACTTATGTTTGCTCGAGGTTATTCATAGCTCTTTATGCTTATCTCATAAGTTATCCACCATACTTACTAGCAAGGGTTTCAACCTACTGCCACACTACTAATATACTCTGGGTGCATGTTATCCCCTACTTGCATAAGCCCATAGGGTTTCTATAGGTTCTTCACAAACCTCATCAATGAAGGAGCAATCCTTCACTCTAACATGCATGACCCTTTCCAGCGTTGGGTCGCCAAAGGTACTTGGTCATCTAACCTCTCACAACTCGTATGGCATCCCAAGGTGTGTCCATCCAAACACTCAGTCAACCATGACATCTAACTCATCATGTCATCTCTCTCTAACCACCACTTAGGGTTACAGTTAACATCATCCTCAGAGGATGTGACATGTCTCTACTTATAATGGAGGTGTCTACCTCCAAGACTAACTCCCTCTCTACTCATCCTCCAGACAAGAAGGTCTAGCCTTAGGATTCTACTGAGGGTAATGACAACTCATGTCATATGACCTAAGTATGTATCTATTCTTTAGTTTGCACTTAATCTATTAAGCTTATCTCCATGACATCTTATTTACATGCTTTTCATTAGATTGGTGGAGGATTCCTTACACCTTATCAACCTTACCCATACCTTAAGAGGGTGAGGAGAAGAGAGAAAACCCTAATTCGTAAGGTCCTTAACAGAAATTGATTTGAGAAGGGATGAACAAGATGAGAGAGTCCTAAAGGTATCTTATTTCAAGTCAAATCCTGAGACTTCGGCCAGGAAGTCACACTAATCTAGGAATCATCATATTCTGACCAGCGGTGAAGAGGAAAATCTTGCCAGCCCCTGAACGTGATCCTTTTCTAGACACATATATCTTTTGGAAAATCCTCTAATAACTCCCTCAGGTTCCACTGAGTTTGAAAAAATTTAATAATTATTAAAGATTAAATGAGGAACCTATGCTCTGATACCAAATGTAACGATACTGCCTCCGGTAACCCCCAATTAAGGGAGACCAAGAGGTCAGATCCATTATCCCAATTAACAGGATCAAAGGTTTGACAAATAATCAATAATAATTATCAAATTTTACCAACCAAAACTGAAAAATGGTATAAAATAAAACTTTGCATTCCTTTTCCAAAAACAAGGATATCTACATCTATCCGCATCAGGATTCCATTCTATCTAATCCTCCTTTGTAATTTACTTCTTATTTAATTCCACATGAGCCACTTTACTATTTGTCATTTTTGATCTTGTACCTAAAACACTGACAAACAAAATGTCGGTCAGCATATCAGAATATGATGGTATGTGGGGGGAACTAAATTTTTGCAAATATGGATAACAATCTAATTATCACAATCAAGTTAATTAACAAGCTAATTTACTCTTTTCAGTATGACATTCTCCATTGCTTTTTCCCTAACCCTGGCATACCCACTTTTGGGTTTCTCTTTTGCCATTGACTTACGGCCACCTTCTCAATCCCGAGCTTGGTGCCTGGGGTCACCCTTCATGGTGCTCTTTAGTCATGAAATATCATAGGCCACCTTCTCAATCCCGAACTTGGTGCCTGGGGTCACCACTCATGGTGCCCATGTGTCTTCCTTCCTGGGCTTGACCTCTTTGCATCATCCATAAGGGTGGCATGCAGGTGTGAGAATACACGCTTATTTATAATTGTGATAACCATAGTGACTTTATAATTTTTCACGTACGAACATCCAACTGTTTAGGTTGCATTCAATGTGAGAAAACATTCGAAAAACCCTCAGGAAACTAATGTGATTAACCATAATTAGCCACATACATGTTAGTCTGATTTGAGATAGAATAATCCAATCAATCAAGACATCCAATCAAGCAAGTACAAGAATCCTGAAATCACATTCAATTCCTTTTTATCAAAATCTATCCAAACAATCTTGCTACTTAAGGTCTCTATTCCATTTTAGGGTTTCTTCCTCTTTTTAGGGTTTACTTTGGAATTAGGATTTTACTTCATCTTACTCATTTAAACCCTAATTTTCTCATCTATCCATTATGACAGTTATTAAGGTTACCTTTTAACAACACATAACCTTAATTTCAGATTAAAGCACAATTAATCATCAATTAAGTCCATTAAGCCTCTTTTTTATTAATGCTACCATTTTTATCTAGTAGAAAAACCCTAATTATCATATTAAGGATATTTATCCACAATTACGAACTTTTATACTCAAAATAGCTTAGAATCATCATATCTTATCTTTATTCACAATTTTGAATAACTAAAGCCATTAAGAGTCACATTTACCAATATTACGGTTTCAAGGCCCATTCAAGTATATTCATGCACATGAAACTCTAAATTAAACCAATTATGTCTAAAGTTCATCTATTTGATTCCTAATTTCCCTTTTTATCATTATCAGGTTAATACCAACTTTAATCATCCATTAAACCCTACTAACTATATTAATCATCTCAAAATAGGGTTTCCTAATCTTTAATTCATTAAAGTTGATAATTTACACTACATTTTGAATTGCAAGAGGAATTAGATTCTAAATATATTTTTATTGGATTCCTCTTATTTTTATGAGCAATTTTCATATTTTATATGTACCAATCTGAGCTAGGATTATTTAGTTATGAATTTTATAATAAATCCACTTACTCAGACCAATGGGAGGATGCCACGTCGCTTGATACATGCAACATACTCATACAGCTTGAAAACATTTCAAAATGACCGTTATACCCTCGCGTAAGTTGCCCATCCTTCATACCCCAGAGGAGTATACTTGTCCAATCGGCCGAGGTCTTCTTCAACCTACTATCAGAGGATACGGCCACCGATGGTAGCCCTCCCACGGCCTGCCCCTCCTTCCTGAAGGCTCGAGGACCACCGTAGGTTGGAGCCCTAGCTCCGATGCACACCAGCGCACGCAGGGCACCCCTAGCTTGCGGCCAAAATGACTTTTCCCGAGCAAAACTAATCTGACATTGCTGTCGTGATAGCTGCAAGCTTGCAAACTTACGGCTCGAGTTGTGTGAAGACAGGGGTGTTGAGTTGGTAGCCGATCAGTCCTGGACGGTCATGGTGTCTTCCCGCCTCAAGAAAGACCACATACAACTTCTCGTTGCTCAGGGATAGGACTATACCCTCATGGTTAGGGTTTTCTTACAAAGAAGGAGGAGAAGAAGAGAGGGATACATGGAACTCCTTTGAACTCATCCATGGGCTCTACCCCTTATATAGGGGAGGGTATCCACACCCCAAGACGTTCATTCAAGGGGAAACAAGTCCCTTTCCTATTAGGAAAACAAATTCCTTCATAGTGAAGAAATCTTATCTCTCTTCATTATCTTTTGATATTCTTTATTACTTGGATATTTAGGAATAATCCTCTACCTTACTCTCCTTATTCTTTCCTTTTAATTCATTGGCCATGAAAAAATATTTTCCTTAATTAGAAAATACTTCCTTTTTAACAATACCACATAATCCATTAATTATGTATTCACATTATATTCTTATTTTCTATTATAGGTATTTTCTCTTTGTTTTTCTTCATTGGGACTCCTTGGATCCCAAGAAACTCAAATATTACAAAATCCTTTTTAATGGATACTCATTATCCTTCTAGATGCATCTATATCCATTATTTCTCATTATCTTGTTTATTTCTTATTAAAATATCTCTTTTTGAGGATTTCTCTTTATCTTTCTTTTTGTTTTCCTCATTGGCATTCCTTTTAACATTAGGAATCCTTGGGATACGAAATTCCACCAAGTATAACTCAATTATACCTCTTTCAACTTATTTTCCACATTTTACCATTGTTTTCACTTTCTTTCTAATAATGAAATACTGAATTGATCTTTTCTTTTCTTATTGCATTTTCTTTGCATATTTGGACTCCTTATAACCCAAGGAACCCAAGAGGCATGAAATCCAACTTTGGATCATACTCTTTTGCCTTCTAGAGGTTTCCACATTTTTCTTTTCTCCATTTTCTTATTTACTCAAAAAAAGGAGTTTCTTTTGTCTTTTTCTTATTATTGGGCCCAGTAGCCAATAAAGACCACAAAACAACCAACAAGGCGATTGTAATCGAAACTCATTTATTCAAAAAAAAATATATAATTATTTGTTCCAATATCTTTATTATGAGACATTACATTTCTCTCCAAATGAACCTAAAAATTGGGGTTGTAACACATAAGCTTAATATATTAAGTGTAAACTAAAGAATTGATACATGCTTAGGTCATATGACATGAGTTGTCATGCCCTCAGGAGAGACCTGAGGCTAGACCTCCTTGTCAGGAGGATGAGTGGAGAAAGTTGGTCATGGAGGCAGAGATCTCCATTATAAATAGAGACCTGGCACATCCTTTGAGGATGATGCTAACCCTAACCCTAAGTGAAGATGAGAGAAAGAGATGACACAATGAGTTAGATGTCATGATGGACTTGGAGTGTGGGTGGACATGATTTTGGGATGCCATGACGATATGAGCCATGTGAGGTTGGATGACCTAGTACCTTTGGCGACCCAACCCTAGGAAGGTCGTTCATGTTAGAGTGAAGGATATCTCATTTAATGTTGAGGTTAGAGAAGAACCTATAGAAACCCTATGGGCTTATGCATGTAGGGCATAGCATGCACCCAGGGTACATCAATAGTGATGGTAGTAGGTTAAAACTGAGGCCAGAAGGGCATGATGGATGGCTTATGAGATAAGCATAAAGAGCTATGGACGATCTTGAGCAAACATGAGTTGAGCATAGGCTTCACCCATGTAGGGGTATTCTTGGGAGCTTGATCCACCTTCATGGATAGAGGACATCTAGTAGTAAGGTTGTTTGTAGGGTTAGCTCTAGAGAGAGAGAGAATAGGACCCAAGCAAGAAGGTTGGAAGCTTAGACTCCGAGATATGAGGAATAGTGGGGAGTTGAGGATGATGCGACCTAAGTAGATGATAGTGGTTGCCTCATGCTTGATCCCTGGAGGCTAATGATATCTTAGTTGCCATTAGAGGAACCAAACCCTAGACAGAAGATGAGACTCATGGTACCTATGAGCCTATGGTATAGATGTTCACCTTCTAGGGTTAGGAAGAAGGGTTCCTTAGACCCTAAAGAGGTTTAGTAACAGGTTGTGAGGCCTTATACCTTGTTGGTTGTCCTTGAAGAGGACTCCACTCTGAAGTATTGTTTGAGTAGATGGATGACAGGAATTTCATGTCATACCTTGTACATGTTAGTGGTTAAGAGGTTGAGCATGCAGTTGGACACCCAAAAAGTGACCTAGGGTTCCTAGGCCTAAGAGGGGAAGTTGTGTACCTGATACTCCTGATGAGATTTGAGTTTCTATAGTTTTGAGCATGGCACTCCTCATTTATAGAGGAAATTAAAAACCCCTTTAAGTTTAAGGCATGGCTGATGAATCACTCACAGCCAAAGTGGTGGCATGATAAGGTTTGTTCTTGGTCCAATGTTGAGGAATGTGAACCAGTATGACCTAGCATGGTTTGGTAGGTGGTCGGCTAATGCCTTAGTAGCTTTCTATGGTTAATCCTGCTCATGTGGATGTAAAACGTAGACATAAGGATGTTTGTGACCTTTGTTATCAAGATGTTGTTTCCTCCCATCTTGGGAGAGGGGCCCTTTTGTAGGGTGTATAGCAGTTTTTGTTGGATTTGAGGTAACCTAAAGAGGTCTCATAGGATCTTGAGAAGCTATGTGAAAAGTACATAGTGTGAGAAGAAACTTGTGGGCCCATATATACCCATCTCTATGTGCATGTGGAGGTGTTACCATGGAGGTAATTGGTGTGGGGCCTAACCAAGGTAGGCAGGTTGCCATGACCCCTGTGAAAGGATGAAAGTTAGCCCATGAATGTAAAGAAAGATGATGGAGACTTGAGTAAGGTTCTGAGTTGGACATGTACTATGTTAGAATCCTAAGTCTATCCTAGGGTCAGGTAGGGATAAGACCGATGGAAGTAGGAGTTTCCTAATTCCCTAGTTGTACATGACCATAGGGTCAGGAGGTAACAACTACCGTTGTATGAGGGCCATGGGTTAGGATATTGATCACCTTCATGAACGCATGGGACCCAAAGGGCAGATGAGTAGGGCACTCTCTGGATGCATAAGGGAAGAGGGATGGCCCCAAAAGTGCCGAAACCCTACAGACCTAGAGGAGATGACCAAGGATTGTGTGGTGACCAAGTAGGTTTGAGACCAGTTTTTCCATGGAAGTAACTTTGATATCAAGATAATTGTGATGTCGAGACATAAGTTGCACGTTTCAACTTAGATTCGAAGGTGTATTGGCAAGGTAGGATGTACCATCTCTACTCTTGGAACAGGAAAATTTTGTATTTGGACTGCAGCCAAATGCTTATTTCCTCTTGTTATGGGAGTGAGAGATGGGACAATACACATGCCATACACCAAGGGTAAAGATGATGTTTGTTGGAATGTTGCTATGAGGTATGAGGATAGAGACGATAACATACCCTTGTGGAATGAACGATGCATGGATGGTTTACAAACACTAAGAGTATCAAGGTAATCATCTTGTGAGGATGTTTTAACATGAGCTATGTGGAATTTGCAAGTTATACAAGGTTGAGTTCGAAAACCAAGAGGATGATCTCAGAGTTTCTTGATGAATATAGACATAGAGTTTGAGATGAGATGACAAATGGAATACATGGAGGTGTATGTCTCCAACATTACCTAACACCTAAGGATGTGAAGTGGTAATGGATGTTCTCGGGTTGAGATGTAGTTGCCTAGCTTAGCAAGAGGCTAGAAGAGGCTGTTAGGTTAGCCCTAAGTTTGAGAAAGAAGATATGTTTGGCTAACACTCAGATGTAACGAGATTTGTTGAACAAGTTAGTAGTTTTTCGGTTAGCCAACCTAGGCTTTGATGCAATAAAGGATGGTTGTAGAACCTCAGATGCACTTCTCTGGAAGAGAAGGTGATGAAACCCCAACTAGAGTGGTTTAGGGTTTCCAAAGAATCAATTTTGAGGAAACATGACATACAGGAAATCATGATTTTAAGATCATCATACACCATGGTACTACAAAGATTGTAAGTGACAGTAGTACTTGAGATGCTTAAGATGAAGTTGCACATGGCGTGTCGCCATGCAAGCTGGGAGGTGAAGGACGAACACCAGTAACCGAATGAGTTGATATAGAGAATAAAGAGTCCCCGAGAGAGAATGGGAGTTCACCACTAGGGATGTTGTGGTAAGTCTCTCCTAGACCAAGGAAGGTCAAGATGCAATATGGGTTATGGTAGATCTCCTTACCTACATGACATGAGAAAGAAAGAATACTCAAGGGATGGATCTGGTTGAACTACATATGAGAGAAAGATGGTTCAACTACACCATGATGCGAGTTCAAAAGTTCTTTATAACCTAAAGATTCACTTCCATGAGGTGGAAGTAGAGGAACTCGATGTTAGTACAATTTATCACCCCTAACTAATGGTTAGTATGATTCAGACTAGAGGATCTAATGGGAGCATGTGTGCTTGTTCAGGGTGATATCTAGAGACAGTTCTTGACCTCTGTAAGATGTGATGATAACTACCATATCCAGTATCGGGATGTAAAGAAGCTATGCTAGGGAGGTTGTGTTGGGCACCCCTTCATTAAGATGATGTTGGTGGATGGACCTCGTGAAGGTCAGAAAGGAACCACAATGTGTGCAGATGAAGTCGCTTTGATCGTGCAATGGTTGAAAGAGAGCCCAGGGGCAACATGAGTCGTGAGATGATGCAAAGAAAGACTAACATCTAGTTCACTATGGGAGAGTATGTGATGTGAAAAACTGAACCCTCTAAGTTACAGTTGAGAAAGTTGAGTCCCCGATATATGGGTCCATTTGAGATGGATTGGTGGAGATGGTTGTGTTTAGCCTTACGCCTGGGATAACATGATGTATAATGTGCTACATGAGTCTGATCTAGAGCACTATGTGAGGTACCCAAGCCATGTGCTGAGCCATGAACCTATTCAGCTTTATGAGATGTTGAAATGTCCTGAGTCACCTATGAGGGTACGATATACTGAGGTAAGAAAGAACTCAGATGGAAGAATATGAGATGATGAAGGTTCTTGGGAAGCACCATGGATGGGGTGAGGCCACATGGGAGCCATGATGGACATAAGAAAGACTTATCCTATTTGTTTGTGTGTCTGGTGGAATTTTGAGGGTAAAATTACTATAAGAGGGAAAGGATGTTACAACCTCAATTTTGCATGTGTTTTCATAATTGAAATATAATGATTTTGTGAATTTGGGATTAACTAAAAAAAAGTTGTAAGCTTTGGAAAGGATGGGTTTCCTCGCAAATATTCCTTTGGAAAGGAATTTCGTGATTCCCATTATTATTTTAATCCAATAACGGATATAAAAGAGAAGAAAAGAAGTAAAGTCTAAATATTAGAAAAAATACAAGATAATGAGTATTAAGCAAAGTATTTATAAGAAATACTTGGAAATATCTAGAAAGTGGCATTAATGGTCACAATTGAATAAAATTCATTTACATATGATTTCTAATAAAAGAAATATGAAAATAGGAAAAAGGAAATGAAAGATAAAGAGAAATCCTTAAAATGAATAAGGAAATAAGTAAGATAATAAGAAAATGGATAAAAGATAAATAAAAGGCTAAGGAATATTCCTAAGATGGGATTTTGAGCCATTAAGGTTCCTTGAGGTTCAAGGAACTCAGAATAATAATTTAATGGAAAGGGAAAGAGAAAATATGTGAGAAATATATATAATTAAGTGATAAATTGCATAGAAAGAAAAACATCTTATACTTTCAATTTTGAGTCTCAAATTTAGTACATACGTGCATTAAGTCGTCGTAGACTTTTCTCTAAAATTTGGAATTAAAGGGGCAAACGGTAAGACATATATGAATTTTACAAGTTTCCTAAAGTGTAACGGATAACATTAAATGTAACAATTGATGTTCTAATATGAGGCTTGCCAGCCGTTGGATCCAGATCCAACGGTAGCTGCTTTAGTTTCAGATTAGGAAACTGAATACAATAGGGACTGCATTCCCTCTCCGATTCTTTCTCACTTTGATCACTTGGGATGAAGGTGGACTCTCCCATCGAGTTGGGGAGGCAAATATGTTCATAAACAACCCTGATTTTCTATGTTTTCATGGGGATTCGAGAAAGTTCCCAAATTGTTTATGATATGAACTCTGATCGACATTGAACCCCCTCGGCCAGCCTATATAAGGCATTCTTTCCTTTTTGTTTTTGGATTGGCATAGTCACTCAAACTCAAACCGAGTTCCCTCCTCTTCCAATCTAGCACGCGCTCCTCTAGTGGCTGCAGCTTCCATGGACTTACTGTAGGTCGGCGGGAGCTTCTGGGGCCACCAAACCTGACCCCCGCAGATGATGGCGGGTAGCAAGGTGAGTTTGGGAAAGTGAGGTGGAATCTATGGAGCCTTTCCTGGTGGATTCAGAGGACCAGAAGTGAAAGTCAACTAATCAGTTGATCGACGCCGCAAGCAGCTTCGTCCCTATTCATGGAAGCGAGGAAGAAGATGAGGAAGGAGGAAAAGACACCCTTGCCCCCGACATATTTGAAGGAAGGTAAGGTGCATTCTCACCCAATCCATTACTTTTCATCATCAGTTAAGTGCGTGCAGCGTGAGTTGTCGGATCCCGCGTGGTCCAGTGGACCATGGATCTAGCGGCTTGTGTTTTTCTAAAAATAACAAATTATTCGAGGAAATGTATTACTTTGCAAAAATCATAACTTTTTCTAGGAACCTCTTATTAGAAAAAGTTATACATGAAAGTTTCTTATAAAAATATTAGGAACACATTAAAATTAGTTTGAGAACCTGAATCCATTACTATTTGCAAAAGTGTGTTAATCTAATGAATCATGCTTATATATTAGATTAAGAAACCCTAATTGAGTATATTGGTTAAGTTCATGTTTCTTGGTTGATGAAATTCAGTAATTGCAACCTATTGAATAGTTAATGATGAACTTGAACCTGATCTAGATGTTTATTGCATGATTTAGGGTTTTTACCTCAAATAAGAATGATTAAGCACTTACAAACCCTTTTTTATTATAAAGGATTAATAAGTTAATTTGTGAAGTAATAACCTGTTGAATATTAAAGTCAAACATCAATCTGTAATTTAGGGCTTTAATGGGCCTTGAAACCATAATGTTAGTAATTATGTTTCTTAATGGCTTTAATTGTTCAAATTCATGTATAAAATAGAGATTTGATAGTTCTAAGCTATTTTGAGTATAAAAGTTCCTAATTGTGATAAATACCCTTAATTTGGTAATTAGGGTTTTCTATTAGATAAAGGTAGAATTAGTGATAACGAGAGTTCATATATGAATTGAACAATAATGAAATATGATTTGTTAATTTGAAATAAACTGAATGTGATAATTGGGTCTGATGATCTTGAAATAACGTAAAAGGATAAAGATGGTGATTTTAGTATACAAGAGAAATAATAGACTTTAATTGGGATTATGATGTTGAAATTAGGGTTTGAGAACTAAGAGTTCATTAAATGTAATAAAAGTATTATGGAGGCCAAAACCCTAAAGTGGCCCAGAAAGCCTAAGATGGAATCCAAGTCTATCTTGAGAATGTTTTGGATAAACTATAACACTTGGATGTATTTCATTAATTACAGGATATTGTTGATTGTTTGTTTGATTGTTCTTTATCATTATTGCTTGGACATCAAGTTGCTCTGGATCAGGTATGTGGTTAATTATGGTTAATCACATTAGTTTTCTGAATAGTTTTCCGGATGATACACCGCACTGAATGCAACATTAATAGTTTGGATGTTAATACTTGCAAATCATAAAGTCACTATGATTATCACAATAATAATAGAAGTGTGTATTCTCGCCCCTACATGCCACCCTGATGGATGATGCAAAAGTTCAAGCCAAGGAGGGAAGACCTATGGGCACCATGAGTGGTGACCCTAGGCACCAAGATCGGGATTGAGAAGGTGGCCTATGATATTGCATGACTAAAGGGCACCATGAAGGGTGACCCCAGGCACCAAGCTCAGGATTGAGAGGGTGACCTTAAGTCAATGGCAAAAGATAAACCCTAGAGAGGGTATGTCAGGGTTAGGGCAAAAGCGGTGCAGAATGGAACATTGAAAATGTAAATTGTCTTGTTAAATATCTTGATTGTGATAATTAGATTTTTTGATTGTGATAATTAGATTGTTAGACATATATGTGAAATTTTGGTTGTCCCCACATACCGACATATTTTGATATGCGGACTGACATTTTGTTTGTTGGCCTTTTAGGTACAACTCTAAAAAGAACAAATAGTAAAATGACACATTGTGGAAATAAGAAATAATGTGCAAGGAGGATTAGATAGAATAGATCCAAGCTGTGGATAGAAGTAGATTACCAAATTTTTTAAAAGGTATGAAAAGTTTTATTTTATACCAGATTTCAGTTTAGTTGGTAGAATTTCATAATTATTATTGATTATTTGTCGAACCTTTGATCCTGTTAATTGGGATAATGACTCTGACCTTTGGGTCTCCCTTAATTGGGGGTTACCAGGAGGTAGGGTCATTACAATACATGTCCACTTTAGGGATATCACAAAGGCTTGGATATGTCGATATTGTGTAGTAATGTTTAAGACGTAGAGTTTGATTTTTTAAACAATAATGTTATTGCAATATGTTGTTACAACTAGATGCAAACTTTTGGTTTCCCCCACATACCAGCACAATTCGTTATACTGACCGACATTGTGTTTGTCAGCATTTTAGGGTAATATGAAGTTACGTCTACAAGCATAGGCAAAGTGGATGTTCAATAAAGGTGACATTTAAAAAGAACAATGCTAATTTATGTTTGGAGGAATATAGTTAGATAGTTCTCTCCTTGGGTAAAATTGTGAAATCCCATTTTTTGAATGGTATATGAATAGAATAATTTCTATACCTTCATTAAGCTTAGTTGTGGTAGAGTTTATTAATTATTTTTTATTATTTACAAAACCATATGTTCCTATTTGGGATAATGGCTCTAGCATCTTGGCCTTCATTAATTAGGGGTTTCCAGGAGGTGGGGTCATTACATTTGGTATCACCACATAGTTTTCCATATAATCTCTAATAATTCTTAAATTTTACAAATTCTTTAGAGCATAAAGGGAGTTATTAGAGAATTTTCCAAAGATGGAGGTGTCTAGAAAAGGATCACGATCTGGGGCTGGCAAGATTTTCCTCCACCCGGCAAGTTCGTTTATGAGGACTCCCAAAATTTGTGTGATTTCCTGGCCATAATCTGAGGATTTGAGTCAAAATAAGATACCTTTAGAATTTCTCATTTGCTTTCATCCATTCTTTACCCACTTTCACTGGTTAAACTTTAAGTGCTTAATGTTTTCTCTCTCTCCACATCCTCCTGAATTTTGGGGTTAGGGGTTTTAGGGATTAAGGAATCCTCTTCGAAATCTAAAATTGGACATAATGATAAAGAGAAAATGTTTGATGGGTTTCTCTTCAATAAAAGTAAACCCTAGACAGACTAGGGCTGGCAAGGGAAAACAACCTTAGTGGGTCACAAGAATCGTAAAACCTAAGGTGCATGTTGTAAAACCTAACCTCAACCCAAAACCTAAAGCAGTGGATAGAGAAAGAGAGAACCCAATAAGTTGGATACCTTAGTTTTTCCATGCATGCAAGTACGTAGGTTAGGCATGCATGATATACAAGGAGGACTAGAGTATGCATGGGAAACATAGACAATAGGTGGTTACATGAACCTGGTGCAACTTTTAGTTTTGGTGACCTGACCTATGGTGGGTCGTCCCAAAAAAGTAGAAAAAATCTAAATTAGAAGTTTAGTTGCGACCAAAAAAGTCTAAGATCCTCTAGGTATGAACCCTAACAAAAGTGTATTCCCACACAAATATGTGTACGAAGTAGACATGCACCTTTGCGGAAGTGAGCGACATCCATACAAGCAACATGATTAGTTTTAATCCAGGGGTAATGCATGTTGGATTGGATTATGAGACAGGAATATTGGAGGAAAAGAATGAGAAGCTTCGTGTTGCATAATGAGATAATATGGTTTATGAGGACCTTAGTTTTATCTGAAAATTTGATTATAGTTTTGAAGTTGGAAATTAGATTTCATAATACAGATATGTACTCTTCATCATATAAGGTAGGCTAGGTGAGAATAAGAGGTGCATCTTTAGGAGCTTGAACCTCGTCGACAAAGAAGGAAGCTCTAGTGCAAGGACATGTTATAGGGCTAACTCAGGAGTGAGTGAGACCCAGAATAAGAAGGTTGGGAACCTAGACTCCAAGACATGAGGAATTATTTGAAAGATTTGCATGATGTGTCCTAGACTAGACTATCGTGAATGGATGAGTTGAGTTGCATCATGAATGATCCCTAGAGTCTTTTCATACCCTAGATGTATTTGGAAGGACCAAACCCTTGAAAAGAGAAAGGGACTTCTTATAAAAATGTATAGATGATATGAGTACCTACCATCTAGGTGAGGGAAAGAGATTCCCAAGATCCTGGCGAGGTAAGGAATGGTAATATGATGTGAAGCCTCAAACTCAGATTGGTAGCCCTTGTGTAGGACTCTAAGGGTTGTTTACATGGAAGAGAAATTGGGAACAATATGACATATCATGTTTTGGTTAGGTACGTGCTTGAGCAGCTAAGTCATGCATTTTAGATAACTAATGTAAAGAAGGTAAATCTAAGGTTTCTAGACCAAAGAGGGGAAGTAGCGCATCTGGAACATATAATGCTCACAAGGTTGAGTGAGTTCATAGGGATTAAGCATGGAACCCCACTGAAGTTTTTTGATAAAGGAAACCCCTCTTGGACTGTGAAATATGATTGATGATCCACTCACATAAGTTTGTTTGAAACCAGTCCAACCTCGAGAGATGAGGATTGCATATGACATAATGGAAAATTTAGAAATGGATTATTAAGTTCTCGACTTGATATCCACATGCATGGGTAGAATGATAGGAGATATGCCTACATGTGATGATTTAAACTTTATATTTATCAAGTGATAACTTTCTCCTGACCTTGGAAAGGACCCTTCCTAATGGAGTGAGTACCAAAATTTGGTTAAGAAATTGAGGTAACTTTAAAGGCCACTTAAAATAACTTGAGAGATTAAGTCAATGAAACACAAAAGCACATAGATTCAGCATGAATTTTTAGACCCAAGTATGACCATCTCTAAGGGACATAAATAAAAGCCATTATGGACGTGACTGGTAGAATGGGGCCAGGCCCAGATATGTAGGTCACTATGTATTTTATGAAGAGACATAAGGAAAACTATGAGTGCCCAGAGAGATGATGGAAATTCAGATGAGGATTCTAAAGGATGAATCTTTAGACCCAAGTATGACCATCTCTACGGGACATATATAAAAGTCACTATGGAAGTGACCGATAGAATGGGGCTAGGCCCAGATATGTAGGTCACCATGTTTTTTATGAAGAGACATAAGGAAAATTATGAGTGCCCAGAGAGATGATGGAAATTTAGGTGAGGATCCTAAAGGGTGCAATGTGCTTGAATATCATTAAAGGAACCATAAGAAAAATGTGTGATAAAATAAATAATGGTAAAATAGAACCCTAAGTCAATCCTAAGGTCAAGTAGGGATTAGACCGATGGGAGTAGGAGTTGATTGTTCCCTTAATGCACAAGACCATTGCATCTGGAGGTAAAAACTATATGTTCCTGAGGCCTGTGGGTTAGGAGGTTGGCCACTTTCATTAGTTCATGGGGCCTTGGGGGAAATGTGAGAGGCACTCCGTAGATACATAAGGGTAATATCATCCCAAAAGTACTGGCACCCTAGAGACCTTGAGCAAATGACTAAGGATCATAAATAGGAGTTATGATAAGACTCTAAGGTTATGTGGAATACTTTTCCAACAAGTTTGCATAGAATGGTAGTATGAGCAGAATGATTCAACCTAGATTTGAAAATAAAATGGTGGTGTGATGCACCATGTCTACTCTTTGAATAGGATGAGCTTTGTATTTAGACTGCAGCCAAATGCTTATGTCATCCTAGTATGAGTGTGAGAGATGGGACAAGCACATGTCATACTAGGAATATAAGTGATATGAGGAATAAATACTTAAGTTCAAATCTTTTTATGAAAATTTAGGATTTGAGGGATTACTGCACCCCATGCCAGGATATTAGATAAATGGTTTGGAAAGTGAGGTTAGCAAGGTAATCACCAAATTAAGATTTCAAATAAGGATATAATTATCCAATGGGATTTGAATAATATTGTTATGATATTGAATCTGGTGTCCAAAATAATGGACACAAGATCTTGAAGTACCTCCTGACTCAGAAGGACCTAAACCTAATACAAAGACAATGAATGGAGTATGTGAAGGATTACGATCACACCGTCGTCTATCACCCTAGGAAGACTAATGTAGTAGCATATACACTTAGTCAGAATTAGCTCAAGTCTACAACTATCTTATCTACACAATGAAGAGGACTAGTTGAGTTTTATAGGTGGACTCTACAACCATTAGAAGACTAGATCTGTGTGCCCAACATTCTGATAAAACCATACATATTGACTTAGTTGGTAGTTGCCTAGTCAGCTAGACCAGAGCTTGACAAGATGAAGGGTTTATGAGAGAAACTTGAACTACATCTCTCAGTGGGAGTAGATGGTGGAATCCACTACAAGTGTCATATTTGGATTCCTGAAGATTTTCCCTTGAAGAATCATATCTTGCGAGAATCCCATGGTTTTAAGTATACTATATATCCCAGTACTACCAAGGTGTTTAAAGACTTGCAACGATACTTTTGGTGGCCTGGATTTAATAGAGTCTTAGCGACATGTGTGACCAATTGTCTCACCTTCCAGATGGTGAAAGGCTAAATAACAACAACCAGGTGGGTTACTACAACCAACTGAGATTGGTAAGAGGAAATGGGACCAGAACACTATGGATTTCATGGTGGTCCCATAAAAACGATGAGAGGTCTGGATGCAATATGGGTTGTGGTGGACCACCTAACCAAATCAATGCTTTTCCTCACCTTAAAGATCACTGCCAAGGTGACAGACCTAGATGAACTATATATTAGAGAGATAGTTCAACTGCACGGTGTTTGAAGTTTGATTATTTCTAATCATGATCCTCAGTTCACTTCCAATTTGTAGAAGAAAGAGCATGACGAACTCACTGCTAGACTGAAATTTAACACAGCTAATCATCCCCAGACTGATGGACATTCAGAAGGGATGATCTAGACTTTAGAGGATCTATTGAGAGCATGTGTGCTCGATTGGGGTGGATCATGGGAGCAATACCTACCCTTAGCTGAGTTTGCTTAGAATAATAGCTACATGCCATTATTGGGATGCCTCTATCTAAATCTCTTTATGGGAGGTCATGTCAGTCACCACATCACTTGGATGATGTTGGTGAAAGGGCCCTACTGAGGTCAGAGGAACTATAGTTGTATTATTATAAAGTCACTTTAATTGAGCATAGGCTAAAAAGAGACCAGGATTGACATAAAGTTGTATGGTGTTATGAAGTAGACATACTTGCACTTCACTGTGGTGAACATATGTTTCTAAAAATCCAACCCCTCCCAGCTATAGCAAAGAATAGTGAAAGTTCAGTCCCCAATATGTGGGTCTGTTTGAGATTTTGGAACAGATTGGTGAAGCTACTTATTGTTTAACCTTACCCCCTGAATATAGTATGATGCATGATGTATTCCATGTGTCCAGTCTAAAGTGCTATGTGAAGGACTCGAGCCATGTGCTAAACATTGAACTTATTGAACTCCAAGGGATGCTGACACACCCTGAGTCACCTATGAGGGTACTGGATACCAAGGTGAAAGAGTTTAGGAGTAAAAAGATAAAGATGGTAAAGGTTCTTTGGAAGCACCA
This sequence comes from Alisma plantago-aquatica, assembly GCA_963693085.1. NCBI lineage: Eukaryota > Viridiplantae > Streptophyta > Magnoliopsida > Alismatales > Alismataceae > Alisma > Alisma plantago-aquatica. The sequence goes on along the minus strand of OY856409.1, from coordinate 746,414,261 downwards.
TGGAGAGGATGAAACCACATGGGAGCTAAAGACGGACATGGAAAAGGCTTACCCCAAATTGTTTGTTTGATTAGACAATTTTTTAGGGGAAAATTTCTATAAGAGAGGAAGGATGTTATAACCTCAATTTTTCTTTTATTGATTGAAATGTAATTTTACCAATAACAAGGATTTGAATAGAAAATTGTTTGATTTGTTTTCAAGATTGGATTATTTTGCAAAACTTCCCTTGGATGCATCATTTCGTGGTTTATCCTATTTTATTGTTCCAATAATGAATAAAGGGAAAAGGGGGAGAATAAGCAATGAGAAAAAGAAAGCAGATAATAAATATATGTGCTTAAGAGAATTGTGTAGAATTCTCAAGAATGTGGCATGAATGGACACAATTTATTAGTTTCTAATAGAAAGAATAGCCAACATAAAGAAAATAGACAAGAAAGAAAGAGTTTTATAAAGGAATGTTTCCTTTCTAGTTGGTAATGAATTTATTGTACAAAAAGAGACATCCTTTTAATCACCATATAAATATGGTAACACATTAATCTTGTACACAAGGGAATGGTGTAAAGGAAATGAGAAGGTGGGGTGTACTGTGAATAGAAACCTTTTATATATTGAGACCCACAACTCTCTCTCACACCTACGGTTACGTGAGATGGGAAACTAGTATTCCCATGAGACCATCACTGTCATATGTGTCAATGAGAAATGAAACATGATGCCTCTCTCTATTCCCTCCTCACTGTCTCCTTTTCAACCCAAGGGTCTCCCATGTACGACCTATATATGGAGTAATATCTCCATCCTAGGTGGATGCACGAGATACACACAACAATGCAAGAGATGCCAGCCCTATGAGAAACACAGCTGATGGTGGCTTGGCCCTTCTCCTGCTATTAGTCATAACATTGGACCAGGGATGCCATGACCTGGTGAAGGTCAGCTTCTAAGAGAAGAGGGCCTGGCAACTGGGGTTGGAAGTGTAGGGAATACTTTTAGAGGAGGAAAGGAAGGTGCACGATGACTATCAAGTTGGATATGAGAAGAGGATTCCATGTGCCTCGGAATTCCCAGTTCTTTCAACATGAATCTATCCTCGACAGACCGGTGACCTGATCACAATATGTTCTAGTGTTGCCCTCAACAATAGATGAGTGTGGGTGGGTCTTGTCCATCCTTCTCAGTACCACCATCATCCCATAGAGGGGTGTGAGCAATTTACTTCTATGTGTGGGCATCATCGACCACTGTCTTAGCATAGAGAAACAACCTATTTTCCGCCAACAATTCATAGACGCAGGAGCAAGCTCTGTCCACCTTGAATGGCCCAGAAGTGTTGGGCAAAATGGTCAGAGAAGAATGAGACCTCCTAGAGATGCATCTATGGCGGAAGAGGAGGTTCCCTCACATGGCCCTACCAAATCCAGGAGACGGCACGACAATGCGTGCGTCAAACTCCTACAATGGTAGCATGAAGCCCTACACGGGGTTGAGGGAAAATTAGAGTATAATTACTCAATTCCCCTGCAAGCTTTTTCAAGATACAAGGGAGAGAGCATATTTCCACACTTGAGTCGGCCTAGCAAATAAGAAAGTATAGTTGTTGACATTCCTGGCCTCAATTGGCCCAGGTAACATAAATCTAGAAATAATTCTTGAAAAATATTGGTAGCTCAGATCAAGACATGCTATACATTATTTTTTCTTAAAAAAATTATAGAATGCATTAAATATGAATTTGAGGCCTAAATTTACTTGTAACTCAAAAAGTGTGTAAACATGCTATCTTTTATAGTTTTAATTATTTTAAAAACATACATTTTGAAGATTAATCTATGTAATGATGTTCCTTGACTACTATGAGCAAAGTTTAGAATTTTCACATATAAAGGATGGGTTAGATCTAATTTGATGATATTTGTTCATAATTTGCATAATTAGGGTTCCATGATTATAAAATGCATTAATGGACTTAGAAACTCTAGTTTTGATAATTATGAGGTTAAATAGACTTAAATATGGAAATCAATCAAGAAGGCATGAAAATGATGTTCTTGAACTAATTTGCGAATAAAGACCCTTAAATTGGATAATTTGAGTAATTAGGGTTTTATGAGTGGAAAATTGATTTTAGGTTTTTTTGACATAAAAAGGGTAAAATTAGAAAGTAAATCCAAGAAACCCTAATATAGCTTAGAAACCCTAGAATGGAATCCCAAGTCAATAACCAATGTTTGGGTGTGATTATAACAATTAGGTGTAATAAATACTTTTCAGGATCAAGTTACTTGATTTATTGGTTGGCTTAGTTCGCTAGACTTCTTGATTGGATTATCTATCTTTCTTGGTTTTGAGTCTGCCAAATCAAGTATGTGGCTACACCTAACATTACTCATCTTCATTTCATGGTGTTTTCGAGGTTTCATCACTTTTCTTGAATCTAACTACTTTGATGAACTTTATTTCTTGGAACTATAAAGTGACTATGGTTATGACCATGTATATATGTGCATGACTAGCTCAAATCCTTATCCTCCTGTATAGCTTTGTGTATATGTTTGAAATTGATGATCAAGGTATTGGTCTACCTTGGGGTAGGATCAACAAATTATCATGATTCGAGGTTTGGTTTACATAGGGTAGGATCATACGACTATACTGCTCTAAGTCTTGGTCTACCTTAGGGGTAGGACTAAAAGGGGCTATTGAGGATCTTCCATATGGGAGAGGCACTATACATGGCCACTACATGTATAGAACATTGGCTTGGATATGTCGAGATTGAATAGTTATGTTTAACATGTAAAGTTTGATCTGTTAAACAATAACTTTGTTGCAATATGTTGCAATTAGATGCAAACTTTTTGTTTCCCCCACATAATGGTATAATTTGTTATACTAATTGACGTTTGGTTTGTCAGAATTTTAGGATAATATGCAGTTACGTCTACAAGCCTAATGGAAAGTGGAGGTTCAATAAAAGGTCACATTGAAAGAGAATAAGGCTAATTAATAGTTGGAGTAATATAGTTAGATAGTTATCTCCTTGGGTAAATTTTTGAAATCCCATTTTTTGAAAGGTATGTGAAAATAAAATTTTCTATATCCTTCATTGAGCTTAGTTGTGGTAGAATTTATTAATTATTTTTTATTATTTGAAAAACCATATGACCCTATTTGGGATAACAGCTCTAGCTTCTTGGCCTTCCATAGGGGGTTACTAGGAGGTGGGTCATTAATAGGGTCAGGGAAGTGTCGATATAACCAACTCCGATGAGAAGGTTCAACTTTTCAAGGCAATATGGCTCCTCAAATGTCAGCATTGAAGAGTTCCCTAGGAGACGACACACCATAAAGGCTAGTCTTGGCACCTGGTGGGGTTTCCAAGGCTCGACAAGCAGTCTTTCCCAGAGCACCAGATGAGGAGGGCACTTCTAATTGGGCATGTAAAGTGTCTAGACTCTTATCCTTTACTACCCTATCTCAATCTCAGTCGAATGTTCCTGAACTCGATGATAGTCCACAAAGGAAGCATGGACTCATGGTAGTCTGATCCCGAGGGCCACCCTCCATGGCCGGAGAAGGTGTATTCATGATCTCGTGGTAAGTCTCTACATAAGAAAACACATACCCAGATGATGCATCATCATCATCCTTTGCCTCGGTGGTTCTCCTTGCATCCCAAAGCACTACCCTTTTAAATCCTCAACCCTCATCCATTTCTAGTTGGCTGTTGGAAACAATGGGGGGGAAGGTGTCATGAATAGTTGGTCATGCTTCTTATCTGAACCACCTCATTACCTAAATATATGGTGCATTGAGAAGATCTCAACAAAATGCAGTCAACAATCCTCATGGAATGATCTAATAGGGAAGAGGGTCAAGCCAAGTTAGTCTTCTACTCTATTTTAGCCTGAGATAGATGATGACTAACAGCCATGAGATTCACTCAATTGAATCCTGAGATCGGGCCACCCACTACAAGTAAAGGGGTCGCATGCATGACATCAAAGTGTCACTACCTAAATAATCAATAGTTAAAAGACCAAAGTTCACCCATCAATTGTATCATGAATTTCCTAAACTTCAACAACCTATATCTCTTTATTTTAGCACTCCAATGGATCCCAAAATAACTTCTCTCCAATTTTTAGATAGAAGTTTAATAGTTTGACTAATCAATTTAATCGTATAAATAACATCATATTTAAGGGTGCTATGTCCACATATAATCATATTTTTTCTCTAATTATATCAAAAAGAACTTCAAAACACCATTAGATTAGTTAGCCACAACGAGATCCTTATCAGTCTGTTGAAGATAATGTGGGCAAATGGGTCAACTCGGGAAGACTGTATAGCCTAATAATGGTGGATGTTGATGTTAAAGATAACCAGGTTGATGTGGCAATAACTGCCCTTAACTAGGAAGGATAATGGCAAGGATCAATAGCGTCGACTATCAACATTAATTATGTGGTAGAAGCCAAACCGAGGGCCAAAACACTAGCAGTGAAACTCATGCATACGTGGAAGACACCAGAGGCAATCATCAAAACTAAAACCATAAAGTCCATTGAGGCAATTGAAGGAATATCTGGTCAGTTCCTAAATCTCATACCTTGGGTTCATGAAGTCAAACTTGGTATGGAAGATTTGGATGAGTGCCTTATTATGAAGGTCAATAGATAAATGAATTCTCTAGTCGACTCACTTTGTAAAAACCACCTTAAAACCTCCATCAAGGTCCTGGTTTATAAAGACCCTCCTCGACCCTTTGGGTCAGTATCTCCCCTTTCCTATTAGAAACTGTAGATGATCTATTGTCTTCAATTTCTCATGTTGTAACATTAGCAAGTTGTTTCCTAAATAAAGAGTAGAGGATGATTTTTTTGTAAAAGACAGAACTTCAAAACACTTGTTATGATTGTAATGCAACCTAGGTACTAATTTTTAACCATTGAAATCCATGTGCGTCCTTAGTTGGTTGTTTGGCACCAAAAATACTCAAATCAACTAATAAAAACCATACATCCTAATCGAACTTAGGTGTTAGAATCATTAAATATACCTCCTAATAGGTGGTATGAATCCAATATTGGGTAAACATATCATCAATTTGGGGTCAACCATGCAACATAATATTCATAGTCATTAATTACTACATTGGCTACCAAAATCCCCAAAATATGGGTTATCATAGTTACCTCCCGACCCTATGGCCTTATGCATTCAAGGAAGAATCTCATCCTAATCTCATCGGTCTTACGTACCTTTAAATATCCCTTCTTGAACTTTGGATTGACTTAGGTCTCTACCCGACCTAGGGTTCATTGAGATATCCCAACTTTTGCACATTATTTTTTATGCGACTCGAACCCACTAACCAGGGTTAGGGTCCATAAAGTACGGATTACTACTAACCATCCTTTTTTAACCACTTATAGAAAACCATCCTTATCTTTTTCTTTTCATAGATATATACTTACATCATTTAGCAAACAGACAATATCTCAATCAAGTATAGCATTAAAGGATACAATAATGTTCAACTATTACATAGAATAAAGAGTTCCACATTTCATATACATCACACGCATTTCATTCCAAACTACTCCCTTTTCTCATTCTCTCATTCCTAGGAATCAAAGGAAGGATAAGAGACTATCTATCTATTCTAACTATTTCCTTTTTAGGACCTTCATTCTGCTTCAGATAAAAATTCACTTCTTTCTACTCAGGAAGAGCTAGTCCTTTACCTAAAAATTGTTCAGTAGGTTGATGAACTACTGGCTCAGGGCATAGAAAATGAACAACTACCCAAGATGTATCATATGTATTTATTTATTTGAATTAAACACAAAAGAATACAATATTGGTCATACATTTTCAAATAACAACTAGAGGTGGATATCAGTACTTCATTACCTTTACTGATGATTTCAGTAGGTTTGGTTATGTTTACTAGATGAAACATAAGTAAGAAACTCTTTACAGGTTCAAGGAGTTTATGAATGAAGTTCAAAACCAACTTGGTCAAAGTATTAAGGCACTTCATTTTGACCGAGGTGGAGAATATTTGAACCATGATTTTGTGGACCTTCTTAAAGCCCATGGGATTGTATCCCAAAGGACTCCACCTGAAACACCTTAGCATAATAGTGTATTAGAAAGAAGGAATCGAACATTGATGGACATGGTGTGATTAATGATGAGTTTAGATAGCCATATGACTACCTTGTGGGGGTATCCTCAATAAACCGCCGTGTTTACACTAAACTGAGTATCATCCAAATTGGTTCAAAGGACGCTGATGAGTTATGGTTTGGAGACGTTCCAATGTGTCTTGTATGAGGATTTTGGGATGTGAAGCTTATGTTAGAAATTTTTTTTATGAAAAGCTTGACCCTAAGTCTGATAAATGTTAATTTTTGGATATCCTAAGGAGACAAAAGGATATTACTTATATTCCCAATTGACATCAAAATTTTGTTTGGTGGAGTGGTTGTATTCCTGGTGAAGGTATTTATTTCCAAAGGAATCAATGGGAGGAAAGTGGAACTCAAAGAGGTTCAAAACCAACAAGGGCATTGAACTGATAGATGTACAAGAGTCAGAAAGAGAATCACAAAGTGTTGTGGAGAGTCAAATTCCTCAAGTAACATAGGTACCAGAGAGATCTAATAGGACACACCTTGAACCTGAGAGATTTGGAAATCTTATTACTCAGGAAGGCAGTGAATTGGGCATAAATGATGAGACAATATCCTATCTATTTGCTTTCCAGAGACCAAAGTTTGAGAAATGGATTGAGGACATGAGATATGAGATGGAATCCATGTATGCTAACAAGTTAAGGACATTGTTGGGTCCATGTTAATGAGTGAAATCACCCCTTTACTAAAAAATTTCAAAATAAAGCATCCATCTGAAACATACTCAAAAGTTATGTTGAAATGGGTGTAAAATTTTCTAAATATTTATATATATGGTATATAAAATACCAATGAGTAATGAAACGGAATATAATTTCATATCTAAATTCAATTTCATAAAAGTGTATATCATCATTCTCTCATAAAGGGTATACACGAAAGATACAACAAAAGGATCTTGGTAGTGGGAAGTCTAAAAGAATTGAAGTCTTGTCTCCAAAGCAACATCTCCAAGAGCTAGGTCCATGCCAAAAGCTAAGTTCTCTTTGATCTCGTTCAACTCGTTGTTCTAATCCTAGGTGGTTGGGAAAGCACCCAGCTAAAGAGAGAACCAAGGTGTGTATCAGAAATGACAAACAACAAACAAAGATAAGAACATCAATGGAAAATAAGGGTGTAGATTTATCATAAGATGAGAGGGCCAAGAGAATGAGGCATAAACAAAAGATTCTTGCCATAAACAAGTAAATAATAATGAACTTGGATGAATGATTAATATTGGACTAAATTAACTAAGTAGGGTTGAGGAACATACTGGACCTAAACCAAATAGATTAGGGGAGAGTAATCACATTACCAGTCACCTATCAAACATTTTATATTGGGGAGAAATAATACATTTCCTAGGGGGAGAGTAACACAATCCCTAGGGAGAAATAACACATGCCCTAGCAATGGGTGCTTGTACATAAGTACCACTACTATAGATAAATATTCAAATAATCCATCATTCTCAAAAAATAGTAAAGTGGCAAGATAAATCATCATATAATTGCAACATGACAGTGGGGTTCCAAGACCCAAGAAATAATATATCAATCTATTTTTTAGGAAATTAGAACAAGAGAAATAATAATAAATGAAATAGGGTTCAATTAATGCCTCATTAAGGAAAATAGGGTTGGTTCACAAATATCCCAACTTAAGGGTATGATTTGCACATACCTCTCTTATGATTTCAACTACCAACTTTCATAACATTATTGAGTCTCAGCTCAACTTTTACTATTTCCAATGTATAACCATGTATTAGGGTATGTTATACGCATTAATGTAAAGACTACCCATATTTTGGACTTTTTAAAAAAAACTCTGATTTAGACTCCAATAACACACCAATGATCTAGTACAATTCTCCTGATTAAGAAAACATATAATATAGCATATTTTGAAGTTCTGAAGTTTTATGTGTATTTTTGGGGATTTTTAGATATGTACTTCATTTTCTAAAAATCACTTTCAAAAAAACTAAACACTAATCCTTTAAAATATTTTTATTAGAAAGATCACATTTTTTATTTTAAAATATATATTACTTTAATTTTTGGACAAAGCGATTAAAAATGTTAATTTTGCAATATGGGCCAATCAGAAATTGCCACATCAACAAAACAAGTGAGAGAGAGGAAGAGAGAGGGTGAGAGGACTCATCCGCTGACTTGACCCAATCAAGGGTGGCCAAGTCACATGGTCAAAGTCTACAATTGACTCGTCTAAAAACAAAACAAAACCATGCCAAAAGACTTTCGTACCCTTGCACGAGAATCAAAAGAAAGAAGAGAGAAGAAGGGGCAGACAGGAGAAAACATGTGGGGGTTTCTTCCCCATACCTCATGCGCCATGGACATCAACAACAAAGCTGCTTGCTTGGCCGCAATTTTGGGCGAATCTTGATGACACAACGATTCATCGAATGGAGAGAGATAAAACAAAGAGTAAGGTAGACTAAACTCACTGCAAGTGTCCATTTGTATGCCAGCACCGCCATGATCCCACGAGAAGCACCACAAACCGTGGAGGGAAACCGGAATGTGCGTTCTTGTGTAGGTAGTGTGTGAAGAAATTAATAGAGGGGATGGTTGCGGAAAGGTGAGGCGAACACGAGGGAACAATCACCCATATATATACTATGTTCTAGAGTTACATCGGGTTGGCTGTGAGAAAGCTCTAAGCCAAGCTTTGGGTATTTCTTGAATACGAAGAAATAGGCCTTGTGCAAGGGGTCTTTGGGTGTGGAATTCCAAGACGAAACCAATGCACAAAAAATTACCAAAAAGAGTGGTTGGTTGAGGGAGAAAATCACGATCAAAAATTCCAAAAAAATTTGACATGTTGCCTTGTTCAACAGCGTGTGACCACTATATATGTGACGATCTCCTAGCCGTTGGATTGCAGATCCAACCGTCCTGCTCGCGCGTGACCACTATATATGTGATACATTTAATTCTAGTCCCAATCTTATTCGGAATAATGTGAATTATTAGATTATTTGACTTTTTCTGTCTCCTCTTTAGAGGGTGCAAACCAACTCTAAATTAAATTAAGTTTGACACCCAGTCTATTTTTGATATGAGGAATCCGAATATGCAGTTCGTTTTTCCTTTTGGAAACTTTTAAAGTGTTAAATAAATTAAATCTGATTTTCTCTTTCCTCCATCATTAATGGTCATAAGATTCTCCAAATTTGATGAAACTTCTTGCATGAGTCACATAAGTGCCTTGGATACGAATTTGCCATTAATTTTACATGTTGGGGTTATTTGTATAACTATTTAATATTTAGAAGGTTGTACACACTTTCTCTCTCCTGATTTAACATGTATATTAGAAATTACCCAAATTAGATGAAAATTAACCCAAAGACTATTTTTAATGTGTAGATCACAAGTCTTAGATTATTTTCCACTTTTGGAGTCATTAAATATTCATTTCATATTTTGAGGAAAACTCACATTTTCTTTTCAAAATAATAGAGATATAGTTATTAACATCCCAAAATTATGAAACATGGCCTCCAAGACAAGCCAAACCCAAGGAAAATGAATCTCAACTTACCTTTAACCAATTAATCTTCCTGTTATGAATTTTATCCCAATATTCATTATTACCAAAATTTCACATATTAAATAATTCCATATCACATTAACATGCTTAAAGCATTATTATTCATTCATTTTTCTCTTCCTTGCTCCAAAAGGATACGGAAAGATCTAGAATGAATTATTTTATCATTATCTCACATACATGGTAAATTTGCAGATTAGACCCTTATTAAAAATATTTATTGAGGTATTTGTGCATAAACCCATATGTTAATGATAATAATGAACAAATGTCCACCAAACCATTATTATTACCAAAAATTCAACATAAAGGCCAAAAATGATAGAAATGAAATGAAAAGCTTAGAAATTGGGTCAAAAAGAGAATATGTTCAAATTTCAATATGTTACAGTCCACCTGAAGAGGTAAAACCGATAGGGTGCAAGTGGGTCTTCAAGAAGAAGAAAGAAACAAATGTAAAAGTTAAAACATATAAGGGCAGATTGGTTGCAAAGGGATTTAGACAAGTTCAAAGTGTTGACTGTGACAAAACCTTTTCACCATTGGCCATGGTTAAATCCATCAAGATCATGCTTGCCATTTCAGATTATCATGACTATGATATTTAGTAGATGGATATTAAAATTGCATTACTTAATGAGAATCTTCTTGGGGATGTATATGTGACACAACCTAAGGGTTTTATAAATCTAATGGATGCAAACAAAGTGTATAAGATATAAAGGTCAATCTATGGATTGAAGAAAGCATCTTGGAGCTAGAATCTTGATTTTGATGAGACGGTCAAAAGTTTTGCTTTATTCAAAATGAACATGAACCTAATGTGTACAAGAAGGTAAGTGGGAGCATAGTGACATTCCTCATATTGTATGTAGATGACATACTATTGTTGGGGAATGACATCCCTACTTCACAAAAGGTAAATATTTGGCTTGGAAAAACATTTTCTATGAAAGACTTGGGAGAAGCATCCTACATCTTAGGGATTAAGATCTATAGAGATAGATCTAAAAGTATTCTTGGACTAAGTCAAAGCACATACATTGACAAATTGAAGCGGTTCAACATGGAGGGCTCAAAGAGAGGAAACCCACCAATGATACATGGAGTTACATCTATAAAGATCAAAGTTCAAGTTCTCATGAAGAATGGGAGTGAATGAGTTTGATTCCATAAGCCTCAGCAATTGGATCAATCATGTACACAATGTTGTGTACTCGTCCTGACATCTCATATGCCTTGATCATGATGAGATGATATCAGTCAAATCCAAGTGATGCTCATTGGATAATAAAGGACATACTCAAGTACTTGAGAAGGACTAAGGATCGGTTCTTGGTTTATGGTAGAGAGGAAGTGTTGGTGTGGAAGGGTCACACCATTGCAAGCTTCTAGACTGAAAAAGATGATTACATATTGCAATTAAGATTCCTATTATGTCTAAACAATGAAGTTGTAAGTTTGAAGAGTTCCAAGCAAGAGACAGTCGTCAATTCTATAATAGAGTCTGAGTATATTGCCACATCCAATGCAGCAAAGGAGGTTGTATGGATAAGGAAGTTCATTTTTGAACTTGGGATCGTTCCAAGCATCAAAGAAGAAATCGATCAATATTGTGAAAACAATGGAGGTATTGCATTAGCTAAGTAACCCAAATCACAATAGTGCTCAAAGTACACACAAAGGTGGTTCCATCTCATACAAGAGATTGTACAACAAGGAGATGTAAAGGTTTGTTGAGTACCAACTAAGAACAATTTTGTTGATCCCCCGACAAAGGCACTTTCACAGTAGATGCATGATGGTCAAGTTAGATCAGTTGGAATAAGATTCGTAGTTGATTGGCTCTAAGTGGAAGTGAGAGATTTTTGGTATGTATGCCAAGAGAGCCAATGATATGATGATTGTAATGACATGATATGTAAATGATTAGATTATTAATAAAAGGCAAGCTTCCAAATTTATTCTATTTTTCAATTATGAGATAATGAAGTAACATAACAAATGTCTAGATAGTGATATTACTCGATCATGTATGTATTAAGTACATGACTTGATGAATGAGATCATACATATTTTATACTCATTATGTCCCTAGTCAGATGTTATTGTGGAAGGTTGATAAACAACAACAATATATCAGATCGGAGTCTGTGTTGGTTAATGACTAAATCTCATTATTCATGATATGGAAATATCAAACCAAGCACATAGATACATGCTAGAGAACTATGTATTGGACAAACCCTCCATGAGAGTAATTGATGCATGCCATTTTGGCATTAATTTTGGATAATGTTGCAGTTTTGATTTCATAGATTTTCTTTATTAATCGATTGACATGCAATAAAATAACTTTTACCTATCTATATAAAAAATAAATTGTACTTTTTGAATTCTGATAATATTTCCCTCAATTTTCAGGAATAAATGAATATAAGAAGAGATGAAGGTAGGAAGCAATTCAATTTCCCGCAGCGCTGATTTAAATGTATACCTTACACCAAAATTGACATAACTCTCACATCCCAAGGCAGAATTTAATGTTCAAATATGATTTGGAAACGGAATTAAAAGATCTACAGGAAAATCATATTTTTGGGCGTACTTTAAATTTTATGGACAGAATAAATTCGCTCGAAATATCTACTGCGAGAATCTACATTAAAGAAAGACAATCAAGAGTTGTTGACTAGATCTAAATATTCAAACTGATGGTTCCCCCTCTTTTTTCCCCCTCTTTTGAGGGAAGCCTACCCTCTCCTTCTCCTATAAAATGAGGGGGGTTGTCCATCTTTTGGCCGCTCAGGTTTTCTCTTGTATTAGCAGTTTGGAGCAATCTTCTTGTATTCTTCTAGTTCTGAAATAAAGTAGTCTTGCAATTTTGTAACATGTTATTCTGTTATTCCGTTGTGTTTTCGATCTAGTATTTTCTTTTCTCCTCCTTCCCTCTCTTGACCAATCGAGCAAGGTAGGAAGAGGCATCCATCTTCATTGTCTCTAATCGAAGATCAGTAGTTGTAAGACTCGAAGATGGCTTCCTTCCTCTGTCTCTCTTTGGTCCTTCTCCATGAGTGAGTAGTTCTTTATCGAGGCAAGAGGAATAACCCTTTAGCCATGACTTTATAGACTTTTCCTTAAAAAATGATTCTAGATGGCTTTTGGGTTTGATAACTAATTGATCTATTAAAGTAATTAATTGATTTGATCAAAAGTTAATCTGGATGGATATGACCGTGGAAGTTCAGATTTAGAACAACAAACCCAATCGCATAAAAGTTTTGAAATGACTGTGGATCTTCTTCTTTCAGGATGATGTACTAAGAAGCATGAGCACCAGGACCAATGGGCTCAAGTGGAGTCCATCTTTAGTGGATTTTTATTAATTCACTTGCCTTCATCGAATCTGTGATTTTTAAAGGATTAGTTTGTTTTTTCCTAGGCTAAGATGGTGAAAAACCCTAAAGCCTTGATTCTCATCTCTTGATCTAATCACCGCTTATTTTTTCTTTCTGTATAGTCCTTTCATTCATAATAGTTTTTCTTGTGATAACAACAATCTTAATTTTCCTTGTGACAGGGCAAATTTACATTCTTGTTAAGTGCATTCCCTACTTGCATTTCTTTCCTTAGTGTTAATCATCAACCCCCAAAACTCAACTTCTACTTTCTGTTCCAAATCTAAAAAAATACCAAAAACAAATAACAAGTTCTTCAAAACAATTGGGATAAAAAGAAACAATCCTTAAAAGTTGTCATGTGGGATCGACCCTTTCTATACTAGCCTTAATCGGAAAAGTTGAAAAAGGATTAAACTCTAGGATAATTATCTTAGTGATTGTAAGTGCTAAATGACACATTAACAATTTGGCGCCGTTGCCGGGGACAACGGATTTGTTTCTATCGAACCCCAAAATTTTTGAATTTTTTTCCCTTTTTTTATGCCTTCCGAGTAACATTCCGGAAGTGATACTCCTCCTTCTGCCAAGTTTTCATTCCGGCAGTCTATTTTTTCTCCAAATACGCTAGTTTGTAAAAAATTGTAATTTTAGTTAGTTTTGTAAATTTTAACCTTGAGTCATAATCCCTTAGCTTTTTTTTTAATTTACGGTCTTGTACAAAATATTTAGTTCTTTTTTTAATAGAAAAAAAAACCTTTCAAATGGAGTGGGCATTGCAATATCCCCCAAAATGTTATTATTGTGCTCATTGCCACCATGCATCTCTTGTCAGTCCAACTTTATCCCATAGCACCCCTCTCTATGAGTCCTTTCATCCTGGTGGGTAAAATGTAAATCCTTATTTTTCTGAGAACCAATATGGGGAACCTTGTTATCCATATTCTGAGAGAGGGTACGACCAACAAAACTTTGGGGGAAATGGACCTATATATGATACCCAATATAATCCTCAACAAGAAGAGAAACTTAAATCCCTAGAGAAGATGGCAGCAAAACTCATAACTATCCAAACCTTGTTGGCCACCTTGCTGAAGCCAAATCCCAAAACCCAGATGTTCCAAATATGTTCCCCCATGACTCGGTGACACCTTGTAATATTGTATCTTCCCACCATGATGAGAGCAATGGAAATAACAATCCACCATCTTTTGAAGATTATTATGAGGAGCAACACCACATCCAACATACTGGGTACCATGACAAAGATCCTTATGGGGGGAATGGTGAGGATGGTAATTTTTTTGGGATGTATGAATCTAATAATGAGAATCAACTAAAAGAGAGACTTGGGGCTTTAGAAAAAATGGTAGTAGAAGGACAGAAAAAACTAGAAACCAACCAAGCCCTTTTAGCAACCTTACTAGAGGCCCAAGCACAAAAATATGTGGAGGACTTGGAGATACCTAAGATGGTTCTTCCCGAAGATGATGATGATGATCTAATTTTTATGTCATATACGTCATATTCTAAAGAAGCAATACATACCATTGGGTCTTATTTCTTGTGCGATGAGGACGTTGGCATTCCTACCCTTCCCTTGGAGACTTTATTACTCGAGTATGAAAAGTCAATCTCAGAGAGTCGTCCTAAAGACCCAACAACCTTTCCCATCATTTGCAAAAGTCCAATTGTTATCGACGACCAATCCCCTCTGGTAGGATCTATTCTGGATAATGAGCAGCCAACCTCCATTGATGAAATGATCCCTCCCATTCTGCCACAACCAATTCCCATTCTACATAAGGATGATATAGAAGGGGAGAACTCCTTACAAAAAATCCATATACCCCCTTCTACTGGCTGCAAGGAATATATCCCCATTCTTATCCTTCAAGAACCCTTGGGAAATCCTTGCATAGAGGAACTACAATCACCTGCAATATCAACCATGAAATCCATGTATCCCAAGGTTGATTGCATCAAATTTGAGGAGAGACAAAATAAGTATGATGCTGATTTAAATTCATGTGTCCCTTTCATATTACCACCAATTTTACTATATGTAGATCAATATGACAGAGGGAAACTGTAACATCCCAGGATTTGAGGCCTCAGATAAGTTGATCTTAAAAGGAATGATTAGACTACCCATATCACCAAGGTGCACCTCTTTTTCAGGGATCCCATCTCTAAAGAACTCCATAGTTAAGCGTGCTCAGCTTGGAGTAGTACTAGGATGGGTGACCAGTTGGGAAGTTGATCCTGGCTTGCACGTCAGTGTGGACAAAGTGCGCAGTTAAGGCTAGTGGTGGTCTGTGGGGCCAGTCATCATTCCTGAAACTCTACTAGAGCCTTGGGCAGTGGGCCCAAACATTACAAATGGTATCAGAGCCAATTCCCCTCCAGTAGGTGGGGCCCACATGGGCATGGCATGCCAGTCTTGAGCCGTGCGGTCCAGGCATGTAGGAAAGGGCTATCCATGGTTGACGTAGCCACCCTTGCGCTGGTATTCCGTGATCGGGAGCTGGGTGTCCATGGGCCATTGTGGGTCTGCACTGAAATGGGGAAGAGATTATGAGGCCTTACAGTTGAGCCTTGACGAGGACGTCAAGAGTCTAAGTGGGGGAGATTGTAACATCCTAGGATTTGAGGCCTCAGATAAGTTGATCTTAAAAGGAATGATTAGACTACGCATATCACCAAGGTGCACCTCCTTTTTAGGGAGCCCATCTCTAAAGAACTCCATAGTTAAGCGTGCTCAGCTTGGAGTAGTACTAGGATGGGTGACCAGTTGGGAAGTTGATCCTGGCTTGCACGTCAGTGTGGACAAAGTGCGCATTTAAGGCTAGTGGTGGTCTGTGGGGCCAGTCATCATTCCTGAAACTCTACTAGAGCCTTGGGCAGTGGGCCCAAACATTACAAATGGTATCAGAGCCAATTCCCCTCCAGTAGGTGGGGCCCACATGGGCATGGCATGCCAGTCTTGAGCCGTGCGGTCCAGGCATGTAGGAAAGGGCTATCCATGGTTGACGTAGCCACCCTTGCGCTGGTATTCCGTGATCGGGAGCTGGGTGTCCATGGGCCATTGTGGGTCTGCACTGAAATGGGGAAGAGATTATGAGGCCTTACAGTTGAGCCTTGACGAGGACGTCAAGAGTCTAAGTGGGGGAGATTGTAACATCCTAGGATTTGAGGCCTCAGATAAGTTGATCTTAAAAGGAATGATTAGACTACGCATATCACCAAGGTGCACCTCCTTTTTAGGGAGCCCATCTCTAAAGAACTCCATAGTTAAGCGTGCTCAGCTTGGAGTAGTACTAGGATGGGTGACCAGTTGGGAAGTTGATCCTGGCTTGCACGTCAGTGTAGACAAAGTGCGCAGTTAAGGCTAGTGGTGGTCTGTGGGGCCAGTCTCATTCTTGAAACTCTACTAGAGCCTTGGGCAGTGGGCCCAAGCGTTACAGAAACCAAAGCTTGATCCCCCACCCGATGTTGTAGAGTCAGCACCATATGTGCCACCCACTGAACACCCGCCAATCCCCCTCAAGCCACCCACATTTATGACATTTCCTTTACTACTAAAGGAAGATGCGTGGATCCTTTTGGAAGGATTGTGAGGCAAAATACATTATGAAATCCTCTTTCAGCCTCTACGGTCACCCATCAATTGGGTGCACCATGAAGCTCCCTTGTTCAAAGCTACAACCATCATCAACATCCCCTTCAGCTGGACATTGTTTGAGCTACCAGGACCTCTCCATGATCCCAATGATTTTCTTCCCTCCATCCTGGATCTGCGTTTTGCTCGGGATGAGCAAAATTTAAAGTTCGGGGTGGAGGTGGGTGGTACGTACTCCTTCCACCTACAATGTCTTATTTTTCTGAAATTTTTCTGAAATTTTTCATTATGTTGTATAATTTAGTTTTAATTTTCTTAAAAAAAACACAAATTTTCAAAAAAAATAGTTTGGCCCTTATCTAATCGGCCAATTGTTGTATTTTCTGCCAAAAATTGAATTATAAAGCAACTTTCCTGCAAAACAAATTGTCACCAAAACATCTATGAGCTAAAATTTGCATGTTCCCTATGACCTAAATTAGCAATAGATTTGGAAAAGATGGCAAGTCTTAGAGTATCAATCAGAATCAAATGCAAAATTTTCCTATCTTTAGCATTGATTAACTAATCATTTCTATCTATGCAATGTATCTTCATGTTCTGTCTTACCAATGCTTCAATAAAAAGTTTGAAATTCACACATGGGGACAAATAAATATGCTTGCCAAACCCTAAGTCTGGGGTGGCAAGCCCCTTCTCTCTCTCTCTTCCATACCCCTCGTAAATGTAATTGGGGCGTACCGCCAAAAGATGCCAAAAAAGAGAGCACACAAAAAAATTTATGGTCAATGTAACCCCAAGTCCATAAATAAAATCTCAAGTCGAATAGAAGAGGGATCCATCTTCCACACCCCAACTTCTCTCGTCCCCGTGAATGAAAAAAAAAGAGAAGAAAAAAGAAGAAGAAAAATTTGTTGAAGCAGAAGTAGGAAGAAAAATAGTTTTTACAAGTGTGGAATTAAAAAAAAGTTATGAAAATTGTTATCATAAGAAATATAGAACCTTGCATTTTGTGATTCTAGGAGATTTGGTCACTTGGCCATGAAAATGATAGAAATCTTTGCTAATTGGATAGGATGAACATGTTTCTTTTGTAAACAGATTTTTTGTGATTTTATTTGCTTGAGGACAAGCAAAAATTAAGTCTGCGGTATTTTGATGCATGTCATTTTGGCATTAATTTTAGATAATTTTGCAGTCTTGATTTCATAGATTTTCTTTATTAATCGACTAACATGCAATAAAATAACTTCTACCTATCTCTATAACAAATAAATTGTACTTTTTGAATTCTAATAATATTTCCCTCAATTTTCAGGAATAAATGAAGATAAGAAGAGATAAAGTTAGGAGGCAATTCAGTTTCCCGCAGTGCTGATTTAAATGCATATCTTGCACCAAAATTGGCATAACTCTCACATCCTAAGGAAGAATTTAATGTTCAAATATGATTTGGAAATTGAATTAAAAGGCCTACAGGAAAATCATATTTTTGGGCGTACTTTAAATTCTATGGACAGCGGAAATTCGCTTGAAATCTTTGCTGTGAGAATCTACATTAAAGAAAGACAATCAAGAGTTGTTGACTAGATCTAAATATTCAAATTGATGGTTCCCCCTATTTTTTCCCCCTCTTTTGAGGGAAGCCTACCCTCTCATTCTCCTATAAAAGGAGGGGGGGTTCTCCATCTTTTGGCATCTCGGGTTTTCTCTTGTATTAGCAGTTTGGAGCAATCTTCTTGTATTCTTCTGGTTCTGAAATAAAGTAGCCTTGCAATTTTGTTACATGTTATTCTGTTATTCCATTATGTTTTATATCTAGTATTTTCTTTTCTCCTCCTCCCCTCTCTTGAGAAATTGAGCAAGGCAGGAAGAGGCAGCCATCTTCATTGTCTCTAATCGAGGATCAGTAGTCGTAACACTTGAAGATGGCTAGATCACTTCTTTTCTCCGTCTCTCTTTGCTCCTTCTCCATGAGTGAGTAGTTCTTTATCGAGGCAAGGGGAATAACCCCTTATCCATGGCTTTATCGACTTTCCTTAAAAAATGATTCTAGATGGCTTTTGGGTTTGATAACTAGTTGATCTATTAAAGTAATTAATTGATTTGATCAAACGTTAATCTGGATGGATATGATCGTGGAAGTTTAGATTTAGAACAAAAAATCCAATCGCATTGAAGTTTTGAAATGACCATGGATCTTCTTCTTTTAGGATGATGTACTAAGAATCATGAGCACCAGGACCAATGGGCTCATGTGGAGTCCATCTTTAGTGTATTTTTATTAATTCACTTGCCTTCATCGAATCCGTCATTTTTAAAGGATTAGTTTGTTTTTGCCTAGGCTAAGGTGGTGAAAACCCCTAAAACCTCGATTCTCATCTCTTGATCTAATCACCACTTGTTTTTTCTTTCTCTATAGTCCTTTCATTCATAATAGTTTTTCTTGTGCTAACAAGAATCTTAATTTTCCGTGTGACGGGGCAAATTTACATTCTGGTTAAGTGCATTCCCTACTTGCATTTCTTTCCTTAGTGTTAATCATCAACCCCCAAAACTCGACTTTTACTTTCTGTTCCAAATCTAAAAAAATACTAAAAACAAATAACAAGTTCTTCAAAACAATTGGGATAAAAAGAAATAATCTTAAAAAGTTGTCATGTGGGATTGACTCTTTCTATACTAGCCTTAATCGGAAAAGTTGAAAAAGGATTAAACTCTAGGATAATTATCTTAGTGATTGTAAGTGCTAAGCGACGCATTGACAGTAACACATGGAAACCATTATTATGATGGTCATAGTAATCTCTCATAGTGATGGTGGTGGTTTTGATTCTTATACGTAAAGTCACTACACTTATCACATGTCATTCGGTATGCTTTAACATCATCAAACGTAATCTTGAATAAGGGTTATCATAAAGGTGATGATTGGGTGACTGTGAGACATGGGGAGTGATTGTGAGTGATGTAGATGAGATTTGTCTTCCTATAGGAGTATGATATCCTAGGTCACTTGAGTTACAAAGACTGAGAAATGTATGGCCATGTATGTGTGAGTCAATGTATGATATTGAGCTTACACATATCTCATACAATCTTATATATTGAAAATCATAGATTGAGTGTTGAAGTGGATGACAAATTAATTCCTTGAGTTAAATCTTGATATCAGAGACAAATGAGTTATACAAACATTGTAACACTAAGGATAGATTGAATGTTGAAGTTGTTCCCAAACTTTCCATTTACTTGGGTAGCAATGACGTGTGTGACTAGATACTGCTCTTTGCTTTTGATGTCATAATTGGTTATGGATATTCACTTCCAATGTAATGTTTCACCTATAGGGTCGCACACATAGGAAATGACATATAAGTGGAGTTTTATCTTGAATGGAGATTAAATTAATTACAAAAGAATTTAAATATTCAATTCAAGAGACAACTCAACTGACTGGACTCCCAACTGATCTAGTCATGTGATGAAATGGTGGGATGGAGTGCCAGGCTGATTGGATTTTCTATTGGCTAAGTTTGCACGAGTTGGACACCAACCGACTGGTTCACTAGACCGAACTGATGTAATTTGATTCCATCAAGGATTAGTGCTGATGTCATGTCGGGCATTATTTATAATGGAATTTCCAAATACATATGTGATTGGGAAACATGTGAAACGGTCGGTTCGCTAAGTGAACCGGTCAGCTCACATGTGAACCGACCAGTTCAGTTGCCAACTGACTGGTTCAATGCTTGTAGGTTGTAAAAAATTAGATCTTTTGGTCCTTTCTAATCCCACATAGACTAGGAAACCTGACCCAAACCCCTCTTGTAAATAGAGGGGTATTGGGGGCTTCCCAAGACACACATTTGAGAATCAGTTTCTCTAACAATTGTTGTTCTCTCTATTTATGGTAACTGAGAGAACCCAAGCAGGTCCTACCTGACTAGAGAGAGATAGCAAGGCAGAGAACATCTGAGAATCATTGTTGGAGAGCACGTTAGTGACTAGGACACCATATGGGAGGGACAACTCCTTCCTATCTATTCTAGTAGGACTACATGAGTTATAGGTGATCTGTGTGAACTTCTCTAGAGGAGAGGTAGCCTATTCCAGTCGCTAATGAGGACAACATCATCCATCAATCCATGACGAGAGGAGCTATAGCAGAGGAAGACGTTCAAGCCTACTGTCTATGGACGAGCACAATGAGTACCAATGCAACTAGAATATAGTTCCACATCTACAACGATGAGTAGTATGTCACTAAACTGACTCCAAGACCAGGTATATCTTTGAAACTGTCTTTTCCATTATATAGTTGTTGACACGATCTATTGATTTATGGGGAATATGTCAATAAAACAAATTCCACTATCTATTTCGTCACCCTATTTCCCTAAAGACCTGACATTATTAACCATAAATAAAATGAGGTCATGTATTTAAGGCATGTACACTACTTTTAGCTCAACATCATATGTGGAATAGTTCTCTTCATTCTTCTTATGTTTTCTAGAAGTATAGTCCACCATCTACCCATCTTGAATAAGAGAGCATTCCAAACCTCTCTTGGATGCATCACAGAAAACCACATAACTTTTATCTAGGTTCTAGTAAAATCAAGACTGGTGATATGGCTAACTTCTTTTTTAACATTTGAAAACTCTTTGCACATTATTTAGATAAAAAAAGGTAAATCCTTCTTTATTAAGTGTGTAAGAGGTGTTTCTATTACACTGAAGTTTCTTATAAACCTCCTATAATTTCCTGCTAACCCTAGAAAACTTCTGATTTTAGTAGAGGTTGTAGGTTTCTCCTACTAAAGAACATATTCCACCTTCTTAGGGTCAGCACTAACTTCTTTTCCTAATATGACATGTCTAAGAAAAGATACTACATCCAACCAAAACTCACATTTGGTGAACTTAGCATAAAGGTAATGTTTCCTTAACAAATGTAGGGCTATTCTCAGATTTTTTCATGTCGTTTCGCATCTTTGGAATATATAAGAATATCATCTATAAATACTGCTATAAATTGATGTAGATAGGGTTTGAAGATTCTATTCATCATATCCTTAAAAGTTGTAGGGGAATTCATCAGTCCAAAAGACATGAATACAAACTCATAATTCCCATACATTGTTCTTAATGTTGAAATCAGTGCACTAAATGCCTTTATTTTTAACTGATGATATCTTAATTTAAGGTTTATCTTTGAAAAGATCATTTCTTCATGTAGCTGATCAAACAACTCATCAATTTTAGGTGGAGGATATTTACTCTGAATGTGTATCTTATTGAATTGCCTATAGTCTATGCATAACCGCATGGTTCCATCCTTCTACTTCACAAACCATATTGGAGCTCCCCAATTTTATGCACTAGGTTGAATAAATCCCTTGTCTAGTAACTCTTGTAACTGAGTTCTTAATTCCTTTAACTTTGCAGGTTCCATTCTATTAGCAGGTAATGCTATTGGGTGGCTACCAGGTAATTTTTTTATTTTAAAGTCGATATCCCTTTTAGTTAGTAAACCTAGTAACTCAGTAGGAACGACATCTTGAATCTCTCATACTATTGTAACATTTTCTATACTAATTGTTCTTTTCTCGGCCCTAGCATCCACCACATTTGCTAAAAAGGCCTCACACACCTTTATAATCATCTTATAGCTACAATAGTTGATACTATGCATCAGGGTAAGACTATTCTATCTCGAGTAAAGACACATAAAAAGCCACCTTTTTCAAAGATAACCTCTTTCTTCAAACACTCAATATGGAGATGATATTTGTAAAGGTAGTCCATACCCAAAATGATTTTAAAAGAATTAATATCTATGGGTATGGGATTAACTACTATTATGTACCGACTTAAACTCAACAAAAATCCATGACACACTTCTATCAAAATTGGGGATTCGCCTAATGGAAATCTTAACAACAATATACAAGATAAATCTTGAGTTAAAAGATTTAATTCACTAGCTATCAATCTTTGAATGAAAGAATGTGTCGCACCAGGAACTATCACTATTGTAATAGATATGTTGTTAAACATAACCATTTCACCTGGCACAATGTTGGGCAAGACTACACCTTCAGATTGTGTCTTTAAGAAGTAGCATCATGTAGCTCTCTCTATGACGTGTTGTCCTCACCGTCCACTACTAGTACTAGTTGATCCCCCTCTAGAACCTAATGTCACAAAAAAACTTGCCCCTCTAACTAGAGTATGCCTTTTTGGAGGATGAAACTGGAGTATGTCTTTGTGATGGATGAAACTGTAATTGTGAACCTTATTTAGAAATATACTCAAGCTTTGGGTAGTCCCTTTTTATGTACCCCATCTATCCATAGTGATAGCACGTTTGAGTAGTGACTTCCAAACACTATCTAGAGTGTATCCTACCATAGTCGTCAGAAATGGCTGCATCCTGTCTCTGTGGGCCTATCACCAACACTGATGATCCTAAAAAACTAATTGGAGTTGTCCACCTTGGTAGTGTATTCCATATATTGGTACTGGACCTTCCACCACTCAATGAAGAACTAGATCCTTGTCTCCCAAAACAATGAAGTCTTTATCCTATCTTAGAAAAGAAACCCCCACCTCCTTTGTATCCACCACTACTTTGTCTTCCTCTACTATAGTATCCAGATCTTTTCTTACTCTCAGACTGCTTATCAACATTAACTGACTCTTCTAGACATCTTTCTGCTTCCATATATTCTCCAAAGTTTTCTCTATCTCTCTGACCAGTACTTGATATAGTGTGTCTATCTCTGATCTTAATCTATGTTGAAATCTTTCGCACTTCTCTACATCATCAAGAAAAAGTTACAGAAAGAAATTTTCCAACCTTGTAAATTGTGCCTCATACCCCCCAATCATCATACTTCCCTATTTGATATTCTCTAATTGTCTAGTATTATCACTTAGAAAGGTAGGAGGAAAATACTTAAGGTCAAATGCATCCACAAAATCCCTCCATGTCATCACTACATTTCACCTCTTATCTTCTACTCTATGCCACCACAAACTCAACATCTCCCTTGAGTAGATACAATGCATGATTGACTTGCTTATCCTCTAATAACTCCATTATGTGAAAGACATTTTCCAATTGTCGATGCCATGCCTCTATCATAGCTGGATCTTTTTTTCTAGATAACTCAGTCCCATGAAGGTTCTTTACCAGATCATAGAATCTCATCAGATCCATACTAGAAATGAAGACCTCTTATCCATCTAATATTTTTCATTTTTCTCTAGAAAAATGCAAAACATACTTGTTGCTTCATTCCTATCTTTTCAACCCTCAACCATTTCTCAAGGGTCAGGACCGTAATGGCTCTCAGCTTGTGCCTAACCATGTCCACATCCTCTTTCTTCCATCTACATATCCATAACAGAACACATATGTTATAAAATTGTAGTTCAAAGAGGAAAACATCCTAATCCAATCAGTCTCTTATCACCCATCTCCCAAACCTAAACTCATTTTAGGTTCAACAAACACTCTGATGCAAAAAGGTTGAGGCCACCTGAATCCACTAATCCAGGGATAGAGCCCAAAAAGGAGATTAGCTTATCCATAAACTTTTGATAACTTAATGAAAATTTACCCTTTTTCTTTTCTCAGATATATAGTGACATCAATTAGCAAGCTGACGATACCATGATTAAACATAATACTAAAGGATAAAATAGTGTTTGACTTACATAGCAGAAAGAGTTTCACACATAATATACATCATGCACATTTTATTACAAACTTCTCTCATTTCTCCCTCTCTCATTCCAAGGATCTAGAGGAAGGATGTGATAAGATAGTGGATCGAACCATGGATTCAACACACCTTTTTTCATTGAAAATGGATATGTATAGCCCGAGATATGATCGTTTTACAATTGGCTATCTTGGGTGGTGATTCTCGACGGTTGTTGGGTCTTCACCGGCAATTGGTGACGGGGCCTCAAAGATCATTGAGCCTTCAGTGACCATTGGTTGTTGGGCCTCGGCGGTCATTGAGAAAACCTATTCTCAGCAACCATTCCTCGCGGTCGTTGAGAAACTGAACACATTACTAAAATTGCCATAATTCTCTCATTTTAACTCCAATTTGGTTCATTATTTTTTAGTTGAATTCATAATTGAATTCTATACAATATTGCGGTATTACTTTGATAATATTATCAAATGAAAATTTATTTATTAAATATTTCTTCAAGTATCATTAATTCCCCTCCCACATATATGTATGGGCTAATCCCATATCAACTAAAATATAGGATCTTATGATATGCCTAAGTCATTATTATGGGTTATTAATACAAGTTTTTCATTTTACCAAAGTTAAGATAAAGCACATGGTACAATATTACTAATAAAATTACAACAAACATTAAGGTTATCTTAAATCCCTAGAATTACCAACAAAGCTAGAAGAGGGTTGTAACCATTTTCATATGTAACTATTTAAACCAGATTTCCTTCATATATTTTGATGGTCATTATTCACATTATGTCTCTTCATTGGACTCATGATGACTTCCCTTCCGGGATTGGTCCCACACAATCAACCACTTCCATAGTGACTTTCCCTCATGTTCCTTTCAGATGGAATACTTGAGATCAAAGACTTTTTCTCAATATATGTTCTCTCATCCTCCATATAATTAATGTAGCGACTGATAAACAAATCATTATTGATTAAGCAGAATTAAACATTAGCAGCGGATTGCTAAAAATCACTAAAAATTAAAACTATTTACAAAGAGATCCAAACATAGGAAAACTCTTTCATCAAGAACCAATGTATAACATTTACATCCTGGTTCATAAGTTCATAACTTGTACCATCTCTTCTCGAGGATTACAAACATCAACTACCCTATTAACATTATATATAGACAACATAAGAACCTCAAGGCATCAAGCCAAAATGTCAGATCGATTCATTAAAAGCACTAATTACTAACTCCGAGGACCTGAGAGTACATAGACGACACATAGGACTACTATCTATATGACTTGACAGATAGTATCTCCACCTGAGATCTCACTGCTATCCCTGTGATCTCACTGCTATCCCTGTTGTTGCTGTCCTTCCTCTGCCGTAGGGATTTCTATTTCTTTATCCGCATCCACCTAAAAACATTGGATCCCATGAGGGTGAGACAATTGTAAATTTCCCCAGTGAGAGATATAACTCTTCGCCAAAACATTATTATTGCAGTTTATTAGAATAAAAACTGAGCAGATGAATCTTATATATTAACATGCAGGATAAATTACTCAGAGTAAAATAATCTCCTTTCCTAAGGAGAACATTGCATCTACCCATGGTAGAGTCATAATTCATCCATCTACTTGCAATGAATGTAAAGAGATATAAATAACATCGATCAACTAGAGATGCATAAAAGAAATGTCACATCAGCCAAAAAATTTCCGTATTAAATTCTTAAGAAAACATACGATATGGTTGATTACATTTTACAATCATACTTATGCCCTAAGGAGATGAGGTATACCGCTCATACTCCAACCGACCATTGTGAAGTCGAAATCAGTACCATAGAAGATCAATGGAAGTGTTGGCTTCTATGACCTCCCACATCTCGATCAGTGCGAGATCACATGCAGGACATCTTGTGTCTCTTCTTAATAGCTTTCCAGGGTATACTGGAAAGTTTTCTATAGAGCTACAGCGGTGGCTGCACTCTCTTCGCAATCGAGAGATTTCATGTTTACCTCCATCGATCCGATATTAATATTATTAGGAGATTCGTGATACATCTATCCCAATCTTTGGGACATTCGTGATACATCCATCCCGATACAAACAATGAAGGATTGAGAGGTCTAATGTTTACCTTCCATCAATTCTCCCATTAGGACGAAGGGATATGTTCTCCCATCAACCCCCACATATTCAAAAATATGCATTTCGGGTTTTGCCGCGGAGCAAACCGTTTCACCATCAGTAAATACTGACACTGATGGATCTATGGTCATGGCTCTACATGATATGATTTCACTTGATTAATTAAGTACATTATCATATTCTTTTAGCATCAGTCAAGTTCTCAAATAGGAATTATTGTGACAAATGCTACAAAGAAACATGTAAGCTCTTATCAATTGCTTTACCAGAACTTATAATACATTGGGATCTTAATCCCTTAACTCATTGACGTGGCATATATTATCGCACTAACAAACTCACTTAGGGTTGAAACCCCTAAGTTTTTAACCAAAACAACATGCAATAATACCACCTGCAAGCGGACGAGTCTTATCGCAGTATAGTTGAGGATCGAATCCCAAGGGACAACATTTTTAAGAATCTTTCTCTAGTCAAATCTAGTTGAATCAAGACTAATATTTAGAACAAGGTTTGTTGAATTGAACTAAATGCAAGGAAAGTAAAAGAGCAAGATTAAAAGTTGATTAAAGATTAATGATGGAAATCGCTGGGATGGTCCCGGGTTTCACCACCACTACACATGCAATCACATCAAACATCAAACATCCAGGCAAGATATACCCATTCAAATAGAGCTGATGTAGAACCCCCCATACGGGCGTCAGGTCCACATAAGTATCACCTTAGGTATCAGATGTCTCGTCACCATCCAGATCACATACTTACGGCTCCGAAGATATAGAAATCCAAATGAAGTTGTGGGCTCCCTATACAGGTGTCAGGCACACAGAAGCGTCATTGTGGGGTAGATGGCTCGTCACCACACAGATCATACACTTACGACCTCAAGGAATCCCATTCTATTTCTAGTTTGGGAGTCAACCGCGTTAATCGACATTCAAAACCTACACATTGAAGTTCTCGCAACATACGAAACGAACAAGATATATTGCAAGCAGGTGATCAATCCACAAGCAGTCATCGACGATTAACAACGAAATGAAAGATTATATACATGCCATGGAATGTTTAACAATGAGATATGAAAGCATGGGAAGCGGGGCTAGTCCCCGCACCACAGCGAAAGTAAAATACTCGCTCATGGTGAGAGGAACAAGAAAAACAAGAGAAAGGGAAGATTCCGCCATGAGCATGGTGAAGCAGATGATCGCTGCTCGATGGAGAAACGGTCTTCTACACGATGTCGGGGTAGATCTGGACTAGGAGGGAAGAACACTGTGGTAGACGGGGCAGATCTTCTCTCTCCACCTCCTTCTTCTTCTCATAGTCCTCGCTCACAGTAGAAGGAACAGCTCGTGGATGAGATGGTGGCGTGGACGCAGCAGATCTAGATCCAGATCTAGATCTAAACGAGGTGGCTCGCAGATCTGAGTCTTCACTCCAGATCTGGGTGAACATGCCGCAAAACCACCACGGGGGCAGGTTCTTGGCTATGGAGATCGTTTCCTTAGGCCCAGGATAGACATGCAACCTAACAGCGTCTGGAGATGATCCTTGGACTTACTGGGGTCGTGTCCTATTTATAGGTAGGCTGGGCACCGACTTAAGGTCGTGGGCTTTGTCATGGTCGCGGCCCTTGTCATGGTCACGGCATTCTCTTCTTCCCTCTCTTAGTCATGATCTACTGCGGAGAGAGATCACAGACTTATAGGTGGAGCAGCTGTGAGCGACGTTGCTCAGGGGTCAGGGTGCATTGACGACCGCTGGTATATCACTGCTGGAGAACAGAAGGTGAAGGTCGTGGGTTTGGAAGAGTAGGCAGGTCATCGTTGCCTCAAGCGCAGGTGGAGAGAGGACGCACAGGTGGGTGATGATCTGTGGGTTTAGGAAGCAGGGGTGCCATAGATGTTGGGAAGGTGGATTCCGTCGTGGATACCAAAGCATGGACGGGTGCTGTTGGGGAAAGAAGCAGAGAGACGAGGAGGCAAGTTGTGGTGTAGGCCACCGCAGGTCGCGGCATTTGCACTCAACGCCGCGGGTCACTGTAGGCGACACAGAGAGGAACTGCAGATCGCGGGGCTTGTGATGAAGGAGAACGCCTCAGTCGTGGCTTTGTCGATCGACAGGTCGCGGGAAATACCGGGGTCGCAACATGTGGATCTGCAGGTCATGATGCATGCAGCCGTAGTTGGAAGCAGTAGTGATGACTAGCTCGATCTCCAGAGAAGGCTGCAGGTGCAGAACGAAGGCGGACCGCGGTCATGAGTATCCTCTACGGGGGCTTCTAGTTGCAGGTCCCGGTCTTGGGATGCATGACCTGGTCGCGACGTTGGTCAAGGCGACGCCACGGTCATGGCAAAGACTACAAGTGCAGAACAAAGCCACGATCTCGGGAACTGGTTGGTCGCGGCATCGAGGGGAGACGCGGTTGCAGGTGGGATGATAGGTCGTGATCAGCAGGTCACGGTTAGTTTGGAGGAACCGTGGGCGGGCGGCATGGAAGACCATGGGCAAGCCAGGTCGTGGCTACTGGAAGGGTAGCAGAGGACAGGAGGTCGGGTTGCAGATGATGGCAGAGGCGTCGCTGCTGTCGAAGGGAGTATAGCAGAGTCGTGCAGGGTGCGGAGGTGTTGTTATTGGGATGGATGGCAATGGAGGAGACCATGGGCGTGGTTGGTGGTTGAAAAGGAAGGGACGACCACGGTGATTAGCAGGTCGCAATCTTTACAAGTGATCGTAGTGTGAGATGGTTGCGGGCGCGATGGTTGCACCGGAATCGCGATCGTGATCTTCAGCAGGAGAGCCGGACGTGGCGTTGTGACTTGAGAAACTGTGACCGCGACACAGTGGAGCCAGGTCGCGGTTGTTACTGCTCGTGGTATGAAGGGAAAAGGAAGCAGCAACATATGGTGGATGTTAGGTCATAGCAGCAAGGGTGATGAGAGGGACCCTGAGCGTGATTAGAGCGGAGTAGAACGTGGAGGTGAAGATCGCGATCGAGGGGAGGGTTGGTGGAGTCACGGTTATGGGATTGCGGTTCTAGCCATTGGTGTCGTGGTCTGGAGGCTGATTGCAGCTAACAAACCGCGATCGCGGTTAGTGCAAGGCCAGGTCGCGATGTGAAGGGAAGAACCGCGGGCAAGTGGGAAGGGAAGAAGTCGTGGTCGTGGAGTTGGGGACCGCGGTCGTGGTATTTGGAGCGGAACCGCGGACAGGTGGCAGGGGAAAGCAAAGAAGATCACAACGAAAGAGGTGGGTCATAGATCGCGGTCACGGCTGCTGCCTTGATAGCGATTGTAGGGTTAACCGCGGCTTGTTGGAGAGGAGACAGATCAGCAAAGGAAGGGAAAAGAGAAGGGCCATGATCTGGTGAGATGGGCCAAATAGACAAAGCCCAAGTGCTTAATTTTGACCTGCACAAAGGTGCAAAAAAATCAAATGAAAATAGGGAAAAATTCAGTCAAACCAATATAAGTTGCATATAAGAAGATATGGTCAATAAAAGCTCATTAAAGCAATTAAGCCAAGTAAATGCACATATTAGAAGATAAAGCCAATAAATGCATGAATGCGATCAAAATTGGGCCAAACGAGGCGATTGAACTACGATGAATTATGCATTCATCAGAATACCCCGAACTTAAACGTTGCTCGTCCTCGAGTAACACAAAATGTAAAACAGTCGCCAAATGAATACATTCAACTCGCGTGATTGCCTCATCTTCACATCACGATTGTTTCTTTTCTGCTTGGTATGACTAGGTATCTCAACATCCTGAGATCACAAAGCACATCTTTCCATATCTTCTTACTTTTGTTCACTTCCCAATATCACTTCCTCTCTACTTTTTCCAAAATCAAGCATGTCAGAGAGATTTGTAAGAGTCCATAGATACCCGCAGAACAACAAGTGTGCACCTGATCTGACACTGGTATTTTTAGGATGTTGGTGAGCGTAGGCATTCATTGTGCCAATATGTGTAAAAGGGAGTGAATGGTGGTATGAAAGGAAGAAATAAATCTCTCCTCTATTCGACTCGAGATTTTTATTATATGATTTGCAATTTCATTGATTGCATTTTTTTTGTGCAAATCTCTCCTCTATTTGACTCGAGATTGCATTTCTTTTTGTGTGTGCTTAGGCATCTTTTCTTGGTGATACGCCCCTATTTCGTAGCGAGGGGTATGGAAGAAGCATAAAGAGAGAGAGTGTGCCACCCCAAACTTAGGGTTTGGCACTATATTGGCTATTTTTGTTTGTTTTTGATGAACGGAGGGGTAAGAAGATGATGGAAGAAGTGTAGAAAAGAGTTCAGATCAGAGTGCAACTTGATTTACAATTCAGTGCACCGGGTCGTTCTCCTTGTCATACTCCTCTCAAATAATGACTTGATGATGATCCGGTGGAGATTCCATGCTATTGTTCCACTAGTCAGATAGGAAGCACAACGTGTTTGATCCCTCTTAGTTGGACAGATACTTGTCATATCTATTGGTCATAATGTTAGGATTTATAAGCTTCACACGGTGATTTCTAATCATTGGCTAGTTTCAGAAATTGTTCTCCTTGAGGCTTCGCTCCGAATAAGGAGGGTATAATGATTCAAAACTTCATGGAAAAAGGGATAGCCAGCTAGGTAAAGGCTTTGATTGAAACAAAAGCGTCACAACTTCATCAAGTTTGTATACAAACAACTATGAAAACTTTTGAAACTTTTGAAAAATTTGCTCAAAATTGCAATGAAATTCCAATGATGAAATCTTAAGTCTAAAATGGATAGGAGAGGGTGGAAAGTAAGGTACGTACCACCTACCCTCCACCCCGAACTTAGAAATTTTCTCATCCCGAGCAAACTCTAAATCCGAGATGGAGGGGTAAACTCGTGCTGGTTGGTCCACTAGATGTGGTTGCATTCCATTCGGCGACGCGTCCTCCATATGAAATCTCAAAAATGGAAACTATCAGAACTTAAGACTTCTTGTGATGCATTGTCTACCAGGTGCAAATTTTCTAAAAACAAAACTAAAAGTAAAAGCTAAGTTAAAGATCGGGTTGCCTCCCGACAAGCGCCCTTGTTTTACGTCGATGGCTCGACGTGATTTCTTTAGCTCTCTGGTAAGTATGTTGGTTTGGACAGATTCATCAATTCATCAGTGCTAGTATCAGCTGTGGTGAAATATCTCTTCAAGCGTTGGCGATTTGCCACAAAATCACCTGACTTCTCACTCCATAAGGTAAATGCACCGTGTGGGTAGATGCTCTTGACAATGTAAGGTCCAGACCATCGAGAGCGGAGTTTCCCTGGGAATAACCTCAATATCGAGTTGAAAAGAAGAACTTGGTCTCCCACTTGAATGCCCTTCCTATTCAGATGACCATCATGCCAAAGTTTCGTGTGTTCCTTGTAGATTCGTGCATTCTCGTAAGCCGTCATCCGGAGTTCTTCTAGCTCTTGAAGTTGTAGAATCCTGGCTTTGCCTACTTTCTTCATGTCAAAGTTCAGTTGTTTGATTGCCCACCATGCTTTATGTTCTAGTTCCACGGGCAGGTGACATGATTTTCCATAGATAAGTCTAAAGGGTGTTTTTCCAAGAGGATTTTAACGCGGTTCGGTAAGTCCATAAGGCGTCATTGATTTTCACTGACCAATCCTTTCGGTTACGTCCTATTGTCTTTTCTAGGATAGCTTTGAGTTGACGGTTCGAAACCTCTACTTATCCACTTGTTTGTGGGTGGTAGGGGGAAGCTACCTTGTGTGTTACACCATATCTTCTCAACAATGCTTCAAAGCTTCTTTCCAGAAAATGGGAACCTCCATCGGAAATCACAGTGTGTGGAACTCCAAAATGGGGGAAAATGATCTCTTTGAATATTTTAATGACGGGTTTTGAATCACTAGTAACCGTTGGTATGGCCTCTACCCATTTGGAGACATAATCAACCACGACTAGGATGTAGGAAAATCCATGTGAGGATGGGAATGGACCCATGTAGTCCACTCCCCAAACATCAAAAATCTCAACTTCTTGCCATAGCTTAAGTGGCATCTCATCTCTTTTCATAATGTTTCCCATTCTCTGACACTTGTCACATGACAACACCAAGTTATAAGCATCTCTGGATATGGTTGGCCAGAAGAAACCACATTGCAAAACCTTCAAAGAAGTTTTCTTAGAACTCATATGGCCTCCGACTGGGCCTGAGTGGCATTGTTATAAAATAAGTTGGGCTTCTTCCTCAGCGATACAACGTCTGTAGAGACCATCAGCACAAAGCTTGAAGAGGTATGGTTCATCACAGTTATATTGCCTCACATCATGCATGAATTTCTTGCCAGTACACTCGGGGTGGATGACACTGGCGCCAAAGTAGTTCACATAGTCCGAGTACCAAGGGTTAGCTTCTGAGACTTTCATAAGTTGTTCATCTGGAAGAGAGTCGTTAATTGGTATCTTCTCAGTTTCCAGAGTGTGGATACGACTTAAGTGGTCTTCTACAACATTTTCTGTGCCTCTCTTATCTCCAATCTCAAGATCAAATTCTTGCAATAGGAGAATCCATCTTATTAGCCTTGGTTTTGCATCTTTCTTTTTTAGAAGATAACCAATAGCAGCATGATCGGTGTAGACAATCACCTTTGAACCAATGAGGTAGGATCTAAACTTATCAAAGGCATAAACGACTACTAGGTGTTCCTTCTCAGTAGTTGTGTAGTTCCTCTGAGCTTCGTCAAGGGTCTTCGATGCATAATAGATGACATGATGTTTCTTCTCTATACATTGGCCCAGAATGGCGCCCATAGTGTAATCACTGGCATCACACATAATTTCGAATGGGTTGACCCAATTCGGGGCACGAATGATGGGTGTTGTTGTAAGGGCATGCTTTAGGTTGTTGAAACTATTGATACACTCTTCATTAAAATGGAAATCAGCATCCTTCAGCAACAAGTTTGTCATGGGCTTGGTTATCTTGGAGAAATCCTTGATAAACCTTCTATAGAAACCTGCATGACCAAGGAATGTGCGGACTTCTCTTACATTGGTAGGGATAGATAGTTTGGACATCACCTCGATCTTGGCCTTGTCCACTTCAATTCCTCGATTACTAACTCTATGGCCAAGGACAATGCCTTCTTTTACCATAAAATGACATTTCTCCCAATTAAGCACCAGATGTGTTTCTTCACATCGTTTGAGGACAAGGGAGAGGTGCCTTAGGCATGAATCATACGAATCCCCATATACAGAGAAATCATCCATAAAAATTTCCATAATGGTTTCGGTTAAACCAGCAAATATGGCCTCCATGCAGCGTTGGAAGGTTGCAGGTGCATTACAAAGTCCCAATGGCATCCTTCTAAAGGCGTATGTTCTAAAGGGGTAGGTAAACATAGTTTTCTCTTCATCATCTGGATGTATAGGAATTTGGTAGAATCCAGAGTAACCATCGAGATAGCAAAAATATTCCTGATGAGCCAATCTCTCTAAGACTTGATCTAGGAAAGGCATCGGGAAATGATCCTTGCGTATGGCTTTGTTCAATTTTCTGTAATCGATGCACATCCTCCACCCGGTGACCGTGCGAGTGGGGATGAGTTCATTTTCTTCCTTCTGTATCACAGTAGTGCCACCCTTCTTTGGAACGACATGCACATGACTCACCCACTGTGAGTCGGATATCAGATAGATGATTCTGGTAGTGAGCAACTTGATAACTTCACGGCGGACTACTTCCTTCATATTAGGATTCAACTTTCATTGATGCTCAACAGTCGGCTTGTGGTCTTCCACCATAGGGATTTTTTGCATGCAAAGTGCTTGACTGAACCCGGTGAGATCGCTCATCTTGTAGCTGATAGCTTTCTTTCTTTCCTTTAATTCTTTCAAGAGTTTGTCTTCTTGTTCAGTCATTAGGTCATAATTTATAATAACTGGGCAAACCTTGAGATCATCCAAAAACACGTATTTAAGTCCCTCAGGAAGGGGCTTCATTTCATGGGCTTCTGGCCTTTCACATGGCTCTTCAGATACATTCAGAGCTTTGAGTTCCTCAAACTTGGCTTCAGGATCTTGTTCAACAGAGTCAAGGTGAAGGATACAATCCTTAACTTGTTCACTGATGGAATTATCAGCAGATGGGTTTGTTAGAGCTACTTCTAAAGGATTGTCCTATTCATATTCCTCTTGTGTGAGGAGCGACATTTTCTCAATGCAATCAATCAAATAGACTTCTTCCTACATGCTCGGTCTTCGCATGCTTTCAAAAACTTTGAACTCGAGGGTTTCTTTCCCTAGTTTGAGCAGCAAGGTCCCTGCTTCAACGTCAATCAAGGCTCTTGCAGTCGTGAGGAACGGACGGCCAAAGATAAGAGGGTATCTAGCGTCTTCCTTTATGTCCATGATGACAAAGTCACATGGGAGATAAGAGTCTTTTCCAACCTTGACAGGGACATCTTCAATGATTCCTAAGGGAAGAGTCATAGAGTTGTCTACAAGTTGAATGGTTATTCCAGTCGGGAGAAGTTCTACAAACCCTAACCTCTTACAAAGGCTAAGCGGCATGATAGAAATGCTAGCACCAAGATCGGCTAATCCCTTCTTACATGAAGAGTCACCGATATGGAATGAAATCCCAAAGGATCTAGGGTCTTTTTGCTTCTTGGGCATCTTACTCTGGATGATATCGAAAGTGGTTGTTGCTAGCTTAACAGTCTCATATTCTTTAGTTATGTACTTCCATGTGAGGAGAGACTTTAAGTACTTAGTCCAGGCCGGTATCTCGGCCAGCGCATTTAGAAAGGGTATATCTACATGAAGCTTCTGCATAGCTTCTTTAAGCTTGTTGAATCGAGTATCGAGCTTTCTCTGCTTCAAACGAGCTGGGAAAGGAGGATGATGCTTGTATACTGGCACATCCGACTCAGGTGTGTCTTCAGCCTCCATAGTCAATGGTTCCTCCAATCTTGCTTTGTCTGTCTTATCAGCGGTTGGTTGTTCCTTCGGTTGAGACTCATGTATTGTATAGTCTTAGACATTCACAAAGTGATCATCGTTTGTTTCAGTTATTGGTATATTAACTGGGGGGTCAGAATAGTCTTTTCCAGACCTAGTGGCGACAGCTTTCAATTGCTCTGGGTGATTAGGATTGTTCTCTGGTTGTCCGACAAAGGTTCCGGCAGGTGGCTTCATGCTAGATGCAAGTTGAGCTAGTTGAGATTCAATAGCCTTTTAATGGGCTTGCTGGTTAGCTATCATAGTCTGTTGCGACTGCAGCATCTTCTCAATTGTTGACAATTTGTCATCAAGATGGATGGGACTAGCTTGTTGCCCTTGTTGTTGTTGTTGATAGGGGACTTGGTTGGGGTTTTGAAACTAAGAATTGTTTTGATAATTGTTGTAGTTTCTATTCTGGTAGTTTCCTCTAAAGTTTCCTTGATTCCCAAAATTTGGTTGTTGGTTATACTGGAATCCCGGCGGGCCTCGTTGTTGAGTATTTGAACCAAGTTGTCGCGAGTTTTCCGCTCCAGAAGGGTTTCCATATTGAAAACCTGGATGGTTCCTATTCTGATTCGGGTTATAGTACCCTTGACCCGGGATGGTGTTGACAGCATTCATATTTTCCATTTGACCATTATCTCCTTGGGCACATGTATTGCTCAAAACAACATCATAGAGAATGTTACAGGCTAGAGTAGAATGGTCAGTTCCTTTGCATGCTTCACAGAAGAGTGAGGCAGACTTAACTTGCTCTTGTTGTCGAGGGGGCGAACATCTTCTTTCATAAGCTACGAGAGACGACTCTAGATGGTCTTTCTTTGCAACTAGGAGTTTGAGAGATTCAGCGATAGACTTGTACTCAGGTGTTGCTTCAGCCATAGCTACCTTCAGCACTCCTTTTCCCACAGGTCTTCCCCAGTTGGCTTGGTTTTCAGCTCCAAGGGTGACAACCTTCCATGCGCTATCATAACTCTGACGCATGAAGTTTCCTCCAGACGAGGACTCCAAAAACCTCTTGATATCATCATCCACACCCCTATAAAAGATTTCAATGAGTTGATTCTTTGGAATGCCATGATGTGGGCACTTGTGTAGAAGCTCTTTGTATCTTTCCCATGCTTCAGCTAGGGCTTCTCCAGGGGCCTGGGTAAATTGCGTTATTCGGCCCCTAATTTCATAGGTGAGAGAAGGTGGATAAAACTTTTCTAGAAAAACATTTTGAAGTTGTTCCCAAGTGGTGATGGGTTCACATTGCAAAGAGTTATACCAACTCATAGATCTATCAGCAAGAGAGTACTTGAAGAGGTGAAGTCTGATGGCATCATCTGTGACTCCATTTTGCTTTGTCATGGCGCATAAATCTATGAATCTCAGAAGATGTTCTTGACTATCTTCTCCTTGCTTACCATAGAAAGGACTATTTTGAAGCAATGTAACCCAATGTGCTCTTATCTCAAAATTCGGAGCGTTGATGGGAGGAGGTTGCACTAGGTGATGAACGTCAGCAGCTTTAGGGATCGAGAATTCTCGAAGGTCTTTTTGTAGCTCAACTTGTTGAGCTGCTGCTTGAGCTGCCTGGATTTCTTCTTGAACTGTGGCTCGGGCTTCTTGCATAAGCCTATCTCTTTGTGCATTGAGGGCTTGAGCTACCCTTCGAGCAATTTCCTCCTCTTGAGCCATTCTTGCCTGGTTCTCTCTATACTGACGGTGAAAGGTTCTATCTATCTCAGGGTCAAAGCTAGCAGCGAGTCTGGGGCTGTCTGAGCGGCGCATACACTAAACTTTGTGGGTACCTGGGATGGAAAAGATCTTTTGCTGGTAAGATGGACGGAGTAGAACCAAATTCAAGTATATATGATCGATAATATCAAAAGTAAAAGAAAAACCTAAATTAGCCTCAAAAGAACTAGATTTAACTAGATGATTCTGTTGTCCCCGGCAACGGCGCCATAATTTGATGTGGCTTATGTTATTGCACTAACAAACTCACTTAGGGTTGAAACCCATAAGTTTTTAACCAAAACAACGTGCAATAATACCACCTGCAAGAGGACGGGACTTATCGCAGTATAGTTGAGGATCGAATCCCAAGGGACAACATTTTTAAGAATCTTTCTCTAGTCGAATCTAGTTGAATCAAGACTAATATTTAGAACAAGGTTGGTTGAATTGAGTTTAATTGAACTAAATGCAAGGAAAGTAAAAGAGCAGGATTAAAAGTTGATTAAAGATTAATGATGGAAATCGCTGGGATGGTCCCGAGTTTCACCACCACTACACATGCAATCACATCAAACATCAAACATCCAGGCAAGATATACCCATTCAAATAGAGTTGTTGCAGAACCCCCCATACGGGCGTCAGGTCCGCATAAGCATCACCTTAGCTATCAGATGTCTCGTCACCATCCATATGACATACTTATGGCTCTGAAGATATAGAAATCCAAATGAAGTTGTGGGCCCCCTATACAGGCGTCAGGCACACAGAAGCGTCACCATTGGCTAGATGGCTCGTCACCACGCAGATCATACACTTACAACCTCAAGGAATCCCATTATATTTCTAGTTTGGGAGTCAACTGCATTAATTGACATTCAAAACCTACGCATTGAAGTTCTCGTAACATAGGAAACGAACAAGATATATGCAAGCAGGTGATCAATCCACAAGCACTCATCAACGATTAACAATGAAATGAAAGATTATATACATGCCATGGAATGTTTAACAGTGAGATATGAGAGCATGGGCAGTGGGGCTAGTCCCCGCACCCCAACGAAAGTAAACTACTCGCTCATGGTGAGAGGAACAAGAAAAACAAGAGAAAGGGAAGATTTCTCCATGAGCATGGTGAAGAAGATAATCGTTGCTCGATGGAGAAACGGTCTTTTACATGATGTC
Organism: Alisma plantago-aquatica; assembly: GCA_963693085.1. Taxonomy (NCBI): domain Eukaryota; kingdom Viridiplantae; phylum Streptophyta; class Magnoliopsida; order Alismatales; family Alismataceae; genus Alisma; species Alisma plantago-aquatica. The sequence goes on along the minus strand of OY856409.1, from coordinate 746,375,650 downwards.
GGGGCATATCTGGATGAGGAGGGAAGAATACCATGGCAGACGTGGCGGATCTTCTCTCTCCACCTCCTTCTTCTTCTCGTAGTCCTCGCTCATAGTAGAAGGAGCAACTCGTGGATGAGATGGTGGTGTGGACACAGCAGATCTAGATCTAGATCAAGATCTAAATGAGGTGGCTCATAGATCTGAGTCTTCACTCCAGATCTGGGTGAATAGGCCGCAAACCACCACGAGGGCAGGTTCTTGGCTATGGAGATCGTCTCCTTAGGCCCAGGACAGACCTGCAGCCTAACGGTGTCTGGAGATGATCCCTGGACTGACTGGGGTCGTGTCCTATTTATAGGCAGGTTGGGCACCGACTTAAGGTCACAACCTTTGTCATGGTCGCGGCCCTTGTCGTGGTCGCGGCATTCTCTTCTGCCCTCTCTTGGTCATGATCTGCTGCAGAGAGAGATCACAGACTTATAGGTGGAGCAGCAGTGAGCGACGTTGCCCAGGGGTCACGGTGCGTTGACGACCGTTGGTATATCACTGCTGGAGAATAGAAGGTGAAGGTCGTGGATTTGGAAGAGTGGGCAGGTCATCGTTGCCTCAAGCGCAGGTGGAGAGAGGGTGCACAGGTGGGTGATGATCTATGGGTTTAGGAAGCAGGGGTGCCATAGATGCTGGGAAGGTGGATGCCGTCGTGGATACCAAAGCATGGACAGGTGCTGTTGGGGAAAGAAGCGAAGAGACGAGGAGGCAAGGTGTGGTGTAGGCCACCGTAGGTCACGACATTTGAACTCAACTCCGTGGGTCACAGTAGGCGATGGAGAGAGGAACTACAGACTGCGGGACTTGTGATGAAGGAGAACGCCGTGGTCACGACTTTGTCGATCGACAGGTCGCGGGAAATGCCGCAGTCGCAGCATGTGGATCCGCAGGTCGTGATGCGTGCAGCCGCAGGTGGAAGCAGTAGCGATGAATAGCTCAGTCTTCGGAGCAGGCTACGGGTGCAGAACGAAGGCGGACCACGGTCGTGAGTAGTCACCATGGGGGCTTCTAGTTGTAGGTCCTGGACTTGCGATGCATGACCTAGTCGCGGTGTTGGTCAAGGCGACACCACGGTCGCGGCAAAGACCGCGGGTGCAGAACAAAGCCACGATCATGGGAACTGGTTGGTCGCAGCGTCGAGGGGAGACGCGGTTGCAGGCGGGATGATAGGTCGTGATCAGCAGGTCACGGTTAGTTTGGATGAACCGCGGGCGGGCGGCAGGGAAGACCATGGGCAAGCCAGGTCGTGGCTACTGGAAGGGTAGCGGAGGATAGGAGGTCGGGTTGCAGATGATGGCAGAGGCGTCACTGCTGTCGAAGGGAGTATAGCAGAGTCGTACAGGGTGCGGAGGTGCTGTTATTGGGATGGATGGCAATGGAGGAGACCGCGGGTGTGGTTGGTGGTTGAAAAGGAAGGGACGACCGCAGTGATTAGCAGGTCGCAATCTTTACAAGTGATCATAATGTGAGATTGTTGTGGGCACGATGGTTGCACCGGAATCGCAATCGCGATCTTCAGCAGGAGAGCAGGTCACGACGTTGTGACTTGAGAAACCGCGACCGCGGCACAGGAGAGCCAGGTCACGGTTGTTGTTGATCATGGTATGAAGGGAAAAGGAAGCAGCAATAGATGGTGGATGTTAGGTCATAGCATCAAGGGTGATGAGAGGGACCCCGAGCGTGATTAGAGCAGAGCAGAATGTGGAGGTGAAGATCGTGATCGAGGGGAGGGTTGGTGGAGTCGCGGTTATGGGATTGCGGTTCCTGCCATTGGTGTCGCGGTCTGGAGGCTGATTGCAGCTAACAAACTGTGATCGTGGTTAGTGCAAGGCCAGGTTGCGATGTCAAGGGAAGAACCGCGGGCAAGTGGGAAGGGAAGAAGCCGCAGTCGCGGTGTTCGGGACCGCGGTCGTGGTATTTGGAGCGAAACTGCGGATAGGTGGCAGGGGAAAGCAAAGAAGATCGTGACCAAAGAGGTGGGTCATAGATCGCGGTCACGGCTGCTGCCTTGATAGCGATTGTAGGGTTAACTGCGGCTTGCTGGAGAGGAGACGGATCAGCAAAGGAAGGGAAAATATAAGGGCCACGATCTGGTGAGATGGGCCAAATAGACAAGGCCCAAGTGCTTAATTTTGACCTGCACAAAGGTGCAAAAAAATCAAATGAAAATAGGGAAAAATTCAGTCAAACCAATATAAGTTGCAGATAAGAAGATATGGTTAATAAAATCTCATTAAAGCAATTAAGCCAAGTAAATGCACATATTAGAAGATAAAGCCAATAAATGCATGAATGCAATCAAAATTGGGCCATACAAGGTGATTGAATTGTGATGAATTATGCATTCATCACTCATCACTTGAAAGTTCACATCTCATAGCAACATCAATATCTTACTTATCAAGTATGGGTATTCATACCCTCATTTCATCACTAATCATTGTTACCACTTGTTAGGTAACTATTACCTCTAGGTCCTCAGACCAAGGTATACATGATACTTGTTACACAAGCATCTCACATGCTCACAAGTCCCATTAAGTGTCTTGTCACCTTTCACTAGGCAACAACTTACTCATATGGCTCATAAAGTCCATGCACATTTTGTTACATTTACTAAGCAACAATAACATTGAGGCACCCAAGACCAATCAACATTTTTATTATATAAATATCATAGCTCAAATTTGTCTATGTTCATCATCACATGATATTTGCATGGTTAATACACATGATAACAATCATGACACTTTCACATCACAACATGCAATACAATAGTAACACCATAATCCCTTACCATGGTTAGGGTTTACCATCAAATAGGGCTTTTCATCCCTTTACCCAAATATTAGGGTTAGGGTTTCCCATTTCACATTAATTAGGGTTTCATGTTTATATTATCTATCCAATCATAATTTATTGTTCCATTCCTCTATGAGCATTCAATAATATCATAATTATTTACTCATGATCATTACTCTCATCACATATCATTAATGATTATCAATTCGAGGTATGAGTTCATCTCTCAACCTTACCATGGTTTGTTTCTATCATACTCATTATCTTAGCTAAACCCCTTTCTCATAGTATGTTAGTCAACACTTATCAAAGTGCATTGAATTCATTACATCTTCATTGTAACAATTTACAGAACACACACTTCTTGTGTTTCTTATCCAAGTATATTGGATTTGAGGTGCATTAAGGTATATCAACCCTGAAATGCCAAATGTGATATCTATCATGTCTTGATGCACTACAAAAAAAGTATGATTTAACTACAATTATTATAACTACATATATTGTATATGTTGTTAAAGTGTGTGATTCGTTACAAACTTAAAATATATAAACAAAGAAAATGTAGTTGATGATAATAGCTACAAATTCCCTACAAAATTTTGATCCATTACAAAACTAGCACTCCTCCTATGTATCCTTCTTCTCTCAAATAAGAACCAAAACTTCTCAAAATTTCAATTTTTGGGCACTAGCTCCATTATCTCCCATATTCGCGCCAGATACTCTGTGTTTTCCTTAGTCGTGTGCGTCGCTCGGTACTGCTCATCCTCCTCGATCATTCCCGACGCCATCTCGTATCCTCTACCCCCATCAACCCCGATAGGAATCCCTACCCCCGACCCTCACAATCGTGTTCTCTCTCTCACCCTCTCCTCACAATCGTGTTCTCTCTCTCACCCTCTCCTCATTTCCTCACAGTATTAGAGAATGAGCACACTATCGCCACACACTCCATTCCTCCCCTCGTTTAACACCTAGCCTTGAAGATCGCCAGAGAAGAGTTTCTGGGAGGACCAAGACCGGCAAAGAAGCAAAAAAGAGGAGAGGAGCTAGGAGAAGAACATTCATTAGGGTCAAAGCTTGCCGATTTTATGGTTCCATTGATGAAAATATTCCTTATGAGGATGTATCACTTATTCTAGTAGACAATATGAATCAAAATTTACTATCTTTTTCTTGGTCATTTGGCCTGCCAAAGCTGGATATGTTCATTCTGATGAAATCCCATCTTTTCTATTTCATTTCAGATCACAAAGATAGTGTGCCTCAAGTTGATGTGATACCTTTTGATCAAAATGGCCCTGACTGTCTCTATTGCGACCGAACTTGTAGAGAGGTATGCATGAACTTTGTTCTAAAGACTCTTATTAGTATGGATTTACTACTGATGAATTTCTCTTAGTTGGATTTAGTTAGCTGATGAATTTCTCCTACTTGGTAAATACTTCATACTTCTGTAGCTGTGCATCTCCACACCTACTCACTAGTGGAAACCTCATCTAAGGGTGATTGAGGCAAGTCACTTCACCTACAATGTTTAGAGTGCTAATCTATTAGCATTTTTATCCGACTTTTCTTTCTATCTTTCTCCTCAACTATTAATTTAGGTTCAATTAAGGCAAATAAATGGAAGTTAGGTCTGATTTGGTCATGTCATGTCAAATTAGGTCTAATTTCGGTCAAATTAGGGCAAGGTAGGCTAGATTAAGGTTTAACTAGGTCAAATCTAGATCACCTCAGGTCAAAATCAGGAGAGTTAGGTCTAGCAAAGGCTAAGTCAGGTATGATATAGGTCAAGTCAGTGATTGACTAAGCTTTGAGAAACTTGGTATAAGTATATTTAGAAATTAATATAGTCGAATATAACTATATATATAGATAGGTAGATATCTAGGTATATTAATTATATATATGTTAAAAAAATGTAAAATACCTAGGTTGGTGTAGACGCCCCTTCGTGAGGACTGCCTTCACATGTACGTCTACATTAGGCTTAGGGTTAAGATCTGATGGTCCTAGTTCAATCAAGTAGATAGCTGGAGACTGATGGAAATTTTGGTTCAGAGAGATGTCGGTCTGGATTAAGTATTTTGGACAGGAAATACGAAACCTTTCAACAATAACATCAATTACAACTTCTTGAATCTAGGGAACCATTTGCAATCAAATTGAATTAGTAATTGCAATGATATATATATACATATATATATATATATATATGTATATATATATATATCAATGATTACTGATTCACTTTAGGGTGTAAGGTATTCTATTTTTTGCTACTTGTATGTATGTATAGAACTTTGGAATGACTATGTGTACTTTGCAAAACCATATTCTTCTATAATTGGATGTAGCTCTAATTGAGAACTATCGCGATGTTGACATCCTTAATATTTATGCTACAATTTGTCCATCATGTTAACTTTTTCCTTGATGTATTAAGTTTTTGTATTTTGAACAGAATCCATGGTACTAGGTTGGTGGAAATGCCATTTATTGGGACATGTAATATGCATAGGCATCAATGAATTTTTCAAAGACTACCAACTTAATTGAAATGGTACGTTGAGCATTATATGGTCCCTCTTTTATTACATATGTCCTGTCTGTGGCAGCCATTTGATGTCTCTTTTTTTATGCATATATTCATTTTTGTTGTTCTATCTTCTAGACTTTATAGGCTTTATCTTCCTTAAACTTGAAAAGCTTAAAATCTCTTACTGAGAAAGAGCTCAATCACACTCTCAACTTATTGAGTAAAGTTGGCTAACCTCTCTCCTGATTGGAGTCACGAATGAGTCAAGATGGCCACTAGAGGGTTGATATATCAAGGTCTGGTAAGATACTGTGTAAAGTGCTTTTAAGTTGCCTAAGTCTTTAGTTTGTGATTGTCACTAGCATTTCTCTCACTCAAGGAGCATATCCCACATGTCACATTCTCGGTGTCACTAAATTGCAAAGACTTCTCCATTTTCCCTATGACCAAGATGGCATGTTGATGGCTTTCCTGGATGCAAGTGACTCTTTGGTATTCTCTGAAGACCTGAAGTGTTCTTATTATTTGTTCTTTAGAATTGTGGAGGTGTTCTTGAGTATGATTTGCTATTATTGGTGCTTGTACACTCTATACAACTCTAGTGTTTAAAATTCTTAAGGAAATATAGTTGTTGCAGTAGATTCATGCAAGTATGTTGCTGACTTGTAGGTATATGGTGTTGAACTAAATTGCACGCATATGGTGTTGAACTAAAAGTAGCTTGTTGAAATGCAGGTATATTGCATGGAACTAAATTGCATGCATGTGGTGTTGAGCCTAGTATGTTGTTGAATTGTAGGTACAATATTGAGTGGGATAGGATGCTAAACTCTGAGATAAATTAATGGTTGATATGGCTTTTATAGATCTATGTATTTATATAGGGACAAGATTATCCACGGTCGTGACTCTCACGATAGGGTTTATGGAATCAACCTCTCATTTGGTTATCACGTTTAGATGTAGGTGATATGGATGTTTGAGGTTGCATACTTGCATGTCTGGGTTACTATGTTGTGTTGAATTTCAGTCTACAAAATTTATTACTGATTTTTCTGCTCCCATGTTGATCTTGCTGCTATATCATGTTTCATATGTACCTTGCTATTAAGGTCCATAGGTCTAGACATGTGAAGTTTTCTTCACCTAGTATTGATGTAAGTGTCGATCATCGGGAATAGAGACAACATATCTAGTTTCGACAATGGAAACTAATCCTATATATGTTCCTATTGCGGAGGAACAATTTATATGATTTGTAGAGGAACATATCTATTGATAGCAATTAACCCTACTAGAAATGTGAGTGTCGATCATCGGGAACAATGACAATATATCTGGTTTCAACAACGGAAACAACACGACAAGAATCAGGTTATTCTTATCTCATTTCTTCAAATTTGTACATTGAAATTTTCCAAAGATTTTTCCTTTCATCGTCTAGTCCATGAACATGATCAAGCTCTTGTTGCATAAACTACATTAGCTTCAGTTTTATGCCATTAATTTTCTAACATGTAATATGTCATCTTATACAATCTCACTTCAAATGGGTACTTGTTGGGCATGGATAACATTGCATTGAGCTTTTTCCACAAATCAGTAAAGTCGTCTTCAAGACTAGTTGCATGTTTTAGAAGCTCTATATATGCATATAGCTTCTAAGGATTTCTCATGCAAGAGAAGAAGTCCCTCACTTTACCATCTTTTGAAATTGGTTTTTCCAAGGGTTATGATTCCTATATTTTATGCAAACCATTGTATCACCTCTTATACATATTGAATCATGTCCCATTTCAAAAGAAGGACAGATACAAAGGAGAAGGCATTTTTCATGACATCCTAAATTCTCTAGAATCATAGGAACGTGTCTACATGTGAATCATCAAACTCGTAGTGAATCTTAAATCTAAGATAATTGAAATGCCCCCTTAAAGGTGGAGGCAAAATAGAGATACAGTTCTCTTTTTGTCTTTTATAAAGCATCAATATCTTTTCTTCTCGTTACATCCTCTTGAATCTATTCAGGGTCAACAACATAGAAGTAGAGTTTTCTTTTGATTTTCACCCATATAATTTTTCATAAGATTCTGATTTGCATATACCATTACCTACTAAGGTATTTTGTTGACTTTTAGTTTTCGGGTATATAGTTCTTGAACTCATTCTGGCTCTCAAGTGGTATTTTTCCTCAAATGAGTAGTGTGATATGGACACTTGAGTTCTCCATTCTATTGGCTAGCTTCTTGTCTTTACGTAATAAATTACAATTGAGCAGTTGTGATGTATATTGATTTATTGTAAGGTGAATCAGCTTTATGGATTACTAATAATTAGACATTGTGTAAAGAAACTCTAGAACTTGATTGTAGATTGATTTGTTTGATAGCTTCATGTTGTTAAAAAAATATTATTATTAGGAGGTGAGGCACATAGAAGGAGGGCTCATCCAAGCTTTAGCTTCAAAAAGTCTCCTCTGTTTTACTTGGGATGGCCTACCTACTATTTATTTGTGAGGAAGTTTATATTCTCAAAATACCAACATATATGAACTATTAGGTAGTGGCATTACTAGTGTTTCTCTTGTAAATTATTTGGTGGGTTGTTAGAGAGGCAGTTTTCCCATCTTATTTGGAATGCTTGTCTCCCATATAGGCTCGAGTTGAAGTCTAAATGGTTGAGATATTGTTTTGAGTTGTGAGCTTGCTCATTTTCTCACTATGGATGTTAGCCAAGATAATTTTATATGTGTTTCCTACTAATGGAATATCTATTACAGACCCCCCCACCCTAGTGTTATTTATACTAGTAAGATACGGTTAAATTTATGTATAAGATGGTATATGTCCTATATTTTGTTATTCTACTAAATAAACCTAAGGTTCATCATTTAGGGGGCTTGTAGACTTTAGTTTGCTTCTTCTAGCTCTATGGTTGTCACAATGGGAGGTGAGGAGAATGGTATTTGGTTCATTGTAGCAAGATGGAAGTATTTTTCTGATAGTATTTGTGTTGTGAGCACTGAAAAATCTATTGTGTATCTGCCATCTGCAGAATGATGATTATCTACGCCATAAATATCTCTTGCCTTCTTCTATTTGTGACTTGGATCATGCTCTTTGGTTTCCATGTATGGGAGTAAATGGTATGATTACTCTTTAATGATGAAAAGTTTGCTTTTCATTTGCACATGTCCATACCAAATAGGCAGCATTTACATATTGCTTTCATGATGGTTCATGGGCAATTCTCTTGGTTTACATACTCGAGAAGAAATATTTATTGATTTTGGTTCAATTACTTAGGAGGATCATTCTTTTTGTATCATTATCAGGAGGAATGCATGTAAACCGTTGTGGTATTCAACTTTGAGATCACAATCAGCAACAACATGATGTCACGTCACTACTTTGTTCAGATAAAGAAGCATTTAGATGTCACTATCTTTTTCTTCTAGTGATATTCAATTTGATTCCAAGTCTGTAAATTCTAAGTTGCTGATATTTGTTTTTTATTCCCTTGCTATTTTATTTTGTTCTAGGTGTATATGAGCTTGTAGAGCCTTTCTGGATGGTGTGGCATTTTGCATTTGAAGATTCGGATGTTTGTTAGCTCAGATCAGAGTCAAGGGGCATGATGATGTATGTTTCTATTGAGAAAGTTTTTGACACCTTTTGAATACCTATTACCTTCTAAATTCTTTAGCATGTGAGCCTACCAATAATATTGCTCTTCAAATGCCATATATAGCACATGCTTAACCTTGTGCAAGACTTCCTATTCATGCAGATTTTCTACAATCAAGTTTGCATTTGTAAAAGTCATTGATCTCTTATGGCGTGGCCTTAACTGATAGTGAAATGCTATTGACCATTGATTTCTTTTTTTGGACTACCAGGACAGCTATTACACTTCAACCCTTTCTAGGCTTTGGATGCCTGTACAACTTTCTAGATCACTACATACAAAAGTAACGTCAGTATAGTAGATAGATATCTTGTCAGCCATTTTGTTGCTTGAGGTACCATTTGGTTAATTTGTCATCCAGGTAGTTCACTAGTCTACCAGTATGTAGAAGGTTTGTGTTGTCCAAACCATGCACATCTTCTTCTAATACCTTCTACCAGATGTGTTACTTGGGTGGGTAGGGTTGTGAACCATTGGCTATTATGGAGCTACCATGAGCCATCACGAGATTGGTGTTTCTTATGGCTTTTGTTCCTTTCATGTTGTTTTTTCAGAGATCAACAATGGTGACTATAAGAAATGCTCCTCTCATGACAATGGTGACTATCAACAATGCTCCTCTGATGACAATGGAACACAGACAGGTGGATTGGTACTTGGGTTTCTCTACAATGTGTGGGGGTTGATGAACAAGCAAAATTTCTACTCTGAAATGTGGTAGTGGGGATGTAATGGGGTTGGAGAGGATGACTGTTGGGATTGATGCTGGTTCTTTTTTCATAACATTGTTTAAGTTATGATAATTATGCTAGATCTTTTTTCCATGAAAAACACCACAATATTTATTGCCTAGACCTTAACTTGCATTTACTATTAATTTCATTATGATTTTGATATGGAATTTACTGGGCTTTCTTTTCTAGGAAGCTGCAACACATGCTCCTTTAACAGTAATTAGTTGCTATTGACTCAACAAAAGCAAATATGCTATTAGTAATCAACAGATGGATTAGTTATTGGAGTTTGTATCACTTGCTTCTTTCTTGTTATCTTGTGTGGTGGATGATGCTTACTAATATATACTTTCTCCTCTTCTTGTAGGTCACTAAAGAAGTAATTAGCTATTGAACCACAATTGACCTTTAGTTTATTGGCACACTCATTAGATTAATGCATTTACCCATATGGGTTGGTAAGTAGTTGCATATTTTTTGTGGAATATTTTTTATTTGTGGTTGTACGGAAAAGGTAATGTGTCTATAGTTGGAAGTTATCGCATGGATGTCTAGGTCATTATGTTTTTTCTCTATTTTCTTCTGATGTCTGAAGTTCATGTTTTTCTGTGCAGCTTACCTTTTCCTGAGTATGGCCATCTACTGTTTAAAATATTTTATGCATTATCCAGACTTTGGTGAGTTAGTTGTGTTAGCTAGACTCCAATCTGATGACTTGCAATAGGAAGCTCGCCCCTAGTTGCTTCCTCGCTTCTCAATTACTGCTCTGTCTTTGTGTGTCAGCTGATTTTGCAAAAGATTTGCACCTTTGAAGCACCACTTTCAGAAGTCAGTATCACCTGAACAGAACCCACTTTCAAGAATCTAAAATCCAAAAAAAAGAGATCATAATCACAGAGGTATATAAACCAACAAGCAACATAAATTATGAGTCAAGAGAACATGATTGCAGCAACATCATCTGCTAACCATTCATCCAAATAGCCATAAGAGCTAATTCATTGTGAATTATAGCACTTACCCAATAATGCACTAAAAGCTATACTAGAAATAAACATGGTCATTGTTCTTGATCATTGAAGAATATGTTATCTTTATATAGATTGATGTAAGATATAGTAGGTTTCATATTTCTAAAGTTTGAAAAAGTGTTCTTTATTATATTGAAGCTAGACATTGCATGCACATATATTCTGTGGCAACACATCCCACTATCACACAGACAGCGAGGTGTTACGCGAAAATGTGCGGAAATCACCATAACCACAGATAATCAAAACACGGTGTAATTAAAACTGATTGCGGAAAGCGGATAAACTGAGAAACTATTACATTTAAGTCCACATCCTGCAAGGAAACAGGTTATATAAACATATACTAGCCTTGAGGCGTGACCAAAGCCTAAAGGAACTGTTGTCTTGTCATCACCTGAGTTCATCACCTGTTTTATGTACATAAAGGCCCACATCCGGCCAGCAGTAGGATATACAAAACTTTAGTAGCTATATATCATGAAACAACATCAAAACACCTCCAAGGACCTGAGAGTACAGGGATGACTCTAGACTTTACTACAAAACATCCAAAACAGCATCATATCCATCGCTTGCCTTCTACTGCTCGTCTTGTTGCTCGGCCGCAACTTCGCGACCACCACCACGTCTAGCTTGACCACCTAAAAAGGGTGTAAACTAGTGGGGTGAGACACACAGTCCCAGCAAGAAACATAACTCCCCACCAAAACTACAAAACCTTAGAAGGATAAAGCAGATAACTGATAAGAAGTATAACAAGAGCAGATAATTAAGAAAAGATGTTCATACCATCAAGCTTACCAGATGTACGGAAGGCATATATTCCATTATTTCTTTATGCAACATGATTAACAAGATAAGATTTACAAGGTCTTTCCACATATCATGGGGAACATATAAGCGACTGTAAGAATTAACAGGATTAACTACGTAAGCAAGGCCTCAACCAATGTTTCGTGTTTGTCTTAAGCAGTAAATACTATTCGGTTGGATTACATTTTATTATGCCCTGAGGAAGTGAGTCGTACCGCTCAAATCCAACCTTTGATTGCGAAACCCAAGTCGGTGCCATACAAAGTCAATGGAAGATTCAGACTCTATGACCTCCCACCTCATGGTCAGTACACGAGTACAACACAAGCATGACTGTAGTCTCTTGCTTAAGTGGCCTCAGCCATAGGGTCATCTCCATAGGCTACCCATCCTCTAGCCCGCCTTGGTACAGGTCACGGAGCTAGTACCTCTGAGCCTCGGGCCAGTTCACTGTGCTTTGAGCCATGAATGCATTCATGCTCAATCACACTGAGCCATGGGCATGTTCACCATGCTCATATATATATATATATATATATATGTATGTATGTATATCCCGAGTCTGCAACCGTAGCTGCACTCGATTCCCTCTCTATTTAAGGCTAGGAGAAACCACACATATTCAACAATATGTGCTTCCAGGTTAAGCCGCAGGAGAACCTATTTCACCATCACCAGCTACTGACGATGATGGATCTATGGCCAGGGCAAACTACATGATATATTTCACTATGATTAATTACTGTATTTTATGTGGATTGCAAGATTCTACCAAGTTGTATAACATGCAAACTATAACAAGGATAAACAACATGAAACTCAGTATTATACTTTTATTTTAATCAACATCATCCTGATCCATCACAAGGGTCCAACAATACATGTTATCACTTGCCTCTTGCCAATCATCCACATCCATCTCAAGGATCATCATATATGCCATGGGATCTCAATCCCTCATCATATACTACCACTGCCTCTCAAGGCTTACATCATCATCATCAAGAGTAACTATCAAAGAAATAGTACTCATCGTATATACCTCATAACCATTTACTTGGCTATGCATCACCTACATGGTTAGTGTACACAATAATCATAGGATTAACAGAATGACCATGCTATCCATATAGGGTGACATTAATGATTATATACGTTATCAATCATGCTTCAACTTATGATTATGAGCACATGGCACATCATTAAGCAAACTAGGTTACATGCTGGTTATTTCCCTTAGCATTATATAGGGAATTCAAGATGATTATGAGCAGATGTCAAGTCATGTCAAATTACATAGATGTGAGTTACCATTTTAGTTATCAATAAGCATATCAACGATCACCAATATAAGCCCAAATGTGACAACATAGACAAGGTCTAGCATAGATATTTACAGGAGGATCGAGACCCTCACTAGAAGTACCCACTACCCTCACCAAAGGTGTGACAGGTAGGGCACCTTCACATGAGGTGGTATCGGGTAGGGCACCCTCCCTATCGCCCGACACTCTACTCATGTCGTCCAAGCAACCAGCATCTATCGTGCAACACTCCATCGGCCATATAAGGTTTAACGTTCATTACACTATCATCAGACCCAGATGTGCAGTCTAGTCCAAGAAGCATATCATGCAATGGTGCATTGTATACATCTGTCTCGAGCAAAGGCTAGGGTTACTACTGATTACTATCTCGGACATCATCACTATAGCATGACATCCAACACAAAGCTAACCACGGCTCCATATCTTTTAGGTTATGACGGCCACTAGACCACCACCCCAAGCCAGGTGTATCAGGCAGCTAGGACCTGTCATGATGCCCGACACACTAAGGGTCAGCCACCAGTAGCATGACGCTTGACCCAACACCATCAACTAACTAACAAGCTGACAACCATCACATATGTATTGGGCAGGTTACTTATCAAGGTGATGCCCGACACACACAAAGCAGAGACCATGGGTGACGCCCATCACAACCTCAACAAGTGTCATCCTAAACTCAAGAACAAAAGGGATGTTGGGCAGCACAGACCCTAAGGTCATATCAGCCAAGAGGCAACTCCACATGCTCGTCACCAACCCCAAACACAAGGACACCAAACCCTAGAACACATGGTTTGGCCAACAGGAAGATACTAAACAAGAAACTAAGCTACTATCATGCATAGTCGATCCTAAGCAACAAGAAAATAAAAGATGGTAATGTAGTTAGGGTTAGGAGTTATGAAACCCACCTATAGCAAGCTCCAAGCTCCTAGCTCCAAGCACCACCAAGGAAGAAGGAGACTCCAAGGAAGGATCAGCCACCAAGATAGCTCCACCAAGGGTGTCATGCAATAAGGAGAGGGAGACTAAAGGATCCTTAGCAAAGAAAGGGAAACACATATATAGAAGGGGATGGAGGAGAAAACAAGGTAGAGCAAAGCAAGGTGTCGCCCACCTAGGGACACTTGTCCATGTGCAAAAACCACCACTCTAGCATGCCCTAAACACATGTCTAAGGCCATTGCCACATGCACACACCAAGCACCAAGTGTCCACTAGTGGTGACACAAATGAGGTCAAAGATGGTCAAAGGTCCAAGGGCGACACAACTGGATGACACACCATCATCATGAGTGACACAGCCCTGGGCAACACAAGCTTAGGCCGACACACACATGCACTTGCCCGACACAAGGTCCAAAGGAATAAAAGCAGGGCACCACAAGGCCCAACAAGCTCAACCAGGCCCAAAGGAACACAAGCAACGAGCCCAAACCTTCCTCTCTTCACTAGGGGAAGCAAGGAGAGGGAGGAACATCACACAAGGTGACAAACTTGCCCAAAAACCCTAGACTTGGGTCAATTGCAAGCAGCACCTCCAACTCTCCACAAAGCTCAACCAAACCCTAATCACCACCAAAGGTGATTAGCAAGAAACGAAGCACATGGGTTAAGCAAAGCAAATAGGGTAAACCCTAAATGGAGGTCAGGGTCCTTACAAGATAACCCCCTTCAAAGGGATTTCGTCCCTGAAATCCGAAGAGAAAAGCGAGGGATACTTCCTCCTCATCTCTTCCTCAAGCTCCCACGTGGCTTCCTCAATGCCACGATGATGCCAAAGAACCTTCACAAGAACCAACTCTTTCCTCTTCAGCTTCTTAACTCTTCTGTCAAGGATCATCACAGGACCTTCCTCATAGGTCACGTCTTCATCAAGCTCAACCTCAACTGGCTGTATCACTGTTCCTAAATCTGGATGGATTTTCTTCAGCATACTGACATGGAACACTGGATGTAACCTGCGCAACTTTGGAGGCAACTCTAACTCGTAAGCTACTTTGCCAACACATGCTATGACTGGGTAACGCCCCATATATCTGGGTGCTAGTTTACCCTTTCAGCCAAACCTCAGCACACCTTTCCACAGCAAGACTTTGAGATACACTTTGTCTCCTACCTGGAACTCTAAAGGTCATCGGTGATTGTCTGCGTAAGACTTCTTCCTGTCCTGTGCCGCTTTCAACTGTTGTTATATGACTTTGTTCTTTTCTGTCGTCTACTGTACTAACTCAGGACCCAAAAGCTGATATTCACCAGACTCATACCAACACAAAGGAGATCTGCATTTCCTGCCATACAAGGCCTCATAAGGAGCCATATCAATGCTCCGCTGATAACTGTTGTTGTAGGCAAACTCTATCAAACTGAGATGGATGTCCCAACTACCTAGGAACTGCAAAACACAAGCTCGAAGGAGATCCTCCAAAGTCTGAATAGTCCTCTCAGACTGTCCATCTATCTGCGGGTGGAAGGCAGTATTGAACCTCAACTACGTGCCCAACGCTCTGTGCAACTGTTCCCAGAAACAACTCGTGAACTGAGGACATCTGTCAGAAACTATCATCACTGGCACACCGTGAAAATGTACTATCTCATCCACATATACTCGGGCGAGCTTCTCGGTTGTATATGTTGTCTTCACAGGTATGAAATGGGCAGAATTCATCAATCTGTCCACTATCACCCAAATGGAATCATGATTCCTAATTGTCCTGGGTAGACCAACTACGAAATCCACAGCTATATGATCCCATTTCCACTGTGGTATCGGCAGGGGCTGCAACATACCTGCTGGTTTTTGATGCTCAGCATTTACTTGCTGACAAACCGCACACCTAGCCACGAACTTAGCTACATCCTTCTTCAAGTCGGGCCACCAATACAAGTCCTTTAGACTATGATACATCTTGGTGACTCCTGGATGCATAGCATACATCGATGTGTGTGCTTCCTCAAGCACTAACTTCCTCAGATCATCAACATTGGGGACTACCATCCTATCACGATAGCAAACTAGCCCATCCTCGGACTCATGGAACCCATCACGATTTTTGTTGCCGAACTCTGATCTGATCCACTGTACCGTATCATCTGTTTGTTGTGCATCTTTGATCTGTTGCATCAACGTAGGCTTGACTTGCATCTGCGCTAAAAGTCTAGCTAACAAGGAGACTTACATCTACACATTCATCTGCCGCAAGGAAACAAACATATCTCGTCTATGACATACCATGGAACTCAGCTGTGCCTTCTTTGAAGAAAGAGTAGAAGACTTTCGGCTAAGTGCATCAGCTACCACATTTTCCTTACCAGGATGATACTCGATAGTGCAGTCGTAATCATTGATTAACTCCATCCATCGACGATGTCGCATGTTCAACTCATGCTGTGAAAAGATGTACTTCAGATTCTTATGATCCATAAAGATCTGACACACTTCCCCATACATATAGTGTCACCAAATCTTTAACGCATGAACCATAGCTGCCAACTCCAAATCATGGGTCAGATAGTTCTCCTCATGTTTCTTAAGCTGTCGTGAAGCAAAAGAAACCACATTATCTTCCTACATCAGCACACAACCCAAACCTTTCTTGGAAGCATCACAGAAGACAACATAGCCCTTCCCAGGCTCTGGCAGGATTAACACTGGAGCACTGGTCAACTTCTCCTTCAAACTCTGGAAAGCTTGCTAGCAACGATCATCCCAGACAAAAGGTACAACTTTCTTGTCAACATTATCATCGGCAACGTGATCGCACTGAAGTCCTTGATAAACCTCTTGTAGTATCCTGCTAAACCTAGGAAACTACGAACTTCTGTCGGCGTCTTCGACTGTTCCCATTCTGCAATGGACTCCACCTTCTTCGGGTCTACTTTGACTCCTTCTGCATATATCACATGACCCAAGAAAGTCACTTCTTCCAACCAGATCTCACACTTACTGAACTTGGCATACAATTGATGTTGGCGAAGAAGAGTCAACGTTTCTCGAAGATGTTGCTCATGCTCTTGCCTGTCCCGACTGTAGATCAAGATGTCATCTATAAAGACTACAACAAACTGATCTAGAAACGGACGGAACACTCTATTCATCAAGTCCATGAAAGAAGCATGTGCATTGGTTAGCTCAAACGGCATAACCACGAACTCGAAATGACCATACCTCGTCCGAAAAGCTAACTTTGGTATGTCATCCACCTTGATCCTTAACTGATGATATTCGGACCGTAGATCGATCTTTGAAAACACTGTAGCACCACACAACTGATCAAACAGATCATCTATCCTTGGCAACGGGTACTTGTTCTTGATCGAAACCATGTTCAACTGTCGGTAATCTATACACAACCGCATCGAACCATCCTTCTTTTTGACGAATAACACTGGAGCACCCCAAGGAGACGTACTTGGTTAGATGAAACCTTTCTCCAACAACTCTTGCAACTTCTTCTTAAGCTCTGCCATCTCTACCGGAGCCATCCTATACGGTGTCTGTGTAGCTGGTTGCGTACCTGGAACCAGATTGATCTCAAAATCAATCTCTCGGGGTGGAGGAACACTAGGAAACTCATTAGGAAACACATCGGCAAACTCATGGACAATTGACACCTCCTCAAGACTAAGACCTTTCACCTTGGTAGCCACAACGGTATCCACAGCGTGAGCTAAGAACGCCTCACATCCTTGTCGCAACAACTTCTCAGCCACCATAGCTGATACTAAGCATGTCGGAAGAATCTTCCTATCTCTCTGGAAGATCCACTTCTCTCCATCATCGTTGAACACTGCCTGCTTGGAACCACAATCCAAAACAACCTTATACTTCTCTAAGGTATCCATCCCAAGGATGACATCAAAACCATGCATATCAAGTGGTATAAGATTCACTTGAATGCTATGTCCCGAGAAAGACAAGACACAAGAGGGACACTCCTCTCGAAGCATCCAGGAACCATCAAGAGGGGTTTCTAACAACAAGCTATCCTTGTTACAACTAACAGGTAAACGACAGTTTACAAGCATACTATAGGCGATAAAAGAGTGTGTATCACCCGGGTCAACCAGAACAGATATAAAATAAGAAGAAGACATATCAGAATGAAATAACTCCATTTGACCTGCCACCACTCGTGAGTTGACTATAGCCATCGGCTGACTCATAGCATAGAACCGAGTCATTGCTTGATGTCCACGTCCTCTGCTTCCTTGAGAAGACGATCTTGCAAGTGACGTTTGACCACGTCCTCGCCCTCTACTACCAATGGGCTGTTGTCTATCTGAACCCTGATGATTCTACCTCGGCTGCTACGTTACTTCAACATATGTGCTTGGGCAACTCGACTTGAAATGCCCCGTCTGACCGCAGATATAGCATGTCTTAACTTCAAACTGTGGCCTAGATGGCCCTGTTACTACCACAGATGATGTACTATGTGCCTTTGACGGTGAAGAAACATAACCTCTTCCTTTAGTCAGAGACCATAGAGACGGTACACTAGAACCTCTCAACACTGATGGTGTTGAAAACCTTGGCTTCTTGAAGCCGCCAAACCGCTGTCCCTGGCCCTAGATGACAATGCCAAAGATACGTTTTATTTGAGTTGTTGAGTTTTTTCCTTTTGGTGTTTACTTTATATACACTTGTCTCTAGATCTATCAAGTATAGACCATAAGACATTGGAGCACTACCATAAAAGATCTCATCTTTTGAAATGGAACACTTTCCATTCTTAATAAGAAATTCAAAACCATCCTTGTCCAAACAAGTGACACAAATGATATTCCTATTTATGGCAGGTACATAATAGCAGTTCTTCAACTCTATTATTAGCCCACTAGGTAGAGTTAACTCATAGGTTCCTACAGCACTAACGGAAACTCTTGCCCCATTGGCAACACATAGTTCAACCTCGCCTTTCCCCAAAGGCCTACTCCTTTTAAGATCCTTCACATTTGAATAAATGTGAGATCCACATCTGGTATCAAGTACCCATGAAAAAGAAGTAGTAAAGTTAATCTCTATCACGTATACACTAGAAGTAGAGATCTTTATCTCTCGCTTCTTCTTCCATCATTCCTTCCATCCTCTCCATGTTTTGAGCGTAGAAGATTCTGACATTGGTTTGGCGAGAGAACCATTCTCTCCCTCACCTTTGTCCTTAGACTTTGTTACATTGATCTCCATCAATGAACTATGTTTCTTCTTAAGCATACATAGAGTGGATTCAAAGGCTACCAGTATATTTGGATTGTGCAGAACACTTCTCACAATCCCTAACCATTTATGGAATTTATTTTCAATTAATTTGCCCATTTTGAAAGATGATTCTTTTTCCATTCTACAAGAGAAAATTGCATTTGTCAAAACTCCTTTAGATTTTATTTGATTTGAATAAAATTTGATGATAGTTAATTAGACCTTTAATTAATTACCGCTCCCACTATTTTGATTCAAATTGACAGCCCTCACCATCAATTCAGAAGATTGCAGCGTACAATCTTCTAGTCGGTCAAGATCCTAAAATCCTCTGAGTCATGGACCAGCTAGGGCTATCACCCACAACTCAGATCTTCAATGTTGGAAACTTTTTCCAATTGCATCATATGCAACTCTTGAAAGATGTCATATGCAACTCCTTTCCATGATCACCTCCATGCCTCAAGGTGCTATATCCTATCTAGGTCACCTTGTTAAGTCTGACCCAAAGACAACACGATGAATATGCACCCTGTCAGGGAAGACCCACATATCCATCCTTCATGCTTCCACGAGATAGACGGTGCACCATTCCAGGGCATGACCACAATTGCCCGATCAAGCGTTTCACATGTGTTGCATTTGGATGGAATCTAAAACTTTATTATTTAATGAGGGATTTGGTTTTATAGGTACATATACATATCCAATCACCACAAAATATAGTATGTATCATATACATGCTATATCCCACAGAAAACATGTGAAACAATAAAAGCAATGATTATGGTCATCCTAATGTGATTCCTCGAGCCAAGAGGAATCACAGTCATCTAGGTCCACATCACATGCAACATGTACAAGATGAACTCTGTGATTCGCTGTTCTGGGTTTGATCAACTCATCTCCATGATTGACCGGCTCGCCATTAGGCCATTCGGTTGAGTGCCACCAGCCGATCGACTGACGCCTCCAGCCGATCGGTTTACTGGTCGTCGTGCATCTCCTCAGGTCGCCACCCACTCGCCTTGGTCCTCGAGTTGGTCGTCGTGCATCTCCTTAGGTCGCCACCCACTCGCCTTGGTCCTCGAGTTGGTCGTCTGGATCGCCAACCCATCAGTTCACGCCTTTAACTGATCGTATCAGTTGTCATCAGATTGTCCTCCATTCCTTGACATAACAGGAAATAAAATATCTATCCTAGTTTACATTTGAAAAAGGAAACCCCGAGTTACATTTGGGGGGAGCAAAGGTAGGAAAGAAATCTCGAGTCATCTCGAGTTACATCAGGAATAGGAGATAGCGAATCAGTGTGCAGATCGCGATGCAAGCATCCACATGCAACCATACATAGACATAGGGTTTATTGGCCATAACCACACTATACATCCACCACAAAACTCAGTTAAGGGTGACGCGTATGGAGTGCATTCATATTACATATCATATATGTATATTAGAATTTGTGGATTTAGGATTGGACATGCACAAAGCCAATTTTATTCACATCGTATGCAATAAATAAAGATGACAAACCAAAATCAATCACATCAATAATCCTAAAGTATAGAGAAGTTGATGTGGCTATGATAACATTGTTGGGTTTTAGGGGAGACAGATAAGGCAGCGGAAACAAAAATTTTCTTCTCTCCAAACCCAGAATAAAGGAATTGCATCAATGTCTATACATTAGGAAGGATACTTTGTAGAGACATACCTTGTCCCGAGGCTTGCTCAATGACATTACCGCGCAGCTTGCGTGGTCTTAACCTTCGGTCTTGGATGGTGTCTGTGCAGCTCCTGGTCTCACCAGGACTATTGGGATTGATAGCTGTCCTCTGAGCGGCAGAAGTCTCCTGCCTCTGTAGTAGTCCACACAGACCACCCGAAACTCTGATCGCCTTGTCGCATAAGGCACTGGAAGGAGTTGTACCCTCCTATCCGTTTACTAGTCACCAACACACTCACCTGCTATCAGTCACTTTTCTATAGTTGTCTTTCCCTTGTTGTGCCTCCCTTATCAGGTAGCACTTGCTCGGGCTCTCCCGGTTACCACAACCAGAGAGAACGAAAACTTCACAGAGCAACTGGTGTTCTGAGTTGTACTTTGAGAATCCCCCAATACCCCTATATATAGGAGGGTCATGGGATATGGTTCTCTACCCCGGGCAATGTGGGATTAAAGTAGGAGTAGAAGGGTTCACGATTTTCCCAAAAACAACCAACTGCGCTAGCTGAACCGATCATTTCAAGCATGAACCGAACATTTGGGGACCTGAGCAGATTGGTTCACACCTGAACCGATCGGTTGGGGAACCTAAGCCGATCAGTTTATTTCTAAAATGATCAGTTCATTGCCCTGGTCAGTTCCCGATTGACTTTTCCTCTTTTGTTTCGAATTGATCCAAGCACCAATCCTTGTTCCAATCCAATTGGACAAGTAAAACAAAAAGAAATTTCTCACCAACCTGACTGTCCCAACTCGCTCGGTTGGACCAGTTGATCCGATTGGTTCAACCCTTGAACCTATCGATTCATCTTGTCCTGAGCCAATCAGTTCATCACATGAGCTGACCAGTTCACCAAGCTTTGTCAATCGGTCCATCATATGACCCGATCGGTTAGGAGTGTAGACTGTGCAAAATCATTCAATTGTAGTTTCAATCAATCTGATACTCTAATCAATCGGTCCAACACTTTGACCACTATGATATTGAGCTATGAATTGATTTAGTGTTTAATTGAACTGCTAAACTCCTTTAGTAATCAATCCAAACATCGTTTGTGGGTAAACTCCTCTTCCAAGTTAAATCCTTTGTGTGTGACCATGCAGGTCCATTTCATGTTGGCAGTGAAAGTCCATAACGCTTACGACTTTACAAGCAAAGAGCGGTGCCTAGTCGCACATCAGTGCCACCCAAGTGAAATAGAAAGTTGGAGAACAACTTTCAATCCTATAATCTGTGAATGGTGTTACATTGAATGCATAATTCCTTTATCACTAATGTCCTAAATGAACTCAAGGCATGGTACAATCATCCTTTCAACGTTCATCCATTTCCTTGATCTCAGAGCAGACTGGGTGAGATGTGTGTGACATTAATATCACATATTGATTCACACATGCATGCACATGCCTTTCTCAATCCTACTCATCAAGTGGCCATGGACGTCAAACTCCCTTAGGAGGGACAAATCCCATATCTATCACTCACCCCTCAAATGCCCCATGCGTCAAAGTCACCCAATCATCACCTTTATAACAACCCATGTTTCAGGACTGCGTTTGATGATGTCAAAGTGTACCCAATGACATGTGTTGAGTGTAGTGATTTCAGGTCGAAGAATCACACTCACCACCATCACTGTGAGAGTGGACTGTGATTACCAAATCATGGTTCCATGTGTCACTCTCACGATGGGTCAGTTCGGTACACTTGTTCTCTAACAAGTACCTATGTGCTTAGTTTGATATCACTATATCATGACTAATGAGATTCTATCATCAACCAATACACAATCTAGTCTTTAGTATTATTGATGTCTATGGTTATTTCCACAATAACAACTGACTAGGGACTGAACAAGAAAGTATACTCTTAACATCCGTATGATCTCGTCATTTAGGTCCTCAACCTAAAAGCATACGTCATTGAGTAAACAATTCCTTATACATATTTCATGTTACACTATCATCTCATAAATAGTTAAAACGTATAGATCGAAAATTGCCTTTATTATTATTCAAATAATTTACAAAGTATCCCATTACAATCATCACATGACTTGCTCTATGGGCATACTATATTGAAAATCCCTCGTGTTGGGGCATATATGTTACCATTTACAATGAAGTAATTTCAATTTATAAATAAACATTCTGAAACTGAAAGGTTCAAAAATCTTTTTCAAACTACTATTGTTTTATGTAAACTTGCAACTAGTACAAACTATTTCAATTAAAGCATCCTTATTAGGATTCCAAAAATTGATAAGGATACTGCAAAAATCATGCATTTTCACATGGTTAGTTTTTAAGGGTGAACAAAGAGATATTTATCGATATATTTTTTCCATTTCTAATTGTCTTTCCCTTCAGTATGCTTATCTATTTGTGCTTAACCTTTTTGTAAATGTGTTTGTCTTGTTTTTGATCTTTATTAAAGTGGTGTTGGGGGAGACGACTGCTTCACTTGGGGTTCTACAGATGGGCATGGGTCTACAAGACATGGTGTTGGCTGACGAACTGCAAGATGCTGAGTCTACCGTGGATGATAGAAACATGGAGATATCACAGGGAGATGTTATTGTGAAGGATGATGAGCAGGTTGCTCGATGGGTCCACGACTCAGTTGGTGCCTACATACGCATGCCACAGAGGCGCATGATGGATTTCCTTATACCTCATGAAATTTATATGAATGGGTCGACCACCCTTCAGTGGTACAAGTGAAACTCATAGTAAACTTTGTGTCATACATATATATTGTAGTTCTAGGGAATAATTAATTTGCAGTTGTGTGATTTTAATATGGGATCATATCCAGAATGGTGAAGGAGATGACATTCAGTGGTCTTGTACATCTTTCGAGCTTCCCCTAGTCATCTCTAGAGGCGGAGTACCTGAAGTTCCAAGATGGGGTCCCTTAGAAGCTAAGGATCAAATTTGGATGGGTGACACATCCCAAAGCATTATTGAGAGGTTAAGTAATATCCCATAACCTATTCTAACACGTGTTCACATTTTCTTTTTAAAAATTATTACAAAACATGTATGTAGCACTGTGTGCTAGAAAGTAGCAACATCTTAGTTTTGAAAATCAGAAGTTCTCATATGCTTTCTCCATCTATAATTGTTCAGGTCTATCTCTTAAGGACATATGATGTACAGAGCTTTGAATTGTATAGGTATCCAAAGTAAGGGTTGCATATCTCCTAAATGATGGACATATCCTCACATAAAATAGTGATTATGCTAGGCAGGCTGGGAAAGATACACATGGACAAAACTCCAATCCAGTTTCCAACATCACCAAGCATGTTGTTGATGGATGTAGACTCTAGCATGGGAGGGATTTTGATAGTAGGTTGTATCTTTTGAATGAACTTGCCATTTTCATACTGATCTAACCAGGTAATAGTGTTCATGCCATTGTTGATGACCTTATCACAGGACATTTGGATCTCACTGACATTCTTCTTGAGGGAAGCAAGTGGATCAACATGTTTATCCACAATGTATCATCCAAAGATAGTTTATCCACCAACGTCGATCATTGTTAGCAAGGTAAACAATGACACCATTAATACTTACAAGACTAAGGTTCGTGCCTCACTATTAGCAACATTTACTATCACTCTGTGTTATGACTTTCCATATGTGTTTCATAGAAAACCTAAGCCATGTTCTCATGGTACAAAAAATTATGGGATTTCACCTATCTAACATTAGGGTATCTTCATAGTAGTTGAATTGAGATGTGGGAACCTTGTGGCAATTGTGGGGCAGGATCTTCCAACCCTAGCAGAATGCTTCTTGTTTGTGTTCCTTGGCATTCTTAGGATGTATTTTTTGATGGCTCAGTCTAGTGGTGTTCATGTCATGAATGTTTCTTGGTTTTTGTTGTGTCCCTTACATGATCTTTCAACCCTTGTAAAATGGTTTTAATCAGTGTTACTAGTCATTCTTAGGATATATTTTTTGATAGCTTAGTCTACTATTTGTTCAAGTCATTGATCTTTCTCTATTTTGGTTATAACCATGGGTATATATGTTTTGCATTGTTATTTATCTGAATATTTTGGCTTGCTAGCCCTTTGATTGCTATCTGAACCTCTGGATGAATGGTCCTCATGAGTTCTCAAGTAGGTGTTTCTTATACAGTTCCATGGTGCCAACTTCTAGTGCTTGATTTTTTGTTTCTTATATAGTTCCATGGTGCCAACTTTTGGTGCTTGATTTTTTCTCATATCAAGATGAAGTTATCTATGTTTCTATTCTAAGACATGATGATATGTTGGATCATTTTATAGTTGTGGAGCTTGCTAAGTACAAATGCTAAAGTGCGTGATGGAAAGGAAATCATTGGCTCTAGGCTTATCATTATTCACTCGTAATGAATTTGAAAGTATGATTAAACTATTCTAGGTAGTTTTTGTTATCTCGATTCATGCTTAGTGTTGGTAAACATTTCCCATTAATTTATTTTCCCTGTACTGCCCGAATGACTCTTGTCTTGGATCTGATGTTTCAGGTTATGGGCCTTCTTATTCTGATCTGGAACTGTAGGTGTATTTCAACTTCTCACCAATGTGTGCGGTATTTGATTATCAGAAATGTATCATTTACTTGACTTTCTAAGCTTCTGGTATTCTAAACCATAGTTGATCTCCAGTTTGTTGGCACGATCATTACATTTGTGGATTTAACCATATGGGATGTGAAGTAGATGCTTATATTTTAGTGAAATGTTTTTAATTGTGGCTGAATGGGGAAAGTAATGTGTCTATAATTTAGAGTTATCTTTTGGATGATTGGGTTATAATGGGGAAAGTAATGTGTCTATAGTCTAGACTCAAACCATTTGGTCGCTCCTTTATTTAAATAACAACAGCTGCCTATTGCGCCCAACCATGTAAATTTAGTTTGTTCTTCTTATTTCACTTGTACTGACTATCAATCAAATGGTTTGTATCTGAACCACATTTTGAACATTTTTTCATGATTCCTTCTCTTTTGGCTCTAATTGCAACACTACACCTCTTCTGGCAATCAATTATTTCTTATCAAAATCCACATTCTAAACAATTTCTTCATGATTCCTCCTCTTGGTATTGAATATCTTAAATTAGGATACCCAATCCATAGTTGACATTTGAACTCCTCTTTTTTACCTCTCAGCAGTATTTCACATCCTCCATAGATCACTCTTTATGTTTTTACTCTTCTGCCCAATTTACTTTTATCTAATGACATTCAGTTCTCTCTTGTTTCTGTATTACTATTTTTATGTCATATACTTACCCATGGCTGTCAATTGAGGAGTTGATTTCTACTCTCATCACAATAATTCATGCTCAATATTCTCTGTTTCTCTCCATCCATCCTTTATGCTTGTCATCCTTGAGTGTTGGGATTTGGTCAATCACCCATCTGAACTAATGTTCCATCAAATGTGGAGGGGGTGGAGCACCACACACAGAAGGAGAGAGGTTAAACTATTGTTCCCTTCAAATTTGGAGTTGGAAGGGGGGAGTAAACTCACCACACACAGAGGAAGAGAGGATAGCATATCAACAAAATATCTTTTGGTTTGCATCTTGGATGTCTTAAATAGACTAAAGTTCCCATATTTTTAACTTTAAGGGAAAGCAATAGAGAGTCAAATTGGTTTTATTTAATTATTTAATTGTGTCCAATCTCCAATGTATGGGTGTGGGCTAGTAGCCCATACTATATAATTTTACCTTCTCCATTTCCTCCTCAAACATTATACATGAATAATAAATCATGGAATGCATCTGCTATACGTTGCAGATTAGAATTCAAGCTTGAAGTTACCTCATTGTTTTTGCTTCCATTGGAGTGCTCTTCACCTATGTATACTCCCTATAATCTCAAGTAAACTTATATCACCCAATATTTCTATTGCATGTTGTCTATAATGTTCTCCTTAATTGCATTTTTCATGATGTGTTTGCTATAGTTCTAAAGTAATTTCAGTTGTCATCTTGCACTTGGAGAGGCTGTGGAAGCAGTAAATTATTTTTGGAAGTTCCTGAATTTAGTTAATGGTAGAAACTTGACTGATAAAATATTAGATGAAGCTTCTCATGGTTTGCAAAAGGCCCAGGTTTCTTTTAAACTTTTGTCATCAGTTTGAGTTGGTTCATCATAAAAATTTACTGCTTCTGATTTGTTCGAATAAATGTAAATGTGTCTATCATAACAATTTTGGTCACTGAAATCTAACGTCTAAATCTTTTACAAAAGCAAGTCTAGGAGAGAGCCTTAGGAGAAAATGGCATATAGCGCCTTAGAAACTTTTAGTGATTTTTTGTATATATCACTGATATCGAGTAGTTATCTAAGGAACCTTTCTTAAAGACACACCAGGTGTGGTTAATAGATTGTAGATTATTGCTCATCCTCTAATTTAAATGAAATAAATTGTCAAATTCAATTCCTTAATATGCTTCATCTTGTTATGGCCTTCTAGGACAAGTGAATTGAACAATAGCAAACTTTATATGTAAATGAAGTCAATCTAGGGCAAGGGCATAGATGATTATCAGGAAACCAATGCTTATTTTTTTGTTACTTTTTCTATTTCAAGGAGACATAATGCAAGATCTTGTGTATCATAATTATTCATCAAATCAATGAAGTGCTATTGGCCTTCAAAATGTGTAAGCCTCCAGAATCCTTCTTCTGGGAGAATGTTATGAACTAATAGTTTTCTTGATAGGCAAGCTGATATAGATAATGGATAGACATTCACGGGGCTAGCATATCTGATAGAAAAGATAATGAGTTGTTTATTATGTGGTTTTGAATAATTAAATAAAAGATAGTGTAAAGGATAAAGGGTAGCAGACTTATTAATGTAGGATAGGGTTTTGGCACCACTTATTAGAATCTGTCATGCTCACGATTTTTTATCTTTTATTGGTTTCCGTCTAGAGTTCTATTTGCAATTATTTTAGTCTTATAAATTACATGTATTAGTTGGAGACTTGTTTGGAACTTTTCAATAAACCTTAGTTCTGGAGGGTCATGAGTGGAAATATGCCAATTAGGGCGACTTGGGCATTACCTATACATACCCGTGTTTGGGTATTGTCTGACAGTTAATGTAAATGAATGAATGGAGTCTTGCAACATGGTTTGCATAATCTAGTATCTGTAACTGAGATCTAAAAAATAATCCACCCTAGGTGTACCTATGGTTGTCTGGGAACCCCCCTATGTGGACACCTTAGCCTCTACTCTCTAGACCCTGGACACTCAACCTAATTAGGTTTTTGGGTAGCCTCCTAGGCAGCACCAATGCGCCTGCTGGATTATAGACAATTAGACATTATCAAGTTTTTATTTTTACTTCTTATCTTTCCATGACCTTCTTTTTCTTTCTTTTGATATTTGTTCTTCCTCCTTAATCTCTCTTATTTTTCTTCTCCCGCACAGCTCCACCAAGTAACAAAGTTGCTGCACTTTTACCAAGTACCAAAGTTGCTACAATTTTACTGTACGCACCACTCTGCATCATCGTTTCTTTATTTTTGCTCCACCAAGCAGCAAAATTGCTGCTACGTTATAGGTAAATTGCTGCTCTATTATTACCCATTTACCAATGCTCCACTGTTACGGTTTTGCTACATACTCTTGATTTTTTTCTTCGTTTTCTTCTTCATCCTATTTCTATTTACTTTTTTCTCTGTTATCTGCTAATGTCTAAAAATTCATTTGTTTTCTATGTATCCTACTTCCCTAGTATGCTCATTCTACTGTTTAGAAGAATCTTTGTGGTGGTCAGACTTTGATTAGTTAGTTGTGTCAACTAGACATTGATTTGATGATTTGCAACAAGAAGAGCACCCCTAGTTGCTGCCTTTCTTCTCAAGTGTTTCTCTATATGTGTGTCATCTGGTTTTATTTCTATTCAATAGAACATATGCCTGGTTACCCTCTTTCTGATCTTGTTGCATGTGCCTAATTCACTTTTTCTTCTTTCCTTTGTGGCATCATTGCTAGTTGGCCTTGTTTGTCTCGTCATGTATGTTAGTTGGCCATGTCACACACATATCATGGGTTAACTTTTCGGTTGAATGATCATGCTCATAAAATGCTTGTAGAATTTTCTGAACCAACTTGTGTCTATATTAAATAGAATGATGATGGTTACTTGTGTCTGCTACTTGTATAATGTATATTAGGTAACACATGAATACATGTTGGCCTAAACATAAATTCATATTAGTTCTCAAAACTTTTGGTTCGTTTCAGATTTATATAGTTAGTATGTTGTTTGCACTAGTTTGTAACGTTAAAAACAGGTTGGTCACACACTAACATTTTAATAATAGTCCATAAAAAGTAAGAGATTCAAATCAAACTGGGATGATGGATCTAATTCATGTCACAATCTACATATTCCAGCACATAACTTATATGGATGAGTCTGACCAAAATACATATCTAAATAAAAATATAAATTCCCGATTTGTATACTAGCTAGGCTCAGAGCAAGGTAAAATCAATGTCAATAAACCAAATACATTTGTATCATATAGTATATGTATGTATAAATTAAATACCATTTGTATAATTGTGCATTTGATATAAAACAAAGTTGTCTACAACTTTCTAAATTTAAATATAATCTTAGATTTGTTTGTTTGACTTGATAAGAAAATATATATTTGCATGTACCTTTGAAAAAAACATCTCTCTTGTGTATTGTTTGGGATGTGGCCGAAACCCAGTGCGAACCCACAATATTTGTTTCACGAGTACGTACTGGGATCTTCAATCCTTATTTGGACTTCCCTAGTTTTTACTAGCTTAACAACATGTTAGGCATGGCAATGGGCCGTCCTTGGTCCATCCATTAACATTTACCGTCGAAGCCGTCAACTTCAGTATAAAGGGCCACCCGATTAGATTTTGGACACCCGTGACTGGATACCCACAGACGGGGATCCATGGACTCCCAGAAAAACCACCACCTTTTTACTAAAAAAATAGCATATGGTACAAAATCTCATCATCTCTGACTTGCTCATACCACTTCCGATTAGTTAATCAAAAAACATCATCCATGCTAACAGTGGGGAGCAGGAACCGAACAATAAAACTTGTGAAGCAAGTTTCATTGCGGACATCAAAGAAGGTGAAGCAACTAAAACTATTGCTACTGACAGTAGGGATTTGTCGCCTCTTTTGGCAACCGGTATAGTTGCACTGGCGGAGACCCATACCATTGTCGCCACTGGAAACAGGCTCCATCATCAGTGTAGATGATGAGACATCACCGAAATTGTCATTTTGTCACCGCTGACAACAGGCTCTGTCACCGGTGTAGATGATGAGACATCACTGGACTTGTCATCCCCTCTCCTGTTAGCATTTTTGGTGTGATGCATGGGCATGATCTCGGCGTCCTTAGCTTCTCTAGTACAGCCTCATGACCTCCGGTGCTGCCTACTTAGTCCCCCACATACACTGCTACTCTATATGGTTGTCTTGCCGCACTTACACCCAGTCAGAACCTTGTCGTGGAACAACATCTTACATGACTCCTTGACGGCAGAGTAAGGTCTTTGCATGACTCCTTGACGACAAAGCAAGCCTAGTGAAGGCACACTGCTGACACTAACCAGTGCCAAGCTGTAGTGGAAGGCAAGAACGACCTAGGCCACTATGAAGGCACACCATCATGGAGGCTCACCGACATCAGGCCGTAGTAAAAGCAACACATCCTCCCAGACTGTCACCACTGCCGGGTCACGACAAAAAGCAAGCCGCGGTCGTGGAGAGTCATGGGCGCTACGTAGGACATGTTGCCTTCTGGCTGCCGACGAGGTCGTCAGTGTTGATCGTAATACTAGAGACGTGAGTAGTATAGTTGTCGCTGCCTCCCCCTCTACCATGAAGACCAATGCTACACCAGAAGGCCACCTACATCATGTTGGTACCCTTGACACCTGAGCCACTTTGGCAGCAAACTAATTAGGACCACACCGGACCACCATCACGCATGCAAATGATGATCAATCATGATTAGGTACTAACAGCCTATGCATACGTAGCGCGACTTATGTAAGTCAGGCTGGTTAAAATAGGACAACTAACTTAAGTATTGCATGCATGGGTCGAGTGATCGGTATTAATTACCACCGTCCGTAGTGAATTTTGTCTCACCGAACCATTAATCTGGGAAGAAATGGTTATACCACACAGTGGTTTGGATTCAGATGGTTTGGTCCGGGTGATGGATGCATGGATAGTTTTTCCATCCCTACAACTTGTGTCCAAGCTCGAACCTACCAAAACACAATATGACCCTACTAGTATTAGTGACAAGATTGTGTGGTCTCTATTTGTATCAATGTCAAACATTTAATGTAGTTGTCAAAACTATTGATGACAGACTATATAAGTTGTCGTGATTTGTATTAGTGACGAACCTAAATTGTTTGTCGTTATTTTTATTAACGGTAAGACTAATAATGACAAGACGCGACGACTTTTTTTTCTCGTCGTTAAAAGTGTTAACGACAAACTTATTCACATTTACAACCAACTTTTTCCTATGTTATTGCTAATTTTTCATGTAGTATAAGAAGGATTCATGCAGCCAAGGCCCAACACTTACATGTCTAGTTGGATTGTATGCAAAATTATGGCGGCGATGATGATTAGCCATTGAAGATTCAAGGTCCCACATGCTTCATTATCTTTATTATCAAAAATTTTATTTATTTATCATAATCCCTTTTAGTTTCGGTGTACTCCCTAGGATTCATAAATAACCTGATTCTTTCACTAGGTATTTGTGTATTTGTTATCATGTGGTCTGTTATATTTAAGTTTGTGGTGATCTTCTCTATGTAGTTGGCAAAAAGATTCGAACGTGCATATTCTATTTCTGGTAACCAATTTACATCTCTGTATTGACGTACATATTCTATAAAGTTATGCAAATGTGTTCGTTGAATACCAAGAAACAAACGGATTTAGAATTGTTCTTCCATGTCATTTATAGGTGTTGTTGATCATGCAAGATGTGCATGTTATTAAATTATGCTAGACACATCTATATCCTAGCATGGCAGCATTTGTCAGCTGGTTTTACCAATGTAACTAATGACAAGTCTTTTGTTTTTACTTTTTTGTCAGTAGGACTAATCTTTTTAGTTTGTCCAATTACAAGTCCTCGAATTCCACCGGTTACAATACTTTGGAACTGCTGCTGACTCAATCTCAATTAAATATTTAGCTGCAGCTGTTGTTGAAGCTGGGAATTTGATGGTTGAGAAGGTTGCAATCCTGATTGTATTATTTGTCCCTATTGCTGAAGCCCCATCTGAGAAGGTGCTTGCTGAATGGAGGTTAATGATGGTCAGCTAAGACCTATAAGAGAAGCATCATAGCACAATACTAGGGAAGATTGGGCAGAGTGGATGAGGCATTTCAGTATTGAACTCCACTGCTAAATGGAGGATGAAAAGTGGTGCCTGGACTTTTCTCCATGGCTCTCTATTATAAGGCTTTGGCAAGCATCACATGACCTCTAGGAACTCGATCGCACCTCCCATATGAAAAGACCCTACAACCTCCTCTGAGATCCATCTCCTTCCTTGGGATAATGGACTTTGACACTCAGTTAAACCACCACAAAAGTTGATAGATTCATGTTGGTTCTTCTCCTCAAACCTCACATTTCCTTTCCCCACTCTTATCTTCTTCTTATCTCCTCTCTAAATCCTTATTCTTGTTATGATGCTCCCCATCATTCTGCTATGAGAAGCTACAGAGACGAGGTAAGGTGGTGGTAACTCATTCCTCCTAGTTTATCACCATATACCCTCAAGTTAGAGGTCAAGATATTCATCTCAATGAGAGGTGATAAAATGCTCAGTTATATTCCCCTTACGCCCCACGATCTTGGCAAGTGGTGGCAAGTTCGATTGCAACTTCAACCACTCCACTACCTTTCTCTCAATTGCAAGGTAGGGGACAACATGACAATCATTTATCTCACATCCTATGGGTTGAAGTAGACACCTACATATACTAATTCGTGGTATCTCCTTTAATGACTTGTGGCCACTGGATCAAGGCTCCGCAGTTAGATCTTGCCCATGCTTCTCAATGCAGATTCAAGTGGTGCATGACACTTCTCCTAATCAAAACTTATGCTAACGAATACATTAAAACCTTGTTCTATCGTACATTAAATCACATTATTCCATGACATTCAAACTCAAATAAGTTCCTCTAAGATCCTCCAATCTTTATGAAATTCTAACCATAGTTTTATTATTATCTAAGATACACCCCATCCACCTTTGATGTCAAGACTCACTTATTTGACAATACAACTATGTACTTCACAAGGGAATAAATGTATGGATCTTAATGATGATGTCAACATCAATCAACACTCAAACTTTACAAGAACACTTGAAATTCTCAATATCACTAGAACACATAAATCCACTATGCCATCAAACATTTGAAGGATCCAAAGTTCACTCCATTACATTCTACACACCTTAAAAGAAATTTCAACTTGAAATTAAGGAAAAACCAGTCCATCACATCATATACATCTTGAATGAAATTTTGACTTCAAAATTTAATCCATATCATTACTCCAAGTAAAATTGAAGATCTTTTTCCACATGTATGGTAGTGTACTAGGTGTAACATATGCACAAATTAAAGCTCCATAACTATATCCAAACCACTACTAGGAGGTTTTAAAACATCTAAGGTGAACCACCCATCATATACTATGTTTACTAGGTTGCGTCATTCCATATTTCATATTTTAGGATTTACATCCTCATTTATCCCAAGCATGATGATTCCATTGATACATTTAGCATGTTTGGGGGTAAATATAATTATCCCACATCATCCATCAACATAAAATCAAGGTACCATCATCATTATGTTGTGCTATTTTTTTCAAATGGTATTATAAACTTTATTGAGCACTAACATTAACACCAAATTCAATGCTTATCATTTACATTATATCATTTATTTATTTTTCTTATCAAGAGAATTGCCCCCATAGAAGCGCCACTTTATGACCCCCTGAGACAACAAAAACTCTCGGGCCCCAAGCGCCCCGCACACCCGGGAACCGGTTAAAGTGCACAGTTGTCCGACCTACACGACGGGTACCATTTCGGAGGTGGTTGCTGGGTATCAAACATGGGTCCCTTCATGAGGGGACACTGTGTCGAACCACCTGAACCACTCCTCCCTGACACATTATCTCATTTCACTTTTTGCATATCAGGTTGTAAACTTTAATCTAATTTCATCACTGATTCGCCAACCTTATAATATCATAATTATTTTTGTATATGGTTAACCATCTATACATAGAGATATATCAAACCATCTCTAGGTTTTCCATCATGTCATACCTATTTATCACATCTCAAGATTAGATAAGATTCTTACATATATTATATCATGGTAGTGGTCAACAATACATGAGTGGCTTGTTAAACATAAATCAAAACTTTATCTAGTCTAATTGAGGTTCTCCTAACCCTTATCATTAGGGTAGTGTCATTCTCAGTCTATCTGAGATCACTCAAATCTATGAGTATCTAATATGCATAAACTTTCTCTTTCCTCTTT
Organism: Alisma plantago-aquatica; assembly: GCA_963693085.1. Classification (NCBI taxonomy): domain Eukaryota; kingdom Viridiplantae; phylum Streptophyta; class Magnoliopsida; order Alismatales; family Alismataceae; genus Alisma; species Alisma plantago-aquatica. The sequence continues at coordinate 746,341,084 of OY856409.1, read as the reverse complement.
GGTCTAGGGTTTCCAGGTTTACCTCATTGGCACTAAAAAATATCTTTATAAGCTCTAGTCACGTAAGCACAAACTAAAACATGATATGATGGACAACCATTCTCTGACTGTAGGGCTTGGTCCTCCAAAAGGATATCTAGGGTCCAGCAAGACTATAGGAATCATGCATAAAGCAACTTAACTCATTCGTTCAGTAATATTCTAGTTTAGGACATATCATAACACATGTGTCTCATATCATTCTTATCTTGGAGTTTAGGTTCTTTTACCTTCTCCCTGTGAGAATTGCACTCTTCGGAGTTAACCCCAAAATTGGTCCTAACACTAGAGGTTCCCTTTCGCAAAATATTTTGAGGCTCTTGATAATTCATATCTTTTTTTAACATAGCTTATCTTATATCATAAAATCCTAAATACTAGCATCGTCAAATCCTATCTCAAATCCTCAAAACTAAACTCAAATTCTAGCATCCAACATTATTCATATTAAACCATCTTATTACATTATATAAAACTTAGATCATATAACCTAAACTTATTTTATCCATTCCATCTACCACATATTTCAACAAGGCTCCAGACATATAATCTAGAACTACTCTCTCTTCTAAACTGATGTCACTCTCTTTCACTTAGATTGCATGAACACTTCCTAACTATACACGTGTGGGGATACATTGTTGTAGTACTTATATATATAATAAATTATAATATAGTTTTCCTCTGATAAAACAAGTGTCAGAGAAAAATATAGAGTCTCGATCCAATTTGAATTAAAACCAAATCTGAAAACTGATTGTCCCACACATAGAAGAGAGTTTTGTGTCATGTCACCTTGTGAAAAGGATGAGAATAGGGTGTAGAGTCATGTAGCTGACCAAAACATCAATGCAACATATGTTAGAGGTTTCTCTCCCCATATTGCACATCATCTCATAATAATGTAACATACCATGCTGCAACATTATATGGAAAGAATGACATTTTAGGATTTTCTATACAACAAGCACTAGTCTAGACCTAATTCTCAGACACTAGGAGCTAGCCTAGAGGCTAGGTCAGATCTAGTCTCTAAAAAATGACTAATCTAACCCTAAAGATTATCAAGTTTAAGGTTTTCTTCGGTTTTGCATTATATAAAGAGAAAATGCTAGGCTTTGCAAATGTTCATGCTCTAATACCACATGTGACGTCTCTGGATTTTCAATGCCTTGACCACATGTGTGACATCCAAATTGAAACCACAATGTAATCGAGAATCCCAATTCAAACATGACACACTAGGCTAAGAAGAAGAAAATCAGAGGAAGTCAGAAGGAAACAACGGTAGCTCATGCACATGAATAAGAATAAAACCATACATCACATGTTCATCATTAAACATATAATTACAAAATTAATTATCATTACAAATTAATATTACACATTGTACAATAAATGTTTACATATGCATGAACTACGTCTACAACAAGATGTTTTGACAATATGTCCACCTCTACATCAGCTCACCACACAACTCTCAACCATCTTTGTTCTTTAATATCATATGTCCACAACCTAAGCAAAAGATTACAAGTGGTACACATCAACACAATATAGAAAATATTGTGCTGAGTATGCCTACATGTCTTTTATATAGCTCTCATTACTATGACTTGGCAATATGATAAAGCTAATACTTGGAAGTAATAAAAGATAACAAAAGCATACTTAAACATAGATATTTATTATCAAAAGAGAACACATATTTTAAGCACATTGCCATCATATACTCCTGCATCTTCCAGCAAATTGATAAATGCTTTTAGGCTTTATGATCTCCTTCCAAAGAGTTATATCAAATATACAACACAATCTCCTACCAAAGAGTTAGATCACTTCACTACAATATACTACCAAAGAGTTTGGTTCTATCATATGATGGATTAGATATATTATGTTTGCATGTGTTCATAACTATAGGTATGGAAAATCAAGCAAGATAATATACAAGAATAATCATTTCATCTAATATGATATGCCAAATATTTTGTACACATGTCACAACCATATTATATAGTAGGCCAATTAGTAGGTAAAGCTTACCTTGAAAGACACAACCCAATCATCATATACTTGAGGTCAACTAAAACCTTGTTCAAACCCTAATAAATGCAAGATGACCTGTACCATCATCAGACTCTCATCATCTTAACCCTAGTTATGATTGATTGGGGTTAAGCTTAGATCATTAACATATTTGCATCACTACTTGTATTTTCATCTTATTATCTAAGATTGATATTACTGATGTTGTATTTCCGTATCATTGTGTACATGTATATGCACTAAATCATATTCCTTAAGTGTATTAAGGTTTATATAACATTAAGAGAAATCATCATTATATAACATGAATTATGTGTTTCATCATGATATCAGAATAAAATCTGAAGTTCGACATACTAATATGATCATATACTGAATATTCCATCATTTATTGGTTACAAAGGTATTTATTATGTTTCACTTAGGGTTACTATCCCTAATTAGCTACATGAAGCATTTTATATGATTTTGTTAATCAAAATTGTAAGCAAAGACATCAGATAGATTATAATCATGATTATAGATTTACTGACATGTTATCATTATTTTAGGCCATCATTTGATATGTATAATACATGATATGAGTATTTCAAAACTTACATGATATTCCTAAAACTAGTGCATTAACAGTCTGATTTTACAATTTCATTGTGCAAAACATATTTTTATGATAATTTTGGTATATTATTTGTGAATTTCAGATAAATAGGCTAATAACTATGAATTATTGAAGATATGTGCATCTACTGGGATTTTCAAGTTAATTACCTTTTGTGGCCTATCGGAGTCCGCCACATGGACACAGGGATATGGCTCATTCTTTGCCTAATTGGGGTCTATCCTGTTTGGTCTGGGCACCTGGACCCGCCTGGTTTATATTCCACATTATCAATTAACATCTCAAAGAATCATATTTAACATGATCAACAACCTATTCATTAGAAACTAGGGTTCATATGCATTAATCACCACTTTAATCCTTAGTTGCATTACTTTTAGAATAGGAAGCATAATTAAGTCTAAATCATATTTTATTTTTGTTCCTCTCATTTTTTTGATCAAAATAATATATAATCTTTCTATTTTTGGATAAACAAAAAATTTTCTATGATTAAAACAAAGATATGCTATTATACCTTAATCTCGAGGCTACATGGCGTCTCCATATTGGTTCACCAGCCATGTTGGATAAGTTAAAGAGGCTCGCATAAGGGCCAAGCCTGAACCGCTCAGTTCAAGGCATTTTCTCTCCCACCTATGAAAGGTCAGGATCCTCTCCCCTCCATCTTCATTCTCACACACATAAACAGGTTACAGGCATCCATCGCGCCTCCTCTGACACCCATCCCGCTTAGGCTGATGGCATTGCCTATTCAATCTACTTCTCTCACCATCATCTATGGTTCTCCTCCTCTATCCTACTCACCCTCTCTTTTTCTCTTTCTTCCTCTTGCATGTAGGCGGGCATACCCCTAATCTTCCCTTTGTGCGACGCTCAACTCCTTGGTTTCCCTATAAGGGGATCGACCACCACGCTCTAACCCTCTCTATTAATGAGCACCATCCTCAAGCTCCCCTAGACACCACCTTGCATCATTGATTAAGGTCGTTCAGCCATATTGATACAACCTACACATTGAGAGAGTCCTTGGCTACACCAGGTCAGACGTCGCTGGTCCAACTGTCAGTGTTCCAGGCCACTTCCAATGGAAGATCAAAATAACCAAGTCCACACTTCTTGAAACTGAATGTTCATCATCTCCTTTAGTCAGTTGGATTGACATGCATCTTTCCTCAGAGAAAACCCTAGGCTTCCTTAGATGAGTAAGGGCCTAGAATGATGAGGAAGATAGCCTCACTAGCGTACAATGATGGAATAGGCACATCCATGATAGAGGGGCTAGGGGTAGTCTCTCATCTTTTATACATATATAGTCTTATGTGTGTGGATCGGTTGGTTTCCTTATTGGTGCACGATTGGCAAGGAAATACCTCTAGGAAGTAACTAATTGCATTCCTCTTATACCAAAACACTTGGCTAATTATACATATATACATATACATGACTCATCAAAGGACATTGTCTCTATTTTCTTTTCAAAAATCTCTCTCTTTCCCTCACTGTTATGAACAGAACACATCACTAGTAGGAGAAAAATCATTTAATAGGTTTCCATCTTGGAAATATATATATACATATATATATAGGGAGTTTATTAGTTACCCGCACGGGTAGTTTAGTGTGGCTACCCGTGTTTTGAAGACGCGGTGGTACTTACCGTAAATAGATGCTCTGCCGTCGGGACTCTAGCTCCCATTGTTCGTTCCCAACTCCATAGGATTTCTTCTCCCTTTCTCCCTTGTTCTCCTTCAATGGCGGGCCACATCCTCCTTTATCTACCAAGTCCCGCGTATAACTTGTTCCCTTGTCCTGTTCGCCGAGTATACACCCGCTCTTCACGAGGCGGCAAAAGAGTCCTGGTAATAGTTCCCATGGCCACATCAGAGATGATGCAGCACCGGGAGCTCCAGGCCACCATCGCCAAGTCCGTCAAGCTGCGGGCTCTATACGCCGCACTGATCCAGAACGTCTCCCATGCTAGCTGCAGTCCCGCAGCCGCCACCACAACTGCCAGTTGTGTCCGCCTCTTCCCTGGAGCATCGTCCTCGTCGGCTCTCACCAGGACATCCACCGAAGAATACCCGGTCTTCATGTCGGTGAGTACTTCCACTTCTCCGTGAACGTCAATGATTAGAGGCTTGACGCGTATGGCAGAATTCTGATGTTAATGATCACTCGTTCATTTTTAGTCTGTACGGTCTCTAGTTTCCACCTACCAACTTTCTGCCATTAACCTTTACCTCTCTTGTCTAAATTTGTGTGATAATCGAAGTGGATATGAATACTCAATGCACGATTGACATTTTGCACAGAAGAGACATTGGATTTAGGGGTATTTACCCATTCTATTTGGTGTTTGATTGACAAAAGTGGATGCAAGTACTCAATAGAGTTTGAAGATGCAGCTTTCGGCTTCTGCAGAGAATTTGAACTAGTTCTTACATATAACTGTCATCTCCCACAACCATATCTATATCTTTGTTCTTATATTTGATTCTTCATGTTAGGAACATGGTCAAGACGCTATGAGGTCAAAAACATGCTTTGAGATCGTTCGAGGAAATGCTATAGGGAGCAAGCTTACATAACTAAACTGTATTACTATTAAGTGGTGAAGATTAGACATCTGTGAAGAGCAAGTGTGGATGTTTCTCTGAGATATACTAACAATGTCCAACATGCGGCGATCCTCACATGCACTCCGGTTTATACCCCTATTATAGCATATCAGTCAGTTAAGCATTATATCCCGTGGTTGAGACTTGCTAGACTAGTTGCTATAATAGCTCATAAATTTTGTAACTACTCATTCTCTCCCTAACTCTTACCTCGAATTGATACAAGTGTCTTATTCTCCGGGATATGTATGAAAGCCCACATACTGATTTTGGCATCTAATTTTGCTTGTAGGTTGCATGTTCCATAGTGAGGGCGGCCTCCGCAGCTTCAAGCACCCGACCAACAAGATGAAGGCAGCTCCGTGAGTGGACATTGAGGATGCAATGTGCGGCACCGCCTTCTCCGTCGACCTCTGCACAAGTCTACCACCGCGAGTCACATGCATCGGCAGCACTGCTGACTGTGTCAGAGCCTGGGGCGGCAACGACTAGTATCATCCAACAATAGACGGGAGGGGGATCAAATTACGCTTGGATTGAGTTTCTTTTGTTATATATTCGTAATGTTATGACGGGCTTCCCGCTGCGAGAGCTGGTAGAAGACTTGGTTGTTAGCTTCAGTTCATCACCAATATCGGGGTAGATCCTCATCCTCACGCAAATGCATATTTATTAATGCTTATCTATACACAGGTTGTGGATTAAGTACATAAACATGAAGATGTATGCTTTGATTTTCACTATTAGTTAGAATGAACATCACCTGTTTGTAAAAATGATGATCGTATATTTTTTGTTGTATCTTCGTGATATGTCCAAATTTTGTAAATGTGATAAAAAGATGAGATTGTCAAAAAAATTAACAGACCTCGTTCAGTGAAGAGATTGGTCATCTCTGTAATGACATTTTGACACATAACCAGGCAGTACCACAATATTTTATTAAGGAAATACTATGTGCAACTGGATGTTGTATGTCCTCATGTCACCGTTTTGGTGGATTCTATTGAATTTTAGTTAAACCAAACATACAACCCAGATGAAACAATTATTTTTATAGAAACAATAAGCCATAATATGTTACGAGGAGCAATCTGTAAAGACCCATGACTATGACGCCCATCAAGGTCAGAACAACTATAATATGCATGATTAAATTGTAAGGTGAGTGGTTATATTGTTGTACATAGAGAAATTGTAACATGCATGATGAAACAATAAGGTGAGTGGATATTTTATAATGGATATAAAGAAATCGTAATGTACAAGAATAAATTATAAGGTGGGTGGATATTTTGTAATGTGCATAGAGAATTTGTAACGTGCATTATTAAATAGTAATGTAGGCATACATTGTGTAATGTATATAAAGAAACCATAATTTGTAGGAACAAATTATAAGGAAGGTGGATATTTTTAATGTACACAGAGAAATGACTATCCATATTGCAAACTGGAACCTACATTACGATTGACTCTTGCCTATTACCGTCCATATTACAGATGTCACTTGTGTATTACAATATGAGTATCCATATTGCAAATATATCTCCTACATGGTTGGCTCTTGCCTATTACAATGTGACTGTCCATATGGCATATGACACTTGCTTAATACAATATGACTATCCATATTACAAAATTGTCACCTACATTACAGTTGTCTCTTGCCTATTAAAATGTGACTATCCATATTACATATGACACTTGCTTATTACAATACGAGTATCCATATTACAAAATTGTCACCTACCTTGTGGTTGGCTCTTGCCTATTATAATGTGACTATCCATATTACATATGACACTTTCTTATTACACTATGAATATCCATATTACAAAACTATCACCTACATGACGGTTGGCTTTTGTCTATTTCAATGTGAATGTCCATATTACAAATGACACTTGCTTGTCACAATATGACTATCCATATTACAAAACTATCATCTACATTATTGTTGGCCCTTGCCTAATGTGACTATCCATATCACAGATGACACTTGCTTATTACAATATGACTATCCATATTACAAATTGTCACTACATTATGGTTGACTCTTGCATATTACAATTGATTGTCCATATGACATGACACTTGAAAATTACAATATGACTATCCATATTACAAAACTATCACCTACATTATAGTTTTCTCTTGTCTATTACAGTGTGATTGTCTATATTACAGATGATACTTGCTTATAACAACATGAATATCCATATTACAAATTGTCACCTACATTACAGTTGGTTCTTGCCTATTACAATGTGACGGTTCATATTACAGATGACACTTACTTTTTACAATATGAGTATCCATATTACAAAATTGTCACCTGCATTACAATTGCATCTTATCTATTACAATGTGACTGTCTATATTACATATGACACTTGCTTATTACAATATGAATATCCATACTACAAAACTATCACCTACATTACGGTTGGCTTTTTCCTATTACAATGTGATTGTCCATATTACAGATGACATTTGCTTATTACAATATGAGTATCCATATTACAAAACTGTAACTTACATGACTATTGGCTCTTGTCTATTACAATGTGACTATCCATATTACAGAGGACACTTGCTTATTACAATATGACTATCCATATTACAAACTGTCACCTACATTACGGTTGATTCTTGCATATTATAATTGATTGTCCATATGACATATGACACTTGCTTATTACAATATGACTATCTGTATTACAAAACTTTCACCTACATTACAGTTGTCTCTTGCCTACTATAATGTGACTGTTCATATTATAGATGACACTTTCTTAAAATAATATGACTATCCATATTACAAACTGTCACCTACATCACGATTGGTTCATGCCTATTACAATGTGACTGTCCATATTACAGATGACACTTGCTTATTACAATATGAGTATCCATATTACAAAATTGTCACCTACATTACGGTTGGCTATTACCTATTACAATGTGACTGTCTATATTACATATGACACTTGCTTATTACAATATGACTATCCATATTAACTTGAGAGCTAAGATCCCCAGATTAAATTATCCATTTTAATCATGCCAAGTTGGGATGTGGCAGGCTGTACTATCTGATTACCCACCCCTAAGATATTTTTGATTAATGTAAAAAGATTGAGTGGTACGTACAATGGTGGTACGTACAATGGCAACATGTGTGTTGTTTATTTCTTTCATTAGAGAAATCAGCATTAGTTGAGAAAAGGTTGGGGAGGTGATGGTTATCATAGTCCAGTGGAAAGGTTTGTTTATGCATCATATTGTTTGTTGTATAAGAAGATTAGCCGCATTGCATCCTTTGTGGTGTTATCCTAAAAAAACTGGAGCAAAGTGGTGATGATGACGGACGGGGAGTAGTAATGTCAGAGGCAGCACTCAATCGTAACGAATGGAAAATCCCACCAAATCCTTCTTTTGCTTTCACTCCGGAGCAATGCTAATGAATGCAAAATCACACCATTCCTTCTCTCTCTCTCCGACTCTCTTTCGTGCTCGCGGCCCATCATGTCATGTTGAGGTGACGTAAGCCACGGACCACAATACTTGATGCAACCCGGCCTGGAAGCTGGACCAGGGACGGGTGAGAGTGCGGTTGCAATTTCCTTTCCTTAAGTGGGCCACCACGCCACGCCATCCATCATGATTACACAGCCCTACTGGTAGTTGACGCGGCTATTTAGAACAAAGATATATGTATATCAAATACTTATTTACGAGTAGTGCCACCGCTACATTAGGCATGGGTAGCAGGCGCTGAATACCCGCGCGGGCATCAAAGACATCCTCATATATATATATATATATATATATATATATATATATATATATATATATATATATATATATATATATATATATATATATATATATATATATATATATATATATATATATATATATATATATATATATATATATATATATATATATATATATATATATATATATATATATATATATATATATATATATATATATATATATATATATATATATATATATATATATATATTTATTTATTTATACATATATATATATGTATATATATTTATATACATATATATACATACATACATATATACATATATATATGTATATATATTTATTTATATATATATATATATATTTATATATACATATATTTATATACATATACATATATATATGCATATATATATATATATGTATATATATATGTATATATATATGGGATTAAAAGAGAAATATTTGTCCCCCCCTATATATGTAGGTGTATATATATATATATATATATATATATATATATATATATATATATATATATATATATATATATATATATATATATATATATATATGTATACACACACACATATATATATGTATATATATATATATATATCTATATATATATATATATATATATATATATATATATATATATATATATATATATATATATATATATGTATACACACACACATATATATATGTATATATATATATATATATATATATATATATATATATATATATATATATATATATATATGGGATTAGAAGAGAAATATTTGTCCCCCCCTATATATGTAGGTGTGTGTATATATATATATATATATATATATATATATATATATATATATATATATATATATATATATATATATATATATATATATATATATATACATGAGTCAGGCTGGAATATACTCGAGTGTATTCAGAGTGGAATACACTCAAGTGGTTTTTCATGATGCAATATTTTTTTCAAAAATGTAATCCGTTGATCTTCTTAAACATCTTGCGAATAGCTCATACGCAAAATTTGAGCACATTTGGACATTTATAGGTCATAATATAAAGACCGCAAAAATTATACATTTCAATTTAGTTTTGCATGTCGATTTTGTTACCCTTAGATGAGTGGCTTACACTCAACCAAATGGGATCAAAATTTGTATGCAGCCTAGTTATAGTATGACAGTGAAGATCAATAGTTTACATTTTGCAAAAAATGTCTTGATATGCAAACACACTTGAGTGTATTCGTGCGATCTATACACTCAAGTGTATTCTGGCCAGACTGTATATATATATATATATATATATATATATATATATATATATATATATATATATATACATATATATATACAATCTTTATATATATATATATATTCACCACTTGTTCTTCAAGTTTATATATATATATATATATATATATATATATATATATATATATATATATATATATATATATATATATACACCACTTGTTCTTCAAGTATTGTTTTAAATAATATTACCACATTACTTAATTGTCACACAAAAAGTCATAAGGGAAAATATATGAACACATGGCACTTTATTGGCTAATTTGGTAATGAATTCTACATTATTCTTCTACCTCTCTCTTTTGATATACTCTTCCAAATTAATTATCCTTATTCCAAATAAACTCCGCAATACCTTTTCCAAGTTATATTAAGTAATTGGGATGTTTTTTCCATATAAGACTTGCTCCTTTTAGCCATTATTTAAAACAATGCCATTATCTCATGGAATATCATTTTTCTCCCAATTTCTAGAATTATCTTTCATTTCTAATTATTTTCAAGTATACCAAAAGTTAAATCAAACTGAAAACATGTGCTTCCAAACTGGCTAGATAATTACTCTTTCAATTATCTTAAACACCACATAACTAATTTTATTTTAGAAACTTGCATATTATCTCATATTTCTATTCTCCTATAATTCGTAAAGTCAATAATATTTATTTGTATATAAAATATTTATTCCTTTGTCTTGTGCCCCAAGGACATATTTGCAACATAAATAGTCTCATAATTACCATTATCATTCTATCAATAATATTAAATGGAGAAACTACTTATCAATATATGGTTTATATTTATATAATTTAATGTTACCAAAGTTGAGGATATAACATAAATAGTCCTAAATCTTGCAAATTGTTTAAATGTGAAATCTCTATATTACCTTGCTTGGTTCACACGGTGAAAGGTGAAACCTTTAGTTATAGTTTTTCAACTTCATATATCAAGAAGCCCTAATATTTATGGGACTAACGGATGTAAGGTGGAAAGTAAAAGAATTCCATATTATGCATAAGTTAATCGATGATGCTTCATTCTATATATTGTGGGGTGGGTACACCCTAGATGCTTTAAAATCATAAGATTTTAACTTAGCGTACATCTAGACGGATGATACACTTAGGACCTAGAGGTAGTAGAATATGTTTGATACCACTTTGAGTAAGAGATTAGTTAGATTTTGGGGTCGTAAGGCCATATATGAGGGGTGATTGTGGTGACCAACAATTTTGGGTTTTGATACTTGATATAATAATTGAGGTCCATGAACATTCATAGCTGGTTTATCTAAAGTTGTGTGACTTATATCCAAACCTACAATGCCATTTACGGTCAATAATATTTATCTAGTGCCACTTGTACATGGAGATGACTGATTTGGGATGTGTTGAAAGTTGTCACATAACGCTGAATTTACCTTGTTGTTCTAACTTGATTTGTCTCGTTCCGTGTAGAAAGGAAGTCAAGGTATGAAATACAAAGCCTCCGAGTTTCTTTGAATGTACAAAACAATGTAAACCTACTATGCTAAAATTGGCTACCGTATATTCTCTTCCTTTTGATTATGTTTACGTTTATACGCAGACATTTTCCTCCAAAATCTGATTAACTTACCTGGATTTTATAAAACTAATTGATTTTCTTACTCTTAAAGGCCAATGATGAACTTACCATCGCACGGCCATCTTAAATGTCGGGGAAAGAGGCATATAACCGTTCTCTAATCAACCATCAGTATTGCAACCTGGCACCGACTCTGGTTCTCGTCATTTAATGCCTAGCCAATACGTTAGCGACAGCCTCCTTCCTTACATGCTATAAATAACCACAAAACGAACCACGGTCACCGCAATCCACGGTATCTACCTACACGAGATCGAGCAAGTCTGCAAAGGTTCGCTCACTAGTAGCAAATTTTGTCCATACCATGGCATTCTCTGCTGCTGGAAAAGGCATCACAACGGCTGTGGTCATGCTGGTGATCTGTTTTCTTGCATCTCGACCATCTCCGGCGGTTGCAGCCATCTCCTGCGGACAGGTGAACTCCGCCATTGCACCGTGCGTCAACTATGTCCGAGGTGCTGGACCACTGACTACGGGATGCTGCAACGGCGTCCGAAGTCTCAGCTCCAGTGCCAAGACAACGCCTGACCGCCAGGCCGCATGTAACTGCCTGAAGAGCACTGCCGGACGCATTCCAGGGATCAATATGGGGCTCGCAGGGGGCATTCCTAGCAAGTGCGGCGTGAACATTGGTTACCCTCTCAGCTTGTCCGTCGACTGCTCCAAGTAATCTCTTGTGCCAACCCATATGCATGATTATTTTTTATTTTTCTTGATCAATCTAAGCTTAGTCTGCTCACTGACACTTCACTCTCTTACTCTCTCAGGGTTACTTGATGCGGGACAAAACTGATATGATGGCTCACTACTATATCCTCAAGCTTTGGCTCACTACTATATCCTCAAGCTTTCTATCAGTAACAAATGCTGTACTAGCTTGTCATATCCTATCGTACTTGTGTGTTATTAGAATATAACATGGTAATCTTGGTAACTAGGGGTGATAGGATAGTCGGACGAATCCTATTCCCCCCCTCCCACCCCCCCCCCCCCCCCCCCCCCGGGCCCATTACCCTTCTTAAAATAAAGTGGCACCTGCGTGGATTGATGTACTTCACTTTTATTCTAAAATTATTTGGCTTACTATCCAGGATGATGATATTCGCCAAAAATGTGGACAGTGTCATGAAATTACATATGTGATGTGACCCCTTCGATGCATTACTTTATGTCAATTTCAAATCGTTATTGCGTTTTAAAGCCGAGGAGAACAGATACGAAGCATTGAAAGGAACCGGGGCCGTTTGCGTTAGACCTTTCTGAATCCCGGTGTTCGTTAGGTAAATAATGATCCAGATTAGCATCCAGCAGTTGATTTCTATAGTTCAACTGCCATATATATAGGAGATGAGTCGTAGTCAGAATCACGCCTGATTTAGTGGTATTCAGAAGCTCACGTTGCATGCGTGTTACGGATGCTATGGTGCAGATCAACACATCTCTGTTGCTGTTAAATTGCTGGCCGCGCCCCACAGCTACGGCTTTCATCAGAAGGCAAGACAATTCGCAGATAATTTCGTTCAACTACTGGGATTTGAAAACACTCTATATATCCGAACGGCCCCTAAGTTCAGCACAGATTTCACTCCAAAAAATGATGGCCCAACTACATCATAAAATATTCAACAACATATAACTTCCCATGGTGAAATTATAATTGTATGGTTCTATCTCTGCAGACCTATTTTAGCTTTGGAGTACAACTAATTAAAAGAAAACAAGGGTTACTTATTGTATATCGACCATTTTAGAAATCACCTTCACTTCAAACACTACTCATGTAGATTACATTGATTACATTGAATATCGTAAACGACAGTGACCATATTTATAAATGGAACAAAGAAGATAAGACTTGGAGTCATAGTCGAGTATGTTGTCAACAAGATAAATTGTAAAAAGATATATATATATATATATATATATATATATATATATATATATATATATATATATATATATATATATATATTTGTTTTTACTAATGTCACGCGGACATAGGATACAATATTGACAAAAAAAAGGGAATCACTAAAAAGATAAGACATGCAATGAAAAGAATGATGAAAGCTTAAAGCATCGGCAATGCCACTGCTAGGATTCTTTTTAGTGTTTTGTTATAGCGGTCACATTATTCATCTCCTCCGACTTTAGTTGCACCACATCCTGCTTCAGAAATCACAAAAAGGCCTTACGAGTGTGGATACGGATACGAGTCAATTTTCATTGTGGGATCATAAATCAATATTTGAATACACAATAACCAAATTATAATTTTTAATAAATAAGGTAAAAAGTGCATACAACCATTCCATTTGTAAGACAATGGACTACCTAGAATTCAGAAAACTTAAAAGAAAAATATATCTAGCTCTTATTACGGCCTTTTTGGAATATACAAGAACCATGTCATAACTTATAAAAAGTTAAATATAAATTACATTAAGCCACGTCTATGCTTCCACACGGATGCTTTATTAGAAGGAAAAACTATTCCGTAAGTAAAATATAAAACATTTCACGCAATACCTCTGACGCTCTCTCCTATATTTGTAATATACACTATACATAATAACTCATAGATTCAACACATTTACAGAAAAAACCATCCACTGCCTATACGACTTCTCTTGAGAAAATGCTTTGTAAAAGATCTAGAGGAATGATTGCATACGAAATATTTTTGAAGTGTTTTTGTATCCAACGATGTGACCCTTTAGTGAAAAAAAATACGAATACATGTAACGGTAAACAAATTGAGAAAGAGAGAGACAAACAAACATGCACTAATCACTAATGCAATGTTTGGCAAAGTTTTTGGTTAACCACCACTCCGATGCAATGAGATAGATCACCGTGTGATTTTTCTTTAGTTGTGCAGTTGTCAATTTGACATTTGATAATAGCGGCTGCAAACTGACAACTCTTGTCCGACCATGTTTAATCGCCGGACAACCGCCACCATTTTGTTAAAAGAAGCATAAATACATACAAACTCGTTCTGTTTTGTGGTTTACATAGTAGAAATATGATCAAAACATGTCTAAACGAGCACATATCTAATCAAAAGTGAACCCGCAAAAGTTATAAACGAAAAACTGAAGAATGATTAACGCCGGTTGATGGTGGTTTTAATCAACATAAGGCAAAAATAATCTTCAAATTTGGGAAAAATATTTTTATTAAAAACATCACATGAAGTTGTTACTAGAAAATACGGTAATCAGATACCAAAGGGGTGATAGGATACTTCGATGAATTCCTGCACTCCCCTTAATCTTTTGAAGATAAATTGGCATTGTGAGTTGATGTTTTTTGTTTCTATTTTGAATGTAGTTCGCATAATTTTCATGGACGATATAGCTAAAAATCTGGAAACACGTGTAATGGAGTTAGATATATGATATAACCGCTTGGAATGTTGAAGTAGCATTACTTTATGTCATTTTCAAATGGCCGTAGCGTTTTAAAGCCGAAACGGAGCAAAGTATATAGGCTTTTTTTGCAAATCGTTTTCAGAAACTTTTGAAACAGGCTGAGTGATTATGGGAAGAATACGGGTAGCCCCATCCTTACAATATCTAACACGAACGAAATCCATCCCATTGATCAAGTTGTTATTTCTTTAGAGTTAGGCTACTCACAATTACCTATATATCCGTTCACACACCTGATTCTCGGGAGTCTATAAAAGTCTAGTCTCAACCGTTTTCTCTCATGCAAATTAACTCCACATCAATTCATTCCATACCGAAGCCGCAGAGTCCTGAAGTTCTCCCCATTCCTCTCTTGAGCTCCAATTTTTGAAAACTCATTTTCTCTCTTACAACTCTTCTCTCCGACTCTATTCCACCCCACCAACATTCCCACACTAGTATAATATGTCTACCTCCCAGCTTTCATCAAAATTTGATCTCGTATTGTACGTTCATATTGCACATCTGGTATTGTACGTCTAAATACATTGTCAAATGATGTTAATATTGTCTGTCTCGTATTGGGGCATTATATGTGATTTATGGAAATATTCTATGTGATTAGTATTGTACTTCTTGTACGATGTGTCTGATAGTAATGTACTTCTTCTACGCAATTTTGACGAATGATGTTGTTATTGTATGTCTCGTATTGTACGTCTTGTATTGCACATATTAAAGATTCAAATATTTGATGGGGAAGTAATAAAAAAAATTGAGGGATACATATAATATATGGTTGTTAGTACAGTACATCACATCTTGTATTATACATAAAAATTTAGTTAAAATGATAATGATTATGCATGAACAATATTCTAATATATAGTTTTGTGTAAAATATTGTATATATAATTAAAATTTGAAAGTTAGATTATTGTGTATATAGAACGGTATTAGGTGCAACATATAAAATAAGTTACAAGAAAAAGTATCAACAATTGTGTGTACAATGCGTGCATTTTTATGATTAATTGACTGGAGAGAAATCGGAAGGCAGCAAACTTTTTCTAAAAAACATAGAAGGGCAACAATAAATGAAAATTTGAATTTGAATGATTTTCGTAATCTGTGATGGAATTAGATATCAGAAGTAAAATATGTGGGTAATAGGATGCAATAATTACAATTTAATTGTTCTTTATATTAGTTTTGCATGGGCAATAATGAGTAGTTGCATGTGGGATATCTCTAAGATGCATTAAATATCACTTTTTCCCATACACTAGAAATGCCAATGGGTGGATAAGTCACTCTGGCTAGAATATTCCTCTCTTTTTGAGTTAAATTTTGGACATGCTCTCGTGGTGTCACAAGCAGTGATATGCGCCCAAAAATAGCCCCCAAAACCTCCTCCACGTGGCAAATATTGATTGAGTGGTTTTTTTTAGATTATGCAATAGGAAAAAATATTTATTTTACTTATAAATTTTAATCGTGATAAATATTTTTGTAAACCAAAAACTATTAGATTTGTTATGAAAAATAAAATCCAACATGACTAATGTTGACATATTTTTGAGAAAAAATACAAAATGATATATAGAGGTGACATGATGAAAGATAAATTTGTTTTATTTATAATTTTCAAACCTTGATTAATTTTTGAATGAAATAAAAATTGATTGTTTGACATCCAAATAGTTAACAAATCGAAGGAAGAAATGGTGCCTAATGGTTAATTGACACCCAAAAATGGTTCGTTAACGCCTAAAAATGGTTCATTAACACCCTAAGTATAAAAATGACGCCCAAGTAAATAGTGTATGCGCTAAATCACATCTAAGGTAACTAACAACCAAAAGCAATGTAATGACGTCAAAATAGGTTTGTTTGACACCCAACAACAACTTAATGACTCCTAAATATGGTTGTATGCATTAAATAGGGTGAAAGGGTACTTCAAACCTAAGAACAACTTGATGGCACCCAAAAATAGATAATTGACACGTAAATATGATTAATCATTGCCTGGAAATGATTCATTGATGCCCAATAGTATAAAAATGGCACGGAAGTAAATATTGTACGTGCTAAATCATGTTTAAGGTAATTCACAATAAAAAATAACGTAACAAACCCTAAATATGTTTATTTGACATTCAAGAACAATTTCATGGCGTCAAAATTTAGTTATATGCATTAAATAGTGTGTAAGGTTACTTCACAGCCAATAACAACTTCATGGCTCTCATAAATGACTAATTGACACCAAAAAATGGTTAATGTATGCCCATAAATGGTTCATTGACACCCAAAACTATAAAAATAGTTGTCAAATAAGGTATTGACAATAAAAATAATGTAACGACACTCAAATAGGTTTTTTTGTCATGGAAGAATAACTTAATGATATCCAAATATGTTTGTTCGTAGCAAATAGGATATAAGGGTACTTCACACTCAATATCAACTTAATGGTACCCGAAAATTGCTAATTGACACCCAAAGATGTTTAATTGACGCCCAAAATAGTTTATTGATGCTAGAAGTATACAGATTGTGCACAAATAAGGTATTGACAACAAAAAAATAACATAACGGTACCCAAAAAGGTTTGTTTAACACCTAAGAATTCTACCAATGTTTGGATACTATTTAGCCATCTTTGGGTGTTGTTTAGCCATTTTAGGTGTTATATAGTCATTTTTAGCATTTTCAGCCATTTGTAGGCATATCACCTTTTTTGTCTTTTTTATCATTTTTTAGCGCTATATAATCATCTTTAGGTGCCTTTAGCTATTTTTAGGTGCATACTCGCTAATTTCGAGCACTTAATTTTTGGACACGTATTTATCAATTTTTGATAGTTTTTTCATATCATTTTTTATTTATTTGTCAAAAATATATGAACATTAGTGTTGTTGAATTGCATTCTTCATAATGAATCCAATGATTTTTATTTCGTTAAAAAATGCATCACTGTTCAAAAATTATGAACAAAATAATTTTATTTATACATTACAAAACTTCTACCTACCAATTCAATTAAAACTCCCACGTCACTCCCCCAAATCAACTTCTCCCCCAGAAATCACCCAGCTGGCTACGTGTGAGGCGAGCGTTATGCTCCCTACACATGACCAATAGATTTTTGTTTCTTTATTGTCTAACGCCCCACAACGATTGCAAACAACTCAATCGTTACCGCGGCAATTTCATGCAGTTGGAAGCTGGAGCTCCCATCACGTTGCCAAACGGTACAGTAAAGGAGTGATTGCGGTCAGCATGGAAAATGGCCTTCACACAATAGTGATTATCAACTCTATATAACTTCATACGGTCTCAAAAACTATGATTCTATGATTTTACATTTATTGACATATTTTGCCTTTGTACAACTTGTAATAAAAGAGCAAGGTTAATTATTGTACATATACCGGTTTAAATAAAAAATTGAGGTCAAACACCACTCATAATAGACGCTCAACAACAAATTGAACTAGGCATATCACATACATAGTTCATGTTTGAAAATATTAGATAACTTTGAAAGTTGTAAATTTGGTTCCGCTTGATCTTTGTCTAAGCAATGAGAAAGAGATCAGAATAGTTTGTCAAGTAAATCGTTCATAAATTAGGAAACAAAGAAAGGACATATGTAGAACTTGTTTGACTAATTTCTACCAAACACAATTTTGAGAATGAAGAAAAATCACTACTACGATCTAAGAGATGAAAAGAATGATAACTGGTGGGTGGACAATATATATATATATATATATATATATATATATATATATATATATATATCTGTTTATGTGTGTGTGTATATGTGTGTGTATATATGTATATATACACACATATATGTATATATTTATATATATATAGGATAAAAGAATTGTGTACCCGAGTACATGTAGCTTACATATACCTACCTTCATTTATGATGATTTTTAAATTTTACTGATATATATATATATATATATATATGTATGTATACATATATATACATATATACATATATATATATATATATATATATATATATATATATATAAGATCAGTAGAGACAACTACAATGCAAAATCAAGTTGCTCCCAGGCCCTAAGGAACAAGGGGATAAACCTCGCATGATTTATAGACACAAAAACAACGAAGAAGAGAAAAAATGAGCACAACATTAGAAGACTAATAAGAATACTTGGAGAAACTACTTTGGATGATCTCCTTTGGCGAGTGCCTCGATCTGTAGTGTTTTCAATGAAAATATACTTTGAAGAGGTGCCCAACTCATCCGATATTTGGCCATCTCCTTCATCTCCTCCTTTGTTGGCTCTATGCTTCAACGAGATAGAACATTATCGCTTCTATTGTTGAAATTTCCCTTAGGTCATAAGTGGGACTCAGACCATCATTAAGTCTCAACCTTCAACTCTATCTTAATTTTTTATATGATTTGATCGTGCAAAGTCGGTACCACCAACTGGATGTTGGTTTTACAGAGTTGTAGGTAGACTCAGAACCCTGATAAGTGTCGGTACTACCAACTTATGTATTGGTAGCACAAACTCGATCCCTAAGAGTTCTAACTTGACCTGATGCGGAGGTTAGTATCACCATCTAGGGTGTCACTGGAACCAAAATAGTAAAGTTTGATTCCTAATTCTTTTTCGGTCCTGAGTCGGTTGCACCGACTTTGTCCGTTGGTAGCATCGAACTTCGTCTCAGTAGTACCAAGTCCAATTTTTGTTGAACCGAGACTTACCAAATTACCCATTGGATTCTTCCTCATGTCAGTACCACCGACTTTTATGTCAGTAGCACCAAGTTGTCCTAAAAGTTCTCAAAAAGTCTAAAACGAGAAAACCCCAACATAATTAAAAAAAATTAATTGGGTAAAAATACTGAAAACTTAATGCAATAATGTTTCACAGTCTAATAATAAAGAACCATGCATAAATAGTATCAAAATGAGCAATTATATAATAAATAATTGAAAATAACCTATGCAAAGATAGTAAAATCTAATGCATTAAATCCCCTAAGCTTGAATGGTGCTCATCCTCGAGAAACACTACCTTTAAATCTATTTGAAATAAGTCAGCCAGAGGACAAGAAATTATGAATTAAAGTTCTCAAATACCCCTCGTTACGGTCCTGAACCGACACTTACTGACCATTGAACACAACTACTCTGAATTGACTAAAGATGTTCTTTGAAGATGTTCACCCTTAGATAAATGAAGCACTATTAATAGAGCAGTTAAGATTATAATTACCAGGGCACACGTTTGATGCACCATATGATTCCCTGTCAACATTTCTCTTATCTACGTACCAAACTGTGTTGGAATCAGCTCCCTGTATAATATAGAATGAGGGGATCAATCATTTATTTGGCCTACCACGAAGAGCGATGAGTTGAATGAAATAGGAGGCTATCAAGTAACATTGGAATCATTTATGCAACAACAAAATATGATGTACCTATAAAATGATGGAACTGAGAAATGCATTAATCCTAATGCCTACTACTGTGGTTGAATGATGAATGAAATGTAGGTCTTATCTGATAGATGAGTGTGGGATAAAATAATACAAAACATGTAACTATTTTCACTTCTCATTGAATGAGTTTCATATTTGAGTTCAAGGCACCTTTTTCTCCTTATATATTTGATTTCTCATTTTTTTTCTTTTGTTGCTTCCCTCTTATTCTAGCACAATTAATGATTTATGCTCAGGCTTTTCTTCAACATATCGATGCCTTTTTTTCATGTGGGAGGAATGTATACGTGTATCCTTTCACACTAAATTTTAGGAGAAAGATACATAACTACATGATACAAAACAAAATGCAATGTACATGAAATTTGTTATGCAACTACTTGTTACACACATCTCTATAATTTTTTTTCTACCTAATTCAATAAAAAGAAACTAGCTACCATGCTACCTATTGTTCTATGCAATGCAGTCAAGAGGAACCAACTTGATCATCTAAAGGTGGTGAATGAAATATGATGAAAATTGGATGAAATCACATGATTAATAAATAATGCCTACCTTAACTATGACATTTCTTTATCCTATTAACATGTGTATAGGGTAACCTTATATTTTCTTATCGAAAATCCCTTTTAAGGTCTTGTTACTTTTTTGGTTGGTTTTGGCTCCAACCTCATTGTCATACAAAAATCTTGGATAAATTAAGATTTTCATTCATATTACATTTCCTCAAGTTGACTAACCCATACACTCTTCTAGTTGGTGTTGTCTTAAACATTGTAACTTAAGCTTACAATGATGTGTTCATTTGAAGATTTATAATTTTTGTTGCAAAGGAATAAACACATTTTTCTTTGAATATAGATGAAATCATGATAATTAAGCTCCAAGATTACAATAGATAGATGTTGATCCTATACTTGAAAAATTAAAAACTAAAACAAGATAGGAGATAAAATAGAAAAAAGTCATTCCAGTATCCCCCAAGCTTGAAATTGACTATGTTCAAATAGTCAGTATTCAAAGAAAGAGGTTGAATGGGGGTATTGTGTGCTCATAAGGGTGGTGGTTTTTGAAATGTTCCTAGTGGCATCTCAGGATCTGGAGGGTAGTATGTGTTTCCTAAAATATGTCATGATTGTGGGTAACTAAAAAAGTTTGCTTCACTCCAATAATGATCATAGAGTTGTTGCTGATAGTATTCAATGTGTTGTAGGCAGGTGTGCATGTTCTCCTGGTTGACCAGGCGAAGGAGCTCATTGGAAAAGATTGCCTACTACTACTGAAGTAAGTGCTCCTGAACATTGTGAATCTCAGTCTAGGTGGTTGGTTGTTGCTACTAACCCTAATGAAAGGACTACATCATCCCATACATACCCTCCACAGAGAATGAGTCTCCCAATGGTGTAGGGATGGTGGCACTATAGAGCTTGATGTAGTGTAATGGTGTGGAGTATTATGAAAACCCCTCCCCTATGTAATAGGCATGGCCACCTCCTCCTCATCATCTTCTTTTATATATTCTTCTTCTTACTCCTCTGTGATATCCTCTTCTTCGCATAAGGCTCAACGTCATCCATCTATCAGTAAAGATGGCACACTCCTCAGAGTTAAAAGATAGGGTCCTTGAAGGGCCCTTTCCTTCATCTGCTCATTAACAATGCAACACGCATACACCCTACCCTAGCGTTTGGATACAAAGTGTGCCAACATAAAGTGTTTGAAATCCAATGTCAATGAAGTCTTCAGAGCGGTTGATTTGGAGAGGTGGAGGTGGAGGTAGACGGTGAGTGGCATAAGCAATTCATAAAATGAATTGGGGGTATCCTCTGAGCTTGCTTCATTATCGCCAACATGTGTTGAAGGAAGAAGGACCCAAGACTGATCATCTCCTTCCTTAATATGGAAACTCCCACAAAACAAATAAGGCATCCTTCTAGACCTTCCCCTTCCCCTGAGAGGACTAGAGAATAAAGTTTTTGTCAGGTAGTGATGTAGGATGTGGACAAATAAGTGCTCAATGTCCATCACCGACAACTATTTCCAATTTATCGTGAACCCCTAAGGAAAGGATGTCATCTTCCTTCAAGATAACGTCTAATAAAACTCTTCTCACGTAGCTTACAATCCACCTATAGGCCAACCATAGATGGAGTTGAACTCAGCCAGATTAAGATGATGCTCGATGTTGTATAGTCAGAATTTCACCCAGCCTAATTGCCAACCTTCCCCATGCCGGTGGAAGCAACAAATCTCCATTTTTTTAGGAACTTGCAAGTGATCTCCTGGTATGTAGTCCAATCACCAATGAAAATGTGATCTCCCACCATACCCTGCCCAGTGTTGACTTGGTGCAGACTATTAGAGAAGACAATGTTCTTGAGCAACGTGTGATCATCATATCGTGTTACTATGATCAATCTCTTCATCATGGCAGTGAGGAGTTTCTTCTAATCTTCATGCGGAAAGACCATTCTTAACAACTTGGGTATTGTCTGGTCAAACGCGCCTGCTAATGATACTTGCCTCCTTGAAGCAATGATTGCCAAAATGAGAAATGTGGTCCAAGAAGGGTGCTTGGTGTAGACTTAGGGACATCAGAAAAATGTAGAAGTCCTTAGAAACATCTGTTGGCCTCATTCCAAGAGGAGTGGTTTGAGTGTGAATGAAATGTATATATTGCCTTCCCTTATACAACTATTGAACTTCCATGGCGTGTCGTGCTGGTGCCACTAAATTTTTGTGTTGGTGTTATCGATTTCCATCCCTATCAGTGGGACTTTAGTGTCATCTGTTGATACCAATGACCATGAGCCATCATTGTACGAAGCCATGGATAGTTCCATGTTGGTAGTACCAATAGAACTCAGTGGTGCATTCTTCAATGCACACCCAGAGCAGTGCCATCAGGCGTTGGATATGTAAGATCTCCATCATTGATGTCAGTGTCATGATTCCACTATTCTAAGTTGATGCCACTGATGGATTGTTGTTTCCACTGATGGAGTGTCGGTGGTAATAAGATGTGATGTGGTGTACCTATGAAGTCTTCTATGTAGTATAATAAGGAAGTTATCAAATTGAGTAAGAGATAAAGGGACTGAAGTGAACACATTAGAAGCGTTAACTCAAGAAAGAACTTTTTGAAGACTGAGTGACACGTGCAAACCACATGTTAAACGAAAGTATACATATGAATGTAATAGAGGCTCAAAGCGACTCGGATGTCGAACTCAGCAAAACACTTGCCAGAGACAACTACTAATTGTGATGTGATCAGCTAATCCGATGAAAACTTTGAGTGAAGGTTTAATTATCTAAGATGAAGAAAATAAATCTAAGATTATTGGTTCTTGATCTCAAGTGGAGTTAATTCCTTAGGATTATGGTTCCACCTCAGTTAACATTGCAATCAACATCATAACATTAATAATTATCTCTCCTAACCCTAGACAAAGAGACCAGTAGTAAGAATTACCCACTCTAATGACGTAATTCACTACATGTCCTAATATAAATCCTACTCTCATAGAAATTATGTTATTAGTTAGGTGCTTTATCAAAATCTCTAGGTTATTCTCCTCACATTCATAAGCCCTTTTTCAAGGTGCGATATAAAATATGTAAACCTATGAGTATTTAGACGTCACACATCAGATTAAGTTTTAGAAAATCTGGGGACGTCACAGGTGGTCTCAACCCTTAATTCCTCTCTCAGAGAATTAATGGTCTATTAAACTACCGATGGTGATCAAACACAAATGATTCGTGATATTCTTGTAGATTTATGTCCAGAAATCAAGAGAAAAAGATATATTAAGGCATACAAGTCAATTACAATGTATAATAGGGCTACTCCTGGGTTCCAAGGAATAAGGGGTTTAGCCCCACATGATTTCCAATGCCAAATACATAAGAGATAAGAAGAAAAATATGGGGAACATTAGAGAATTGAAAGAACACCTGAAGAAGAAGATTTGGATGACTCTAGGAACTTGCATATTCGCTAACCTCAGGATGCAAATATATCTAGTGGAGGTGCCTGAATCTCTCGGAATGTGGTTTTCTTCTCAACTTTTGCCACTCCTTGCTCTCATCTACCGTATAATGGAATAGAACAAGAAACTTGGGTTTGGAAGAAATCCTCCTAAGTCTTAGAAGTGACTCAAGGCGTAGTTAATTTTCAATCATTAGTTTAAACACAATTTCATGATTTTCCTGATCCTACTGCATTAGTACTACTGATTGGGTTTCGACACAACCAATTCCATCGATAGTTGTTGTCGCCTATGCAATTGTTGGTACTACTGAGTTGATTTCGGAAGTACTGGGATTTGTCGAGACTTTTGGAATCCTTGTTGTAAGGTTGTCGGTAGTATCAAATTCCTGGGTCAGTACTACCGAGTTGTCTCGATTTCACATGTTCCTTTCTGAGTAAGTGTTGGTACCATAGACAGCCGTCAATAGTACCGAACTGTGTAGTTTCTTGTAGTTTCACCTGAAATTCCACAAAAATGAACATAAGCTCCCAAATAGTTATCAATCTAATAGAAACATTAGATACTCATTTATTTGATGTAATTAACTATCACAAGCTCATGATGATATTAATGAACAAATTAATATAAATGTGAACAATAAGTGCACGAAATCCATAATAAATAGCCTATCAAAACCACCATTATCTAGTGCATCAAACTCCCCTAAGCTTAAATATTGCTTGTCCTCGAGCAACACATCCTAAGATTTGTTTGAGATAAGTCAGCAAAAGGACATCAAATATGTATTTCCTTTATAAACTATCCCCACCTGGTAGTCCCAAACTGGCCTTTACTAACCACTACACAATCAAATACTCAAATGTTACCCAAAATATTCATAAAACATGTCCACCCTTAGATCAGTGAACACTATCAGTAGAACAGTTAATATCATAGTCACTAAGGCATTCACTTGGTGCATCATGTGATTCCCTATCTAAATATCTCTTTTCTAACTACCAACTACTTAAAAGTTATTTTCCTTGTAAGAACGAATGAGGAGATCAATCATATATGTGTACTACCAATAATGGCAGTGGATGGAATCAAATAGGTGTGTTATGAAGAATCACAAGTAGTATATGAATTATTTATGCAAAAATAAAACATGATGAACCTATATGGTGAAGATAATGAGAAATGTATGAATCCTAATGCCTAATATTGTGGGTAAAATGATGTATCTATTAAAAAACTCATTAAAAGGATGAATGTGAAGTAAAGAAGAGAATATATCATGTGAATATTTCCATTTCTATGTGAAGATTTTAGGGTATCTTTTCTCGCTCTTTATTCAAAAAAATTGATTTCATTTTTTTATTTTTTTCATTGGCCAACTATTTCAGCATGATGGAAAGTTATGCTTGGGCTTCAATAACATATCTCATTCTTTTTTTAATATTTTTTCAGTGGGTATGTATGCATATCCATGCTCTCTTTTTTAGAAGAAAACAATAGAACCACATGATGTCAAAATAAATGATGAAAAATGCATTCAATCTACATGTAATTGTTATGCAACTAGATGATATGCAAAAAAATTATTTATGCATTATATTTTTTTTTGCTACAAATGCATCTAAATAAAAACTAACTTTAATGTCACATGTTATGCCATCTAATGCAATCAAAAGGAAACAATTAGGGTTACTTGATCCCCTTAAAGTGGTGGATAAAAATGGATGGAAAATTGATGGAATCACATAATTAAGAGACAATGCCTTTCATGAACTATGATATGTCTCACTACTACTGACATGTGTATAGGGTAACCTTAGGATTTCTTTCTAAAATTTCACTTTAATGAAATTGTTTGATCAATTTAGGCCGAAACCCCATCTTCATCAACATTACATGAATAAAAGAGATTTCCATTCATATTAGTTGTCCTTAAGCTGACTAACCCATTCACTTTCTCTATGTGGTTATGATTTTAGAATTTGCATCTAATCTTATAAAATGTTTTAATTTCCATTGCAAAGGAACGAAAACACACCCCTTTATGTTAGATGGAATCATGAAAATTGTGCCGCACAATTACACTAGATAGATGTGTATCCCAAAAAAAACTAAAAAAAATTAAAGAACAAAACAAATATAAAGTCATTCCAAACACACCCCTAAGCTTGAACTTGACTATGTCCTCATAGTCAAAATCCAAACTTGAGGTGGAACGGGGGTACCAGTTGCTCTGAAAGATGGTGGTAGTGGATGATTGGTGGATATGTAGATCAAGTTATGCCAGCATATATCCCTCTTATTGGTGACACAAATTTGTGTCTTGGTGGTTCGAAAAGATGACATTTTCTATCCACCTTTGAGCTATGTGAGTTGGTGCCACTGACATGTGTGTTGGTGGTATCAACGACATTTTCCTTAGCTCTATGACTTTTGTTGATAAGTAGTACTGACTTTGGTGTCGGTTGTACCGACTTTATACATATTTAACTTGATAAGGAATCAGTAGTACCGACTTGGGTGTCAGTAGTACCGACTTTTACTCTGCCTTCACACCAAACAAGAGCATCAAGGTACCTTTTTATATCAACTAAAATATATCATGAAAAATATGAAATGTAACCAACAAAATGACCTAAACAAATAGTAAATAACAAAAATAAAATTGGGTTATCTCCCATGAGCGCCCATGTTTAATTTCCTCTCATCGACAAGATGAGTTTTCTTCAGCCTGGGTTGTGACAGGACGGTTGTGAACATTCATATGGAAGTCTTAACTCCACTCTATCATCGTCTATCCCGAGTGTAAAGTAGCCTCTTCCAATGGAAGTGATCACATTGGCCATAGCTTGGAATGACCTTCCTAACAATATTGTTGATCCTCATATCTCTAAATATCCATAACCACAAAATCTACATGATAGATAAACTTGTCAACTTTAACTAGCACATACTCACATATCCCATACGTCCTCACAATAGATCCATCCACCAACTCGATTGTCATGGATGTTTTTGTTGGTTCCATCAACCCCAAATTTTGAAACGTAGAGAGAGACATGAGATTTATGTTGCTCCAGAGTCGCATGTGCTTGTTGAAAATGTTGACTTCCTATGGAATAAGGAATATATAAATATATTGGATCGTTTCTCTTTCTCACTAGTCTTCGGTATTACATCACTAAACACTACACCAACACACAAGACATCTGTGTCTTTTATCCATCTTCTCTTGTTGATGATATCCTTCGAAAATATTCCATAGGAATCTTCTCTATTGCCTCCACATGTAGAATGTTGATGTGGAGCTTTCAGAAGATGTCTAGAAAATTCTTAAATTGTCCTTCCTCTTTCTTCAGCTGCAGACTATCCGAGAATGGCACGTATGACTTCTCTATATGCTTGTGTGGTAGAACATATGGCACATTAGCAATATCCTACCCTAATATTTCTTGAACGCCACCTTCTGGGATATAATTTGGCATGTCTCACGTGGATGGAATAGCATGTGACCGCTCCTTCTGACATGTGGGTGCCTCCTTATTGACTGTGACTGTTCCACTATGGAGTAGAACCTTCATGTTTTCTTATTGCGTGGGCACCTTTTCTAGAATTGGCGACGATGACATAACAGTGGTGGAACTTTGAAGTTCCTTGCCCTACAAAGCCAGTGAAGATATGGTATTTGTGTCACTTCTCACTAACCCTGTATCAACTACGGTGCATTTGTGAGCATACCACACTGACATCCTACATCCTCCTGGCTTTCCATATAGGTTGTGGGGATATGGAATCTTAGGCACATACACCCAATTTGTCTCTAGAGTGTGCTGCTTTGATGACTCCTCAGTAAGCTGTTCTAGCTCCTTGTACATAAAGATAAACTTTACTTGGCGATGTTGATAAGTTGTCTCTACAATTCCATCCAATCTTTGTTGAATGGTCTTCTTTTAAAGGATTTCATCTTTAGTATTTATTTCTCATATCATCTTCATTCCCAAAATGGCAGGTGTTTTGTCGAGTCTCTCACACTCACAACAAGATGACTTAAGCTTTTGGTTGCAGTCCAAATACAAAGCTCATCTTATTCCAAGAGTAGAGATGGTGCATCACACATTACCATTCTATATTCAGATCCATATTGAATCACTTCACACATGATTAAAAACCTTGAATACCACTATTCCTTTTATTCTATGCACACACATAGGTAAAACATTTCCCATAACCTTTGGGTTTTAAGCATAATTACTAATTAAGATTTTTATCCAATCATTATCACATGTATTCCTATACACATCACATGTCTTATCAACCTTAATCATTTTCTCAAGATTTCTAGGGTATAGATACCATTGAAATGATCTCCTCTTGACCCCTAAGAGCATAATCTTCCCTAATACTCATCAATTTTGTATACTTATAATCATCTTACAAGATCTAAAGGTTGACTTGAGGCCCTACCATTCCAAAGTGTTTAATTGAGACATCATCACTTTTTTATCTCATCACAAATTTTACTTGAGGTTTCTTTGATAATATCCAAGCAAATTATATCCTTGATAATTCTTTTGCATAGATTCCCTTCATCTCTTAGGGTACTCATAGTTTTCTTTATGCACATTTATTGGGCTGATGGAGACCTACCCATCTGGGCTTAGTCCCATTCTATCAGTCACTTCCATAGTGACTTTTCTTCATGTCCCTTTGAGATGGTTCACATGGGTGCAAAGAATCATACTCAATATATGTGTTTTCCTTCTTCATTCTCTTAATCTCTCATGTTTTTAAACGACCTTTAATCCTACCTCAATTTTTAAACCAATTTTGGAACTCACTCTTTTAGGAAGGGTCCTTTCCCATGTCACGATAAAATTAATACTTGGCATTACAAAGGTTCACAAAAACATACTTGAATTTAAAGTCCATATAATCACATGTAGGCATATTTCCCATTATGCTAGCAAGTAGAGAACTTATTAAATAATTTCTAAGTTTTCTATTATGCCATACCTATACATAATCTCTCAAGCTTGGACCAATTTCATTTTTACATATGGTAGCAAGTAGTGTCAGACCAACTTGTATAAGTGGCTCATCAAATATATATCACAGACCAAGTGGGGTTTCCTTTAACCCAAAAATTGAGAGGGGGGCATTCTTAATCTCTATGAACTCACTCAACCTTGTGAGCATTACATTATATCGATACCACCCCTCTTTGGTCTAGGAACCTCAAGTTTACCTCCTTAGCATTCGTCCTAAACTGCATGACTTAGTCACTCAAGCATGTATCAAACCAAAACCTTATATGGCATTTTCATTCCAACTTTCTCTTTCATGCAAAAAACTTTTTGAGTCCTACACAAGGGACTAGCAATCTGAGTATGAGGCTTCACAACATATTACCATTCCATACTTCTCTAGGATCTTGGGACTCTCCTTCCCTCACCTATATGGTAGGTATTTATATACTCTACACATTTGTAAAAGAAGCCTCCTTCTCTATCTCTAGGGTTTGGTCATTTCAAGGACATCTAGGGTACAAGAAGTCGGATCATGCATACACTAACTTGACTCATTTACTCAGGGGAAATCTAGTTTAGGACACATCATACAAATATTTCTCGTAATTTGTCATGTCCTACATTCTAGGTTCCCAACGTTCTACTTGTGGGTCCCAATCTTTCAGGAGTTAAACCTATAACTGGTCGTAGGACTAGAGGTCCCCCTTAGTAGAATAGGTTGTGGCTCCTGTAGATTCACATCTTATCCTAATCTAGTTTATCTTATCTAGAGAAGCACACACACACTCGTACTATCAAATCTTATTGTCTAAAATTTTAGAACAAAAGTAAAATTCTTAAATCTAACTGAGGTTATCATAAAAAATACTACCTCGTTACTAAATTCCTCGTTGATTCCATCTAGTATGCCTATCTCATAATCCAAGAAACATTAACCCTCTGGTATAGAACTAATCCCTTTTCCATTTTTGATGTCACTTGCTTTCATGTAGATGCATGTCTACCTCCTATTTGTATATGTGTGGGGACACACTTCATGTTAGGGTTATTACAAGAAGGATTTTTGACTTTCTAATTATTACCCTATCTTATGGTTTAACTCCCTCTAAGATCTTTTCTCCACTCTTGGGTTGACCCAACTTACATAAGACACCAATCCTACAAGTTTTCCTCATTATGTACTCACTTATTTCACATTTATTGTTTGTATGTTTAATCTGCATATGTATCCTATGTGCTTTAATCCACATACCTACATGCTTGAATGAACTCCTTATACTTTCTATTTCTTCTCTCCATCATTTAAGATTAGGATTTTGAGGTTAGGGTTAGGAACCGAACCCCGTCAACTTTATGGTTTTTTGAAACATTCTAAAATTATGTCCCTAACATCTTGTTTATATGTATTTTATTATTTGGTGGGGGATGTATCAATATCTAATATCCATAATTATTGTGCTCATAAAGAGATGAAGAGAGAAGTTACAGGTACCTAGTGTTTGAGTGAAGCAAGGGTTAGAAAAGGGATGAAAGTATATGAGAAATCCTAGAGGTATGTTGTTTCATGTGAAATCTTCTATCTTTGTCCAATCCAGTAGAACTATTTTGGGAGTCCTCATAGCTGACTAGCAGAGCAGAGGAAAGTATTTCTAGCCCCAGATCATGGTCCTTTCTAGAAACCATTGTCTTTGGAAAACACTCTCATAATTCCCTTCGGGCTCTACGAAATCCTATAAAATATATTAATTATTAGAGGTTAAATGGTAAACCATCACTGATACCAAATGTAACAACCCCCTCCGCCATTTATCCTCTATTTAGGTAGACCAATAGGGAAATGGCCATTACGATAAATTCAGGATCAAGGTTTACCAAATAACAAGAAATAATTTATAAAGTGACACTATATTGAAATAAGTTTGGTACAAGATATAAATTCTCCATCATGGTTTTAAAAAATATGGATTTCTAAAATTTACCATTTTAAGTACCACTATCTAACTATATCCACTAGAAGTTACATTACATTTATTTGTTTGATTCCTTCTTCTCTGGATGTCCACCTTTCAACATTAATTGTAGGATATCAACAAATTCACATAAAATGTCATGAATCCAAAACACAATCAATATATGAAATGACACTAGTATGTGGGGGAAATAAAAAAAATTCACATCTAAATGTAACAGCATATTCACAACAATTACACTATAGAAATAAAATTAATATTTTCTAGATAACTTATCAATCTATTTTTACTCAACATCTGGGACACCCTATTAGTGTCTCGTCCCTACAGTGGACATTAGGCCACCTTCTCAATCTGGAGTTAGGTGCAGTGTTGGTTGGCCACCTCCTCCATTTGGAGATAGGTGCCATGTTGGTTGGACACCTCCTTAATCTGGATTTAGGTGCCTCATATGACCTTCCAAATTTGTATTGTGGTCACTCTCAATATTCTCAGACTTCTAGAGTTGGTATGTGGCGTTTGAGAAGTTATAAGTAGATAATATGACATCCATACAGACTTTATAGATTTCAGGAAACAAACATATATTTGAATTCCATTCAAGAAAACTCCAACAAAGCCACATAAAAATAATGCGAGTAACCTTAGGCATAAACACATACATTGGTGGTGAGCTATGCATACTATCATGTTATTATACTTCATGCATATTGTCCAATCAAGCAAGCAAAACAAAGAATCAATTATACAAGTATGTAAATCCTAAAGTGTCACCTTCACATCAATTTCATTAAAAATATTAAACCCTACTTGGGTTTTAATCTAGAGTTTAGGTTTTCTTGGTATTGAGTTACCATTAGGTTTATGCTTAGATACCCTAATTCCATGACTATCGTTTTAGTGACTTAAGAACCCAAGTTCATATTAGGTGTTGTTATGATTATCAAATCTACCATATCATTTTATCATGAACACTTAGATCAAATTAACTTCATTAATATGGTAGGCTAGAATCATTTAAACCATACTTATTCATATACATTATTATTCTCATTAGAAACCTTGAGTACTATCAACATTGTCATGATTATCTTGGATCACCATTAACTTCAACATTATCATATTATAACATGATTTGAGAGAATTAATGTATTTAAAAAATTAATATACCAAATCTCACATTGTAAGACACTAATCACCATTTAAGCCCATCTTGGCACTACTTTTGGAAAAGGAAGCATTATTAAGTTTCAAATATAATTTCTTTGTGTTCCTCTTGTCTTGATGTTCAATTTTCATATAAGATTTGTCCCAATCCAAGTTATCTACAATTCATTATGATTTTTGCAATATAATTATAAATTGGCCAATCAGAGGAGGCCACATCAACATTAGTTGTTGTTACCTTATTTTCCATGTGGCTTGCTTGGACCAATGAGTATACACCACTGATTTATAATCTGGTGGAAGCATTTTCCTGAGCTATTATTATTGCTAAGGTATGCCCAGAGAGACAATCATATGATGATTGACATGGCATATTCCATAAGGGATTTGATTAATGCTCATAAAGGCAAGCTTCCAAATCATTCTATTTCACTCAGTTATGAGAAAATGAGCAAATATTATGAAAGTCTAGAAAATGACAATACACAATGATGTATGTCTTCAAGTAAGTGACTTGGAAGGATGAGATCATATTGATGTTAAGAGTATGTACATTCTTATTATGTCCCTAGTCGGTTGTTACTGTGGAAGGTAGTTAGACACTAGCAACACATAAGACAAGAGTGTGGGTTGGTTGATAACAAAATCTCATTAGTCATGATATGGCAATATCAAACCAAGCAAACATATACATGTTAGAGAATAGTGTATTGGACAAACCCACCTTGAAAAGTGAAACATGGAAACTATAATTGGTTGTCATAGTCATCTCTAATATTGAAGGTGATAATTTTGATTCTTAGACCTAAAATCACTACACTCCTGACATGTCATTGGGTATGATTTGACATCATCAAACTCAGTCCTAAAACATGGGTCGTTATAAAGGTGATGATTGGGTGACTTTGACACATTGGAATATATTGTGAGTGATAGATATGCAATTTGTTCTTCCTACTAGAGTATGATATCCTGTGCACTTGATAAGTGGGACTGAGAAATGCATGTGCGTGCACATTTGAATCAATATATGATATTGGGGTCACATTATCTCAAACAGTCTACACTTAGTTCAAGGAACATGGATTGAATGTTGACAAGGTTACCATCCATGACTCAGGTTCATCCTGGATATTAGAGACAAAGGAATTATACAATTATAACACCTTACAAAGATTGTATGTTGAAGTTGTTCTCCAACATTCAATTCACTTGGGTAGCACTAATGTGTAACTAGTCAATACTCCTTGCTTGTTTTGTCATAAATTAGTGATGGAGATTCACTACAAAAGTGATATGGGACCTATGGATCACACACGTAGGAACTCATCTAGAAGAGGAGTTTAATGTTGTATGATAATTGGATTGATTACTTAAGTGTTTAGGTATTGAATTCACAAAACAGATCAACTGATTGTCTGACTGCACTACCAAACGATCACATCACAAGTGAGATGGTTGTTTGGGAAGCCAGACGGGTATAGCAAGTGTTGAGATGGTGGTTTGGGTTGTCAGACTGATTAGAGTTGGAATTGGCTATTTTTTGCTCTATGAACCGACCAGTTGAATTGATTGATTCAACTCGATTCACCAAATGGGCATTTGGGTGAGTGAGATGGGCATCTCGCCAAGGTGAGATGGCTCAGATGGGCTGAAAAAATGTTCTGGAACTTTCCTGAAAAAATTTCTATTGCACAATACTTGGGGTGCAAGGAATTAATATTTGATATTAATTGAATTGAAATTCCCACATTCATGTGGGATTAGAAAACTATCAAACGACCATTTGGCAGTCTGAGACAGCCGTCTCGAGTGAACATAATACCGTGTGGGTTACCATATGACCATCTCATAATGCATATTTTGCAAACATTCAAGATCTTCTGATCCCTTTAACTGCCACACAAATCCCGTATAGACTGGGAACCCTGTCCCAAACCCCACCTAAAAATAGAAGTGTATTGGGGGTTTCCCAGAACACAACATAGATAACTGACAATTAGTTCCTCTGACAATTTGTTTCCTCTCTGGTTGTGGTAACTGGGAGAGCCCAAGCAAGTCATATCCAACAACGAAGGGATAACTATGTGAAAGAACAACTAATGATCATTGCAGTGGGAGAGCATGTTGGTGACTAGTACACCAACTAGAGGAACAACTCCTTCCCATATGTTCTTATTGAATGATAGAAGTTCTAGTTGGTCTGTGTGGACTACTCTAGAGGAAGGAGTCCTTTGATTACTTCTAGGAGGATAATTGTAGCCTATAATTCATAGAGAGACCACATGAGTCACTACAGGAGTTGTCATGTTCGTTGTCGATGGTGTAGACCAGGAACTACACAACTACCATCCAAGAGCAATTGGAAGACAGTTGCATTGTAATGAGTTGTTATCCTTGGATGTGTTCCACGACCAGGTATAACTCATCAAATCCATATTTCCTATTTCATAGTAGTTTACACGATCTTGCTATTATGGGAGTGTAAATAGATAATTTTTTTCTATTTCTATACTTAGTCCATGTATTTTCCAACAATGGTATCAGAGCCTCATCAATTTACTATGTTATAGCATAATCAATATGATTGGATTTTTGGATTTGTGATTTATTTATTGCATACAATGCTAAACTGTCTCATATGCGCATGCAATTAAAAACCACAGAATCCCAAATTACTATACGTCCATATATGATATGATATACATGCAACTTACACACCTTGCCCTAAAAGAGATTTTGACAGTGGATATGTAGCATGTTTATGGCCTAAATCCTAAATCTATATCGTTGGATGGTTTGGTTGTTGTTCTTGTTTATAATCAGTCTGCGTATTGAGCCTCTACCTCTCTCTTCCTCATGTAAAGTTAATTCTTTCCTACTTTTTCTCACCTCAAATATAACTCAGAGGTTTATCTTTACAATGTAACAATTTAATAGCAATAGTATAGCTTCTTTTCTTCCAACAACATAGAAGATGATCATCGTCGGAAGACACAACTAGTATGTGAGACAAGGAGAGTGTCTGGAGGACCATGGAGAATAGAACGATGGAGCCAAACGACAGCTTGGTGGACCTAGCCGACCGTTTGAAAGGAGTCCAAACAATGGTTGGACAGGAGGCCAGACGATCGCCTTTGATGACCAACCAACCGGCCAAGAGGCGAGACAATTGGTTTAAGGGTTGAACAGATTTACCCAGATTAGCAAGCATGGATCTACACCAACAAAAGGTTCATGCATGTGATGTGATGATTGACCTAGGTGGTAGTAATTCCTTGTGGCTCCCATGAATTACAGTAGGAATGGCAATAACCATATTTTTTTGTTTTATTGCATGTTTATATTGTGATATATGACATGTATATGATACGTACTATATTTATGGTGATTGGATAAAATATATGTATATATATATATGTCTATATATATATATATATGAGTATATATATATATATATGTCTATATATATATATATGTCTATATATATATATGTCTATATATATATATATATATATATATATAGACATATATATACATATATATATGTCTATATATATATATATATATATATATATATATGGGTATATCTTCGCTACCCGTGCGGGTAACTAAGATTCACTACCCGTGCATCAATTTTGTAATGGGAAGGTATGCATTTGTAATGAGACAATCCAAATTTGTAATGAGATGGCCGAAATTGTAATACAAAGACTTGTTTTGTATTACAGCGTTGTTACAGTAATAAATATATATTTATTACTGTAACAACGCTGTAATACAAAATGAGTTTTTGTATTACAATTTCGGTTGTCTCATTACAAATTTGGTTGTCTCATTACATATATGTGTCATCCCATTACAAAATTGATGCACGGGTAGCGAATCTTAGTTACTCACATAGGTAGCGAAGTTATACCCTATATATATAGACATATATATATATATATATATATATATATATATATATATATATATATATATATATATATATATTTATAAAATCCTTCAATCAAACATATTAAGTCTAAGATGTTTTCCAATTGAAATTTACATGAAGATCTTGTTCAACTAATCATATGTTACGCTAAAGCATGGTGCACCATCTACCACATGGAAGTGTGATGGTAGTAATGTAGGTTTCGCTAAAGTGGGGTGCATTATTATCATATTGACTATATGGTCAGGCTTAACTTGTGATTCTTAGAGAGTCTAAGCCCAGAAGAATGAAGATGATTAAGGAAAGAATATGCACATATCATCTATAGAAGAGTTTCATATGATGAAATTGGCATGATTGCCTACCTTAATGGTTGATTATGGACACTGGTGTAGGCTAGGTAATAAATGAATCATTTTGGTTCTTATCTCATTAGAAAATTATTTTCTACAGTTTTCTAAATTGATACTTGAGGGTTGTCAGTTTGATCAAAATAATGAGAACTATAATTAATTAAAGACCTAATCATTATCACCCAATTTTAATCAAATCATATAAAAATGAGGTTTTGATAAAATTGCAAATTCTTTTATAGAATCAAATGGAAATGAATAACAATCACTTTTCTCTACGATCGGTCCTTGAGAACGACAAACTTAATGGGAACAACTTCCATGACTTGTTCAAGGAATTGAGACATTTTTTCTTATACATGAGTGAAGTCTCTATGTCCTGGAGATGCCAGAACCAGAGGAACCACTTCAAAATGCACAAAGGGCTGACAGGGATTCTTACAAGAAGCACACTAAAGATGTTGTGGATGTCAAGTGTCTGATGCTATGCTCCATGAACTATGAGTTGCATAGGAAGAATGAGAATATGGGTGTGATTGAGATGGTCACACGTCTCAAGAACATGTACCAAGATAAGGCAAGACAAGATAGATATGATGTCTCCAAGGCGTTGTTCAAATGTAGCATGGTAGAAGGTGAACTAGTGGGTCCTCATGTGTTGAAGTTGATTGGGTACATGGAGAATCTAGCTAGACTGAGATCACTTTGGGTTAAGAGTTGGCCACTGACATGATTCTATAGTACCTTCCAGAGTCATATAGTCAGTTTGTCATGAACTACAACATGAATGACTTTGAGAATCCATTGACGGAGTTGTTGGGCAGGTTGAGAACAACTGAGATACAAATGAAGAAAGAAAAGCACAAGTCTTTGATGATGATCAACATGACAAAGGGGAACTCAAAAGGCAAAGGAAAAGATAAGAAGATTTCTAAAGATAGATAGAAGTTCAAGTCTTTAGATCTCAAAGAAAAGGGAGGTGTGAAGAACGTAAGGAGCGATTGTCCCCACTGTCACCAGCCTAAACATTGGAAACAAAATTTCCCACTCTGGTTAGAGGAATTAAAGAAGAATAAGGAAGGCACTGAGGTCTCCATGTCATGTATAAACGTCATAAGATAAATTTGACTACTTCTTATGCTTGTCATGTGATACCAAACAAAGATATGACATACTTTATGTGCATGATCTTACAAAAAGTAATGGCCCTCATGGGAGGATAAATATGGAGAAGGAGGAGCATGAGTTGTGGAAGCTGTGGTCTACATTCAAATTTATCTTAGCCCAATGTTTATGCAATAGTGTTAATAGAACTAATATTTCATTATGCCATCTAATGGAAACATTTACTTTAAAGCATCTTGTATGACAAGGATGATTATTCAATAATGCGAAATATTGATTTTTTTGTTTCAAAAGATATGATCTTACATGGAAATGCTCAATCATCTCAATAGTCTTTATATGAAATATTTGAGATGAATGTTTATAATGTTAATACCAATGATTATAATTGATAACTCAAAATTATCATTAGCAATAGTCACATTGGACATATATATAAGAAATGCATGTCTAGAATACATATTGATATTGACATAGATTCCCTTAGTTTTTGAACCTAAGGAAACATGCACAACCTTATTTACACACAAAGTGACAATATATCCTCCACTAGATGTAGTGGGAGGATAAGTGTTCCATCAGACCTCATACATATGATGCATGGAGATCTTATGAAACATATGTGTGACGACCCCAATTTATGTATACTTTCCTTAATGACATACCAATATATGTGTGCACTCATATCTACAGATGTTAAAAGGTAAAATAAAATAGATTGTGGTACACAACTAAAATATGAGAGGGAGCCAGATATTTGTTCACAAGCACCATAAAAAAAGGGAAAGCTCACACAAAACAACATCGATTGAGAATAAAGTCATACATATGTTATTTAGGAAAGAAGAAGAGAATAATTCTATAAAATGAAATTACATAGCATTCATATCATCCTATACATCATATAGAGGAAAATAAATAACTATCTAAAGAAAGTAGAGATAAGGAGCAACAATCTATCTAGCTATCCTCCATGAGCAATTACTTAATAGATTCGGGTACTTTGAAATGCATTACTTGTTCTTTGTACTTAGAAAATATGAGAAACAAAATCATCAACAAAATGTTGGTACGTGGTTTCAAAAATATTATACTATGCTTGCATATTTAAAATACTTGAACATGAAGAAAAAGAATAGAAAGCATTATTAAGGCAGAAAATAAGGTAAACCCAATTTATTAGTCATTTTTCGATAGACATGTATAACTATGGTGGATGTAGCACATGCATATATAATTGGGCCCTATCCCCACTTACCTTGTACCATTAGGGATCTCCCCACATACCTTGTACCATTAGGGAGTTGCTAGTCAACATTAATAGCTTCCCTCTATAATAGGGAGATTAATGAACCATCAGTAACTACATTCCATTATCTTTCCTTAGTGCTCTTAATGCTCAAGGTGGAAACTGACAATACATATATATGTACATCCAAAACGATATTCAAATACATGCAAGAAACTGCTCATAATTATCATCCAGCAAAACTAGTCTTATATTTATATCCATATAACTTGAATCTAATATTTGGATTCCAAAAGTCTAGAATAAAAGATTAAGTCACCCTGAAAGAAAAATAAAAACCTAACGTCATTGTGTACCCTCAACACTTCATATTAGGCTTTCGGACTAATTAAGGTTATCATCTATAAGTCTCGTCTTAGATTAGAGTATTTGGAGGGTGGATCCTTATTTTATGCTTTTGAGAGTGAATCATGTAAATTGGATAATCGGTTTTTCCTTTAATCATCATTATTACAATGAGAGAGAAATAGACTATTCATGTGGTATAAGGGAGTATCAAGCCCATTATTGATCAATAGCCTAGGGTTTCAGGTCAGAGGGAACATGACTAGGTTGTTGTCTCAGGGATTTTCATAAATAATTTTTTTTTAGAGAAAGTCAGGAGGCATTTTATTCATCCCACCCTCCTCATGTAGGCAAACATGTAGAGCTACAAACATTAACATTACTTGCCGAATGAACCATGGTAGAACTACTACCATTACAACGTAATTCAAATTTGATCAAATCTAAACTACAACTTGGGGCGGTAGGGTAGGCACATCTACCATGGGAGTTTTTCATGTGGAATTTAGTTAGGTCGTCAGCGACCTGGTTGGAACTCCTCTTAACAAAGCGTATTTCCACGGACCAATCCTTGTTAAGATATCTTCTTATGCTGGTGAGGGTGGTTGCGTGAGAAGGAGCTTCCTGTATAGACTCAGTAGATAGGTTCACTGCATTCTTACAGTTAGATTCAATATGAAACTTTGTGACTTCCACTTTAGCCACCAGCTCTAAAGCAAGCTCAATGGCCATAAGTTCAGCGTGCAAAGCTGACTTGGCATTCAACATGCTAGTTTCTGCAAAAATCCATCTACCGTGGTCATCTCGGACAACAACGGCAACTGCAGATTTGCATTTTGTCACAGCAGCATCAACATTTATCTTTAGAAATTCGAGAGGGGGAGCTGACCACCTACATATAGGCTGATCCAAGCAATGTGGATCATTGTTATAAGCCATATTGATTAGCTCAATTATCCTTCTAATTAGAGTCACTTGTTGGGGTGGCTCGATGATTGTGTCTTCGAAAACCTCCATGTTTGTGCTGTTCCATATACTCCAAGCAGCGGTAATCATCGAATTGCAGATCTCATCTTTGGATTTTAAGATGAGGTTAGTCCATTGCCGTAAATTTGCAGTGTAGAAATTAGCAACCATTTGTTCAACTTTCAGGCTTCTCCAAACCTCTACCGCCTTATCACAATCCCATAGAGTGTGTAAGAGATTCTCCTCTGCCTTGGTGCATCTCAAATAGATTATGTCACTGCTCATGTGTCTTTGTACTCTCTTACGGTTGGTAAGAAGAGCATTGTGGCAGACGAGCCAGAACAAAATCTTTTGCTTCTCTGAGATTCTGCCTGCCCAAAGTTTGTCCCAACAACTTGTGATCGTCATGATGTTGGCTTCACAAATAACTCTGTAAGCTGATTTGGTAGAGAATTTTCCTATTTCAGTACGGGTCCAAGCCCATACATCATTCTCATTCTTGAAATGGGGAATCTACATTTTCATGATTTTATGTACAGTAACAGTTGGCAGGAAGGTGTTGAGGAAGTCAGTGTCCTAACTAGCATCATCCTTGACTAAGCTATTGACTTTCAAGTCAGTTAGATTTTTTGGTATTGGAGTGGTAACCACATTACTTAATGGTGGATGCTTAGGTACCCAATTATCAAATCAGACATTCGTATTTTCTCCACTAATCAGTACCTTGGTGGAATTTTCATCAATAAGCTGCTTGCACTCGTACACCTTTTTCCAAAATATTGTAGCAGACCTGCCGGCCTGGTTTTGGAATGTTTTGTATTTTTTCTATATACCAGGGATCCAAAGAGTCTCTCGAATACTCTTGACTTCCCAAGCAGATTTTGAAATCAAAGCTCTGTTCCAATCTTGCATGGTTTTCACCCCAAGACCTCCATCTTTTTATCACTGATGACTTTGTCCCAAGCAACCAAGGATATAGGCTTCTTTTTGTTTCCTCCACCCTAAATAAACCTTCGTATGGTGCCATCCACTCTGTCACAAAGGCTCAATGGAAGAGCAACAGTTTGCATTATGTATGTGGTGATAGCCGAAACTACAGATTTAGCTAGACATAAGCGGCCTGCAAAAGAGAGAGTGCGTGCAGACCAAACATTAATTCTGCTCTCAACCTTCTCCAAGGTACTTGCGTAGGTAGCTTTAGAAACATTTTTGTGTAGGATCGGCACACCTAAGTATCTTCCCAGATTCAAGGTCTTTTAGATCCCACTCATATTGCAGATGGATTCTTGCATAGCAGTTGGGACACTACTCGAGAAGTAAATGCTCAATTTTTCTCAAGAGATTTCCTTCCCTGAGGCTTCTCCAAAGTAATGAAGGCAATTGAGGATCACCTGCATTTGTTCTTTGGAAGCTTTCACAAAAAGGATGATATCGTCTGCAAACATGACATGTGAGATTTTGGGGCCTTTGTTTGACAATTTAATGGGACTTGACCTACCTTTGTTGACCTCCATATCGATAGCCTGACTAAGTCTCTCCATACAAAGCACAAAGAGGTAGGGGGACAATGGATCCCCATTCCTTAATAGCCTGCTCGCTTTGAAAGTGTCCAATAGTTTACCATTCCAAGCTATATTTATAGTTCCTCCAGTAATATATTTCATGGACTCCAGAGTTGTTCCCGACCCTCCCTATTATCATATTTATTTCTATAAATCAATTTATAAAAGAAAATCAAATAAGGTCCAAAATAGGGATGCATCGATTCTAGGATTGGATTTTGGTATATAAAATAATTTAAATAGGTTCTCCTTATTTTTATGAGAACTTGGGTATTTTTTGGGGATTTTCAGACACTGGAGCTATTTATAATAGGTACTACAAAACTGACCAATAAGGTATTCTCTAGAGAAATTAAAAAAAATGCGAGCTTGGCTATAAGTAATAGGCGAGGGTTCCGACTTCTTGGATCCTCCCAGCAACCCACGAGTCAATGCTCGTCTGAGAGGGTCAAGGATGGGAAAAAGGGTGAGATTGCCCATGGGACTCCATTGGATACAAGCGGCCAATATCGGCATGGTGGGAATTCCACCTGCTTGATTATTCCTCCTCGTGTGCGCCGTGGTAGCTGTGAGGGGACGAGGGGTGTGGTGTGGCCGGGGTAGTAGGATGATAGGTTCAAGTGTTCTAGACATCTTGATGAGATTGTGGGGTAACTACGATTGTGACGAAATAGAAACCATCATCAGAGGTGGAGAAAACTCACTTTTCGATCAAATAGTCTGAGATGAATAAAAAAGGAGAGTGTGGGTTTTTACCTACCCTCAGGTTGGATTGAGGATCTGTGAAGCTCCATGTGGGGTTTGTGATGATACACGATTGCTCCTTGTAGTTGAAGCATGTATTGACCTCAGTGGTGAT
The DNA here is from genome assembly GCA_963693085.1 of Alisma plantago-aquatica. Classification (NCBI taxonomy): domain Eukaryota; kingdom Viridiplantae; phylum Streptophyta; class Magnoliopsida; order Alismatales; family Alismataceae; genus Alisma; species Alisma plantago-aquatica. The sequence continues at coordinate 746,297,519 of OY856409.1, read as the reverse complement.
GGAGCTCTGGAGCTTGGTTGTGGTGGCTAGTCGACCTGGGCTTCTGGACATTTGTGACTCCAACGGAAGGTATTGGTCACTTCAATGAGGTCTCAGGAAGGTGTAACCTTGATTGATTAGAAGGCAGAGGCTTCTAGAGTGAAGGGGGGTTTGGGGTCAGGTGATTTGCGGGTGGCTCAAGGTTGGGGATGAAGGGGTGACCTTCGATGCAATAGGTGGCACGAGACAATCAAAGGAGGGTCGGCGGTGCTTCTGAGGTACTTATATAGGTGTGGGGAGGAGTAGAGGGAAAAGCCCTAAAATGTCACCGCCACCACCGTGAGAGGCATGAAGTTGCAGGGAATGCGTGGAAGGGGTCGTTGAGTTTTGTTCAGTGAGAGGAGATTATCCTCCAAATATCTCTCACAAATAAGGTGGGAGTCAGGTGCGTGAGGCTATGATCAGTTGGCCAATCAGTTGGTGAGAGACTTGATCCTCATGGGAGGTTAGGGATGAAATCCCTACCACCAGTTCCCATATGATCCGTGATCCGGTAAATCGAATGGTCATGATTCAGGCGTGCATTAAGTGACATGCTTCCTAGGCGTGTGTGACATTTTAATGTCACATATTTGCCCAATAAAATGAGAACTTAGGTCCTAGGTTAGAAATAGAGGAAAATAATGTGGATATTTTCTAAAGTGCATAACTCCTAAATGGCTCATCCTTTTAGGATGAAATTTTAAACCAAGCTTCATGATGCTATCATTTTGCCATAATAGAGAATTAAGAATCAAACTCGTATATTTACTATGTGAGTTGACTATGTACCCTAATACACATATTTCATCTATTATGAAATTAGGGTTCGGTTTTTATGAAATTGTTGATCATTTTTAGTCAAATAATCAACGGAAAATGTTGAGGGTATTATTGGCATTAAAAAAATTATAAGAGAGAAAAAAATGGTGTAAAAACTCACTTTGTCATAGTATGCTATAGATAATAACTTATACTTCATTGCATTTATTGGTAATATGATGATATGTACCAAATAAAAACAAAAGCATTAATCTCTTGAAGTGTTCAAGGAGATTATAAATGAAGTATGACTTTGATGAAAGTATTAAGAAACTTTGATGAGATCAAATGTAGAAATACTTTGCATCAATTTCTTGAGAACGTTCAAAGAACTGTGATGACGTATCACAAGTCAAATACCTCTAAACATGATGATGTGTTAGAATGAAGTAATTAAATCACGATGAGTCTTGATGTAATTATTAATTAATCTAATCTTCTTATATCCTCATATATATATACCTATCACTAAATCATGTATCATATGAATGGTTTATAAAGACATTTCCTATGACATGATTTGGGAATGTTCCAATATGTCTAAGGGATTAAAACCAACATTAAGAAAGAATTTTTCTGAGAAGATATATCCATAAACCTTGATTGTTACTACTAATCCCAATACAATAACACAATTGTGTTGTTAATAGGATAACGAAGTTCCTAAAGAATCAATGGGAGTAAGAGTATAACTCAAAATGTTCGAGGTCAATAAATGGGTACAATGAGAACCATGATAATCACATGTTGTTTTGGAAATTCAGGTTCATCATATAAAACACAAAAATATATTTCTAGTATAACACATATGAGATAGGAGGATTGTGAATCCAACAATTCAGATAGGTTAGTCATAACAGGATGATCCAACTGGTCAACTAGAAGCTAATTTTGATTAATATGGGATACATGTAAGCAAACAAGGTAGGACATTGAAAGATCCACCTAAAATAGTAATATCTAAAGGGTGCAATAAGGTCTTGTGTCAAAGACCTAAATGGATAACATAAAAGGACAAATTGCTTGAAAATATTTTCCAAATAAATTCAAGTTGTTTAACATGATAGAAATTCCTTTACCAATTGCCATGCTTGTTGTTGTTGTCAAAATAGATTGTGATATTTGGCATATGAAGATAGAAACTAGATTCCTAAAGGGAATACATCACAAGATGTGTACAAGACACAACCTAAAAGGTTTCATAACATCAATAATGCAAATAAAGTCTATAAACTACAAGGTTCAATCTGGGATTGAAACAAGCATCTCAGAGATGGGATCTTTTCACTTGATAAGATAGTCAAAAAGTTTGACTTGAATCCATATTATGAAATTTGTGATTACAAAAGATATAGTGGGATCATATATGAGCATTCCACATATGATGAGGAATAACATACCAATATTATGAATATTGAGATCTGGCATGAAAGACACCTTCAACAATGAAGGATAAGGTGAAACATATTATGAGATAAGGATCAAGACCTATGAGATAGTTCATGAATGTATCACCATGGAAGTTTCAACACATACAATATCAATGTGTTGAAAGAGTTCAAAATTAATGGGTTCAATAAGGGACAATCCATATTAGTCTCTCATGAACCATATATTACAATTCTTGGGAAGAATGGAAATATCATGAATAAGATGCCATATGATGGATCTATAATTAATGGTATAAATGAATTTACCTTCTATAAATCTTGTATTCATTGGAAATGATAAGATGATATTAATTCAAATAAGGGTTATTAGAATGTCATTAAAGACATCCATTAGTACTTGTGAAGTACTTAAGGATAGATTGCTAAATATAACACTAAAGGAGGAGTTGGATGTAAATGGTTACATCGATGCAAGTTTCCATAATGACAAAACTGATCACAAATAAAATATATATGATTCAAAATTAGAAGTGTTGATTTGTTGGAAAGGTTCTGAACTAATAGCCATTAATTCTATTCTATGGTAGAAGCCAAGTAACATGTGTTATGAACAAAAAGTGGTACTATATGGATCCAAACATTCATATGATAAAGTTATAGATGTTCCAACCATTAATGACTTAGTAGTAATACTGTGACAATAATGAAGCTAATTGTTAGGCATGGAATATCAGATACCATATTACTATAGTTCTGTCTCATATGAGAAATTGTACAATGAGGAGACAAGGAAACATGCAATATACAGACTATAAACAAAGTGTTGCTAACCCACTATTTTAGCATAAGCGCAGTAGAAACATGGTGGACATGTTTAGATAACTAAGAATGTGATTCAAGGGTGATTGGCTCTATGTGCAAGTGGGAGTCTGTTGGTAAGGTATGCCCAGAGATCTAACCACTAAATGATTGACATGGCATATACCTCAAAGGATTTGATTAATACTCATGGCAAGCTTTCGATTGATTCTATTTCACTCTGTTATGAGATAATGAGGAAATAATGAATGTCTAAAGAATGATGATACTCAGTGATGTATGTCTTTAGATATGTGACTTGGAAAGATAAGATAATACGACTATTAAGAGTATGTACATTCTTATTATATAACTAGTAAGTTGTTACTTTGGAAGGTAGATAGACACCCATAGCACATAAGACTAGAGTGTGGGTTAGTTGATGGCATAATCTCATTATTCATGCTATGGTAATATCAAACCAAGAACACAAATACATGTTATAGAATAGTCTATCAGACAAACCCACCTTGATAAGTGACACACGGAAGCCATAATTGGTGGTCATAGTCATGTATCATAGTGAAGGTTATGATTGTAATTCTTAGACCCAAAATCAATGCACTCATCACATGTCATTGGGTACACTTGGACATCATCAAATGCAGTCACAAAACATGGGTCGTTATAAAAGTGATGATTGGGTGACTTTGACACATGGGGATATATTGTGAGTGATAGATATGGGATTTGTCCCACCTACTAGAGTATGATATCCTATCCACTTGATAAGAGAGACTGAGAAACACATGTGCATGTGCATGTGAATCAATATATGAAATTGAGGTCACTTTATCTCACATACTCTTCTCTTGATTCAAGGAACAAGGAATGAACATTGATATGATGACCATCCATGCCATGACTTCATTTTGTATATTAGAGACAAAGGAATTATACAATTACCGTAACACATTACACAGATTGTAGGTTGAAGTTGTTCTCCAACTTTACATTCACTTGGGTAGCACTGATGTGGAACTAGGCATCACTCTTTTCTTGTGATGTCATAAGCTAGTTATATACATTCATTTCCAGTGTGATATGGGACCTATAGGGTCACACACATTGGAACTCATCTAAAAGAGGAGTTTATTCTTGAGTAATAATTGGATTGATTACTAAAGTGTTTAGGTATTCAATCCACACAACAAATCAATTGATTGGCTGATTGCACTGCCAAATGACGATATAATTGAGTGTGATGGTTGTTTGGCCAGCCATTTAGGCATCTCAAGTGTTGAGATGGGTGTTTGGGTTGTCATGTTGATCATAATTCAAATTGGCTAATTTATGGTCTATGAACTAACTGGTTGGACTGATCGGTTCATCTCATCTCACTAGACAGGCATTTGGGTGAGGGAGACGGGCTTCTTGCCTAGGTGAGATGGCTCGTTTAGGTTGAACAAATGTTCTTGAACTTTTCCAAACTAGTTTTGATTGAACAACACTTGGGGTTAAAGGAAGTAATATGTGATATTAATTGGAATTGAAATTGTCAAATTAATGTGCAATTGGGAAACTACCAAACAGCCGTTTAACAGTCCCAGATGACCGTCTTGTGTGACCAGACAACCATCTGGATTACTAGATGGCCATATCATAGTTCTTTAGTTGTGAAAATTCAATATATTTTGGTCCCTTCCACTCCCGCACAAATATTGTATGTATTGGGAATCCTGGCCCAAACCCCACCTATAAATAGAGGATTACTAGAGGCTTCCCAGAACATAATACAAATGATTGAGAAATAGTTCCTCTGACAATTTTTGTCCTCTTTGGTTTTAGTAACCGAGAGAGACTAAGTAATTCCTACCTGACATTGGAGGGATATGTACCAGATAGAAAAATTGAGGATCATTATTGTGGGAGAGCAAGTCAGTGATTAGTACACCAACAGGAGGGACAACTCCTTCCTATCCATTCTTGTTGAACAACATGAGTTCTAGTTGGTCCGTGTGGATAACTCTAGAGGTAAGAGTCCCATGGCTGCTGCTAGAAGGATAAATGTAGCGTGTAGTTCATGGTGAGATCACAAAAGTCACTGCAGGAGTTGTCATATCCGCTGTCCGTAGTGAAAAATAGGAGCTTCACAACTACCATCCAAGAGCAACTTGAAGACAGTTGCATTGCAATGAATTATTGTTGCTGGACTTGCTTCGGGACCAGATATAACTCATTAAAATCATCCTTCCTATTTCATAGTAGTTGACGCGATCTTTCTATTATGAAAATACAAGTAGATAAAATATTCATTTCTACTACTATACTATGTGCCCATATTTGCCAACAATTATGAATCAAGGAGAGAGAGATAAGGGAGGGTGAATTATATATTATTGCCTTATTTCTCTTTTGGTCATAGGTAGAAGACACAAGTAGGATCGTTGGATCTCAATCATTTGATCATGAATTTGCATGACATGTGCAAGGATCGGTCCATAGATTCATTTCCTGATATAAATGTGATACATTACTTTTATTTGGTTTAATCCCCTCACTTTCAAGAAACTATAAAATTACATATATCTCTCATCATTCACCCAATTAATACCAAATTTCAAAGGAAAGCTTTTCACAACTAAATCTCGGGCTAGGAAACATTTGGTGTCAAAAAGATATTTCAAAATGCTTATTTTCCCTCTCTCTTCAAAAAAGAATATAATTCATGTATTTCAATGAGATCCCTATCTTTACAAATTCCTATAGAGCACTAGGAACACCTTTTTGATACCAAATTTGGAGGATAAGACACTATTAACTTTTCCAAAACATATCTAACTTTTGGGAGTCATTGGAATAACTTAATTAGTCGAATCTTGATCTTTTCGAAAAACATTTAATTAATTACTCACACCTCATGGAAACTCCTTTTTCTTTCAAATTTTAATGAAAAGTCTTAATTACTTTAATGTAAGTGTGGGAGAGGTTGGAAACCAAAATACAAAACATTAAAACACTTTTCTTTGTCTCCAAGTCTCTCTTTTATATCCTTTATTCAAGGCATCAAATAAATTCTTTTCTCTTTCTACCTTTTCCATATCTCTTATTTTGATTATTTTTATCATTAAAAACCATGTGAAAACAAAATATAACAATTAGTGGTCATCCAAACCATTTTTTGGAGAATCCCACACAATCCCCATAGGTATATTACTCATTAACTATTATCTTTTGTGTTTTTCTTAATAGTGGATTTTATTCTCTTCTTTTTTCCCTTATACCCATTATTGGACTAACAAAATCAGTAGAACCCACAAAATACATAACAATGGAATTTTGTAAAAGAAATCCATACATTCAAAAGAAAGAACACCATATTTCCAATATGCCCTTTTAATTCAATTTATTATATTTCAATTATATAAGTATACATGAATGACCAGTTTATAACATATTCAACTCTTGACCTAGAACATACATCTATGAAAATAATTTAATTGACTTTTGCGTAGCTATCATACTATCCCGCAATATGATCATTATCAGAAATATGGATAAACATGGAATAGAATTTTATGTGTTATGTAAGAACATGGAATATTGTAGTATCATTACTTTAGGTCATTTTCAAATGGTTACATCATTTGAAAGAGGAGTCAGACAAGTTCTGAGTATTGAAAGGAATGATAACATTCAACATGGATTTTCACTGCTGAATATAATGGCCCTCATAAAATAGAGAATATCAATTCTATATATCTTCTCTCTGAAAATATTATTATATGTTTCTATCTCTTAAAACCTATATGGATTTTTTAAAAATTATTAAAAAAAATGTAACTTATTGTATGTGTCTCAATTTAGATAACAACTTGAGGTCATAAACCCTCATAGACGATTACTTTGAGGACTATAAATTTGATGTTGCATTATCTTATTTAGAAAAAGAAGAAAATGAGATCAATTATATTTTAAATTTACTATATTTTGAGTAAGATATGTCATCCGGAAAAGACATGCTTGAAACTATGTTGACTAATGTTGTAGAAGAGAAAATGTTGAGAATGAAAATGAAAAACATAAAAAAGAGAAGATATGAAAGGAATGATAGTTGAATGAGAAAAGAGTTGTCCAATTTGATCGTTCCTGATGTCATATTGTATTCCCTACATCATTTATCTCTTGCAATCTTGGGCAACCTACTTCTAACCCTATCAACCACAAAAGATGAGATATTATAAAGATGGGTAGGAGTCAACTATCAATGTGACCAAACATACTACTATAACATTCCACTTTTTCAAACACAAATATTCTTGAGAAAATGCATGATTTCTAAGTTTTTCCAAAAGATATGGCATATACAAGATAACCATTGCATAAAATTAAGTTGTGATCAACTAATACAGAATGAAAACAACATTTCTCATTTTCAATGGTCCACAACATAAAATCTAACTTTAAACTAAGTGAATACATGATCCTCACACACTTAAAGGACATCTAAACTAATTTTCAAGCAATAATTGGCACACACACCGAATCAAGTCATTCAAAATCCTCAAGTTGGATGCCATGTGGTTCTAGATTTGTTGTTTCTCCTCACTTATTGACATTTTGTCCAAACTATTGACCACATGAGAACACTCAATAACATCAAACTACACATACTTCGAAAAAATAGTCAACACGAAAAAAAATCAGAAGTTACTATTCATTATAATCGCTTATCCAAATTAAAGAAGAACTCTAAGGTTTGCACCAAAATACATATTGAATTCTCCCCAAAATGTCTAGTGGACTTCACCGATGTGCCTTATAGATTACAACGATGTGCCTTTTAGATTTCAACAAGGTGTAACATGTGAGATCTTATATGAGATTCATTAACTTAATCTTATTCATTAAAGCTATTAATTAGTTATTCCTAACATTTATGAAAAGTAATATATTAACTCTTGAAATAGAATAATTTTATCATGACTTTTATGAACTATGACTAACAAATCAATATCCTGGTATACAATGTGTTATACACAACCAGTAAATATGGTCAAAGTACAATAACCAATGATTGTTCTTAGAATAATTCTCCTACGATTGATGACTTACTAAATACCATTTTCACAATTTACGTTAGTGTTTAATATTAAATCTAAAATCTAAGGTTTCATAGTTCTTCAATAGTTAAGGGGATTTGGGTTCAAAACAATCTCTGAAGTAGGAAACAAAAAATCCTTGAACATCTAACTTTCTAATGGTTATCACAGTTATTTTTCTATCAACAAATGAATTATCATGGAACTTACAAAATTATGAAAAAAAATCAATAACTTTTTTATAAATTATTAAAAAATGTATTGATTATTTCAACCTCTTCATGTGTCGAAATATTGGTTACATGGAAGGAAACCCTAGTCATATAATAAAAGTATTTCTCACATTATTGAAATAGGATCATACACAAAAATATCAAACTTATCTATGAGGACACACAAAGAAAAAGAATTGAAGTTGGGCCAAGAGTGGTGATTTACCAAAGCAGTAATTCAAAATGGGAGAAGTAGCGGGTGGTTATAATCCTATAAAGATGATTTTGAATCAACAACAAATGTGATAAATTATGCATGAAATCTACTTCTTGAGGTAAGTGAAATCTCAATGACCCCTAACTCTGGTTCCATCATGGTAAGAAGGCCAATAATCCTTTCACTCCATGACAAACTAGGAGGAGGAGCTTGATTCTTTACCATTAAGGGAAACACAAAAAAATATGCATATGACTTTGTATTAAACCAATGGAATCAACAAGGAAAAACACTAGTGATGATGCCATGAAAAGGCTAGAACACATCACTATTTAATGATCTACCACAACTATGACATAAAAAGGAAAAAATGATCCATCAATTGACTCAATAAAAATGATTACAAAAATACTATTAATTATATTCTCTGAAAGCCATCATTTGATGATTGTAAATGGGATATTTTGCACTTGATTTGATTACTAATAGAAGACAATTGCACTTACTTTGTTTATTTCAATATTGTTATAATGAATAAAACATAATATTCTCCTAAGAATGCTAACTCGATGACAGATTGTTTAGGTTAAAGAACTTAAGTTGAGATCATATGTACAATAAGAGCACTATTCTTTTTGTATCCATATTCGATTATTACTATGATTCATATAGGAAAACAATAATAAACAAGACTTAGCATGTGTGGCGAGTGATCACTATGTCTCCTTAGTCATAATACATGATAGAAGCTCACATTCATGGGTATGGGTTATAGCACAAGTTATACTGGACAGACCCACCTTGAGATCAACACATCAAAACCATGTAATGACAAGTTAGAGTCACATCTCATCATGATAGTGGTAACTATGTTCGTTAGGCCTAAAACTCACTACAATAACACAAGTCATTCTATGTACTTTGACACTATCTCTATGTGCGTTGAAATATGAGTTGTGAAAGAATTGGTAATTTGGTTCACTATGACACAAGGGGCATATGTTGGTGATCAAGATGGAAGTTGTCCCTCCTTTGGTGTGATATACCTTGTCAATGGATAAGAGAGACTGTGAAATTTGTGGCCATTTTCATGTGAGTATGTATATTATATTGAGATCACAATAGCTCAAAGTTTTCTCTAGTTCAAGGAACACAGATTGAGTGATCAAGAGGATGGCATTACATGCCTAAGTTGAATCATGATATTGAGAGAAAGAGATTGTACAGTCATGGCAACATTGTTCATGTTATAGGTTGTAGTTGTTCTCCAACTCATTCCTATTACTTGGATGATGGTGTGTGTCTAGACAACAATAATTTCTTATTTTGTTTTGAGAAACACTACCAACTTAATTAGCAATCTATCGGGTCACACACATAAGGATGCATAAGGGAATTGAATTTCACCACCAAACATATGATTGGAATGGTTTTGAATCATAAACATGTTGATTTACCCTATGATTGAGTAATCAAAATATTTGATGAGTCAGTCATATAGATCAATTGATTGCCAATTGACAAATTAAGATGTCCATTGGATACATGTGATTTCTCAATGAAGTCAATTGATGGGGGTGTTCATAATGTTACAAAATGTCTAAAATTGGAAGGCAAGTTAGATCTAGATCTGTGCAATCATGATCAATCAATTAGCTAATGTGCTTGGGTGATCACAAGACGTAATCAATCGATCACAAATATAGTTTAAGTTTTGAGCATTAAACTATTTTTTATATTTCTATTAAGAAATGGATTTGAATTAGGTTTTCAAGCCACTTACTCTATATGTAAAGGGGCACTTTCAAAAGTGATATATGACTCTTTCGAGATAACTTGTAAGACAAGTTGGTTTCCAAACTTCTCTCTCATGGAGAGGAAGTCACGCTGAGGACTATTACCCAATATCAGAGAAGAACGAGTTATGGGACACATAGCACGTCGACAACTCCTATTCCTATTTGACTTGGTGGCCAATGTGGTGCACAACATTCTCCCTAAAGTATTTGGATGAAGTAGAGGTTGAGGTAAATGTGTGGAGGCTTGGAGAATACTTTCAACAAGATGAAAATAAATTGCTACTTAGTGGACAATCTAGATCTTCTTATTCTTATTGATTTATACTTCTAGGTTGTTGTTATGCATTTAAATCTCATGGATGAATTTCTTCGATGACATAAAACACGTCTACTTGATGGACAAGTTTTGTGTGCAAAGGTATCACCTTTATCTCGTTTTATGTCTTTTATTCATAAAGGTTAATAGATATGAAGGATCTACCGACTTGGGTAGAATGAAAAGCTCTTTATTGTTCCGTTTCACCCGCTTACCTAAAACCCAATAGAGGCATCAGAGTTGATGTCATACATGTTTTCCGATGGATTGGGTTTTGAATAATTATTGGTTGCATGAATAACTGCGTAAATTTGTATCCATAATAATCACCTAATATCATGTTATGATATGTATATATATTACACATCTCATTTCAATGCTTTTAAAATCAGTTTTAGCTCAAGAATGTGGATATAAGAAAGTAGATCATTGTGATGTGATCTAAAACATGTAATATAATTATAACATCTCAAATTTTAAAAATTTATCTAAATTGGAAAATTAGGTTTTCCTTAAATGATGATAATTGAGGGTCCTAGTTTAAAAAAACCATGAAATGAAATTAATTAAACAACAATAAAGTGAAAAGTATAAAATGAGACTCAAAATGTGTTTCCTCATTCACATGTGCATTATGTGTTGCAATTATCTCAAATTTATGATTGGTAGTTTCTCCTTTCCCTTTCCTCTCTCTTATTCTTGAAAATTGTCTAAAGGAAATAAAGGAGAAAGATAAGCAGTAAAATTTTAAAATATGGAATATGTTAATTTGGGCATGAAGTTTCCCCTTTTCCTTTTAATAGTTTTAACATAAAAAGAAAGTATTATTAATCTCTCTCTCTCTTCTCCAAGAATTTTTTCCAAAGGCATAGAAAGACATAAAAGTAGATGACCATTAATAATCTTATTTTGGAGTAAAATAATAATAGGAGAAAGTTGTTACAAATTATATAAGCTTTTAATACACAAAATCAAGATCAATGACAAACATAGAAATTATGTGAAAAAGATATGTTAAAACTCAAAATTTATTGACTAAGAAGGATGTAGATTGTCTTATTAGCATGTGGTCACATATTGGGTTCATTTTGACTATCTTTGACCCTCCAAATCAATTAGAAAATGTTAGAGTATAGTTTGATTATGAAATTATTTTGTTCATTTAATGCAACAAATTAACCCAAACTTCCAAATTATCTCATTGGCACACGTTTATTTTTTAACCTTGCTTTTCTCTTACACTATTTTAGCCATACGATCGTGATCTAACAGACATTGAATCTTCCCTTTCCTCCATCATCTTTCTTGGTCTGAAACCAATTATTTGTGTTTTTCTATCATGACCATTTCTCCCTCATCTCTCCACAGTTTCATGAGATTTTCCCTCCTCAGTACTCATCTCTCTCTGTCATTCCGATCAATCCCTAACACGCCATATGTAACATCCCAGGATTTGAGGCCTCGGATAAAAAGATCTTATAAGGAATTATAGGACTACCCATATCACCAAGGTACACCTCCTTTTCAGGAAGACCATCACTAAGAACTCCATAGTTAAGCATGCTTGACTTGGAGTAGTACTAGGATGGGTGACCAGTCACGAAGTTGATCCTGGCTTGCACGTGAGTGTGGACAAAGCACCTTGTTAAGGCTAGTGGTGGTCTGTGGGGCCAGTCATCATTCTTGAAACTCTACTAGTCTGTGGGGCCAGTCGTCATTCCTGAAACTCTACTAGAGCCTTGGGGAGTGGGCCAGAGCATTACAATTGCGATATTACAACCCCAATTTTTGGGTTCAGTTGGTGAGAAATATAATTTATCATATTAAATATATTTGAAAAAATAATGATATAATTTGTTTTGAATAAGTGGATTTCATTTACAATAGACTTGATGATTCTACTGTGGGCTTTATTGGCTATTGGGCCCAAATAACAAGGAAATTCAATTAATAAATGAATAATTGAGTTTTGAGAAAAGAAAGATGTGGAAACCTTTAAAAGGCAAAGGAATGTAATCCAAAGATGGATTTCATGCCTTTGGGGTTCCTTGGGTTTCAAGGAGTCCAAAGTTGCAAAGAAAAGGCAATAAGAAAAGAAAAAATTAATTAAATATTTCTTTAGTAAGAAAGAAATTGAAAACAATGGTAAAATATGGAAAACAAGTGAAAAGAGGTGTAATTAAATTATCCTTGATGGATTTTCATATCCAAGGGATTCCTAATGTTAAAAGGGATTCCAATGAGGAAAATAAAAGAGAAATAAAGAGAAATCCTCAAAAAGTTCTATTATAATAAGAAATAAACAAGATAGTGGGAAATAATGCATATAGACGCATCTAGAAGGATAATAAGTATCCTTAAAAAGTAATTTCAAAATATTTGAGTTTCTTGGGATCCAAGGAGTCCCAATAGAGAAAAAGAAAGAGAAAATACCAATAATAGAAAATAAGAAGATAATGTGAATACATAATTAATGGATTACGTGGTATTATTAAAAAGGAAATATTTTCAACTAAAAGAAAATCTACTTTCGTGCCAATGGGACAAAAGGCAAGTACCAAGAGAGTAAGTGAGAGGATTTTCAAAATTCTATTTTTCCCAAGAGTATAGTTTATCATGGAGAGAGAAGAATTACTTCTCCTTGAAGGAATATGATTCCTTTTGGAAAGGGACTCTTTAAGTCATGTATAAGCCTACCTAGGGCTTCATTTGTCACCCCTATATATGGGGTAGAGCCCGAGTTCAAAGGGAAGAGAGAACCCCACGTTTCTCTACCTTCTGCTTCTTCCAAGTTTTCATCCAAACCCTAACCTTTGAGAATAGCTCTATCTCATGAGCAGCGAGGGACCATGTGAAGTCGAGATGGTGGGTGGATGCCCTACGAGATTGGGGAGAAGCATTCCCATCATGGCCCTGCCCTATCTTAAACGCAGCGGCTACAGCATGGCTGCTATGATAGCTGTGCATTGCAGATGTGTGTTGCGCAAAACAGCCACCATGGCCACGGGCTGAGGTCACCTAGAAGTGCGTAGAGGGCTAACGGAGGTCAGAGAAGGATCCACCATGGTCTTCGGGTCCAGAGCCTGGAGAAAGAGCTGCACGGAGTGCTGCGCTCGGTGGCTAGGGTGGTAGCCATCGAGCTGCCCAAGGTTGAAAAAGGGTAGGAGGGTGTTGGACCGTTCTACCCTTCAGAGTATTGAAGGAGCAACTCACTTATTGAGGGATTTTTAATCTTTTTGAAATGTTCTCAAACCAGCCGCGTACGTTGCATGGGAGAGGCCGACGTCGCAGCCTCTGATTAGTTCAAAAAGGTAATTTTTGTATAATTCATAGCTAATTAACTGTACCTCTGATGGATACACATAATATATGAATTTTTCTCTGAAGAACACGAGGAATGCAATAAAAATATAATTGAAGCCGGATTCTATTTGCAATTCACAAAGTGTATAAAGTTATCCTCTTTAATAGTTTAATTAATGAAAAACCCTTAGAATTGATGATAATTGAATATAATAATGTTCTCTGAATGTTTTGAATGAATATTAACCTAATGATAATAAAAAGGATGATCTTTGTACATAATTGGCTTAAATTAGGGTTTCATATATCTAAGTTTGTATTAATGGGCTTAGAAACCCTAATTTAGGTGAATATATCTTTTAATGATTTTCATTGTGCAAATCCATGGATAAGACAGAGTTATGTTGTTATAAATACAATTTGAGTATAAAAGATCATTAATGTGGATATTTTGGGGTTCCTAGTGTATAAAGTGGAATTAATGATACATTAGGGTTTGCTGACATAAACGATGAGAATTGTAGTTATTAGGGTTCCTGGAGAATCGAACTATAATTCTTTGTTGAGTTGTCAATTCAAAGAAACATGAACATGATAATTGGCCTTAATGATCTTGACATGACTTAAAAGGGTAAACATGGTAGTTTTAGTATAAAAGTGATACATTAGACTTAATTGACGTTCAATTGTGCCTATGATGTTGAAAGTAGGGTTTATGTACTAACAGAGCATTAAAAGTGGTAAATGTATAATGAAGGCTAAAACCCTAAGGTCGGCCTAGAAATCATAAGGCAGAATCCAAGTCGATATTGAGAATGTTTTGAATAAAATAATGACACTTGGATGTTATGCATTATTTTCAGGATATTGTTGATTGCTTGTTTGATAGTATTGAATATTAATGCTTGGACATCAAATTGATCTAGATCAGGTATGTGGTTACACTTATGAATAATCGCTCTAGTTTCACAGTGATTCCTGAATGTTTTATCGGTTGCTTGGAAATAATTGTTGGATGCCTATTTATATCATGCAACTACAAAGTGACTATGATTTTCACTATAAATGTGCATACATGACTGGCTCAGATCCTGGTCCACCTCTGTGGCTTTGCAAAGGCTAAATGGGGTAACCTAGAGCAAGGTCTAGGTTATCATGAGTTAGAAATTGGGCTACCCACGTGTAGTGCTATGAGAATCTTTAGCATGCCATGAGTTAAGGAGTGGGCTACCTACGAGTAGTGCCATGTGACTCAACCCTAGAAACTGGTTCACCTATTAGGTGGGATCATGAGGGGTTTAATGGGGATCTACTATAAGGAAGGTAGTATCCAGGTCCGCTGTAGGGACAGCGTAGAGGCTAGGGTATGTAGGGATTGAGAAGTTATGTGGAAAATGTAAAGTTGTTTGTTTCAATCATAATTGATTGATTACATTGTTATCATAGTTGTACGATTATTGTTTCCCCCACATACCAGCTTTTTGTTGACCGGCGTTTTGTTTGTAGGCATTTTAGGTACAAAACCAAAAGGACAAACAGTAAATCATCATATTGTGAAATACATAAATTAAAATACAAGGAGGATTACTTAGAGTAGAATTCATATGTGGATAGAAATTTAGAGATCCAAGTTTTTATTTTTACCATATTTTAGTATAGCTGGTAGAATTTAATATTTTTTATTGATTATTTAGCGAACCTTTGATCTTGTTAATTGGGATAGTGGCTCTGACCTTCTAGTCTCCCATAATTGGGGGTTACCGAGAGGCGGGGCCGTTACAATTGGTATCAGAGCATAGGTTCCTCACTAAATCCTTAATAATTATTAAATTTTACAAATTCTATAGAATCCAAGGGAGTTATTAGAGGATTTTCCGAAAGACAGAGGTGTCTAGAAATTGATCACGCTTGAGGGCTGGCAAGAGTTTCCTCCACACTGCTAGTCAGAATATGAGGACTCCCAGATCCGTGTGACTACCTGGCCAATGTCTTAGGATTTGATTCAAAGTAAGATACATTTAGGACTCTCTCATCTTGTTCATCCCTTCTCAACTCAAATGCTTCTAAGGACCTTATGGATTAGGGTTTTCTCTCTTTTCCCCACCCTCTCGAGGTATGGGCAATGTTGATAAGGTTTAAGGAATCCTCCACCAAATTAATGAAAAGCATGTAAATAAGATGTCATGGACATATGCTTAATAGATTAAGTGTAAACTAAAGAATAGATACATGCTTAGATCAAATGACATAAGTTGTCATACCCTCAGGAGAGAGCTTAGGATAGACCTTCTTGTCAGGAGGATAAGTAAAGAGAGTTAGTCATGGAGGCAGAGATCTCCATTATAGGTAGAGACCTGGGACATCATCTGAGGATGATGTTAACCCTAACCCTAAGTAAAGGTTAGAGAGAGAGATGACATGATGGGTTAGATGTCTTGGTAGACCAGATGTTTGGATAAACATGCCTTCGATGCCATATGAGCCATGAGAAGTTGGATGACCGAGTACCTTTGGCGACTCAACCCTGGGAAGGGTCGTGTATGTTAGAGCGAAGGATAGCTCCTTCTTTGATGAGGTTATAGAAGAACCTATGGAAACCTTATGATATTATATGAGCATGGCATAGTAGACACCCAGAGTACGTTAGTAGTGTGAGTAGTAGGTTAAAGCCATGGCCAAGGGAGTAGGATGTATAGCTTATGAGACAAGCATAGAGGATTATGGATGACCTTGAGCAGACATAAGCTTGAGGGGTATGCTTGTAAGCTTGATCCACCTTCATGGAAAGAGGACCTCTGGTAGTAAGGTTGTATGTAGGGTTAGCTCTATAAAGAGAGAGAGTAGGAACCATGCAAGAAGGTTGGAAGCCTAGACTCTGAGATATGAGGGATAGTGGGTAGTCGAGGATGATACGACCTAAGTGAATGATAGTAGTTGCCTCATGCTTGATCCCTAGATCCTAATGATCTCTTGGTTTCCTTTAGAGTAACCAAACCCTAGAGAGAGAATGAGGCTTTTGGTACCTAGGTTCCTATGGCATAGGTGAAAGTCAGCCCATGAATGCAGAGAGAGATGATGATGGCTTGGGTAAGGTTCTAAGTTGAACATGTACTATAAGAGAATCCTAAGTCTATCCTAGGGTCAGGTAGGGATAAGACTGATGGAAGTAGGAGTTGCCTAATTCCTTAGTTGCACATGACCATAGGGTCAGGAGGTAACAACTATCATTGTCTGAGGGCCATGGGTTAGGAGATTGATCACCTTCATGAACTCATGGAACCCAAATGGCAGATGAGTAGGGCACGCTCTGGATACCTAAGGGAAGAGGGATGACCCCTAAAGTGTCAGTACCCCATAGACCTAGAGGAGATGACCAAGGGATGTGTGTAAACCCTAGTAGGTTCGAGACCAATTTTCCATGGAAGTAACTTCGATAACGAGATGATTGTGATGTAGAGACATATGTGGCACGTTTCAAATTAGATTTAAATGTGTACTGGAAAGGTGGGATGTACCATCTCTACTCTTGGAACAAGAAGAACTCTGTATTTGGACTGCAACCAAATGCTTATTTCCTCTTGTTATGGGAGTGAGAGATGGGACAGTACGCATGCCATACACAAAGGATAAAAGATGATGTAATTTGGAACACGGCTATGAGGTATGAGGACAAAGATGATAACATACCCTAATGCAGTGAATGATACATGGATGGTTTGCAAACACTAAGAGAATTGAGGTAGACATCTTTATCATGAGCTATGTGGAATTTGCAAGTTATACCAGGTTGAGTTTGATCATCATGATGATAAACTCAGAGTTCTCTTGAGGAAGATAGACCTAGAGTTGAGATGATATAATAAGTGGAATACATGGAGGTGTATGTCTTCAAATACCTAAGGATGTGAAGTGGTAATGGATGCCCTGATTGAGATATAGCTGCCTAGTTTGGCTAGAAGAGGTTGTTAGGCAAACCCTAAGTTTGGAAAGGAGATATGTTGAACAAGTTAATGGTTGTTTGGTTAGCTAGTCTAGTCGTTGATGCAATGAAAGGATGGTGGTAGAACCTCAAATGCACTTCTCTGAAAAGGAAGGTGATGAAGCCCTTATTAGAATGGTTTAGGGTTTCTGAGGAATCAATCTTGAGGAATCATGACATACAGGAGATCATGATTTTAAGATCACCATACATCGTACCACCAATATAATAAGTACCAGTAGTATTTTGGATGCCTAAGATGAAGTTGCATTTGGTATGTTGCCATGCATGATAGGAGGTGAAGGATGAACACCAGTAACCCATTGTATAGATATAGAGGATAAAAGAGTCCCTGAGAGGAAATGGGAGTTCATCACTATGGATGTTGTGGTAAGTATCCCCTAGACCAAGGAAGGTCAGGATGTAATATGGGTTATGGTAGATCACCTTACCCAGATGACATGAGAAAGAAAGAGTACTGTCAATGGACAGATCCATTTGAAATACATATGAGAGAGATGGTTCAACTACACCATAATGTGAGTTCAAAAGTTCTTGAGTATGACCTAAAGATTCACTTCCATAAGGTGGAAGAAGATACATGAAGAACTCGATGTTAGTACCGCTTATCACCCCTAACTGATGGTTAGTATGATCCACACTAAAGGGTCTGATGAGAGCATGTGTGCTCGTTCAGGGTGATACATGGAGATAGTTCATGTGATGACAACTACCATAACCAGTGTTGGGACGTAAATAGGCTCTTTAATGAGGTTGAGTCGGACACCACTTCATGATGCTGGTAAATGGACCTCGCGAAGGTCAGAAAAGGACCATAGTGAGTGCAGGTAAAGTTGCTTTGATCGTGCAATGGATGAAAGGAGCCTAGGAATGACATGAGTCATAAAGCTGATGTAAAGTAGATAGACATGCAATTCACTATAGGGGAATATGTGACATGAAAATCTGACCCCTCTAAGTTATAGCTAAGAGAGTTGAGTCCCCGATACATGGGTTTGATTGAGATGGATTGATGGAAAAGGTTAAGTCTGATCTTACCCCTCAAAATAAAGTAATGTGTGATGAGTTCCAGGTGTCCAATTTAGAGCACTATGTGAGGTACCCGAACCATGTGTGGGCAATGAACCTAGTAAGCCGCAAAGGAGGCTAAAACAAACTGAGTCACCTGTGCAATTTATAGACGCCAGAGTGAAAGGTCTCAAACGAAAGAATATGTGATGATAAAGGTTCCTTGGAAGTTCCATGGGTAAGGTAAAGCCACATAGGGGCCAATGATGGACATGGAAAAGTCTTATCTTGAATTGTTTGTTTGCTTGATAGAATTTTGAGGACAAAATTCCTATAAGAGGGGAAGGATGTTACAACCCCAATTTTTGGGTTCAGTTGGTGAGAAATGTAATTTCTCATATTAAAAATATTTGAACAAATAATGATATAATTTGTTTTGAATAAATGGATTTCGTTTACAATAGACTTGATGATTGTGTTGTGGGCTTTATTGGCAATTGGGCCCAAATAATAATGAAATTCAATTAATAAATGAATAATTGAGTTTTGAGAAATGAAATATGTGGAAACCTCTAAAAGGCAAAGGGATGTAATCCAAAGATGGATTTGGTGCCTCTGGGATTCCTTGGGTTTCAAGGAGTCCAAAGTTGCAAAGAAAAGGCAATAAGAAAAGAAAAGATTAATTAAATATTTCTTTTTTTTTAATAAAATTTACTTTATTTATTCATATCACGATGTAGTACAGGGTACGCCGCTACTTCTACTCATCTGGTAAACTACATGGCTTGTTGTCGTATGATTAGAAGGACCTTCTTTAAGGTATATGCTCATGACACAGTTAGGAGGTGTGTCAAAGATTTGATGTTGTGACATAAAACGAAGTTGGCATTTGGCAAGTTTTTCAGCGATGGAGTTTCTCTCGTGATCTACGTGTTGTATTCTCACATTCTCCAACATCTCCTTCTTCAGTCGACTCATCCAATACGCATACTTAGGGTATCTATCTACCTCCTCATCGCACAGCTGTAATGCCATCTTGCAGTCTGTTTCCACTATGCAGTTGGTCCATGTGTGTGCCCGAGCTTGCCCAAGAGCTAGGTGAATGCCTGCTAATTCCATAGTTGTTACCGATGAGCAACATATCTTCTTCGACTATCCCCTGAGCCAACAACTGTGGGCATCTATAGTTACTGCCGCTACCGATGTGCCCTTGCTGTGAACTACTGCATCTACATTCAGTTTGATCATACCAGGCTCCGATTTCCTCCATCTACACTCTCTATCTGGCTTTTGATATGTGTTGTACCTCGCCCAAGTTTTGGTGATAAGCAATGTTGCCTTCTGGATATATCGAGTTTGGTTTTCCAATGGCCTGACTTCGCCTTCAAAGGTCTCTGCATTCCTGAACCCCCACGCATTGCAACAGATTATCCATAACACTTCCTTTGTGATGTTTAGGTCGCCATGTGCTATCTTCAGCCATTATTCAGTAGTGTTCAGCCTAAAGAATTTTATCATATTACCAGGGCTAAGAAAATGATTCCAGATTGCCTTGACTTTCTCACAGTCGCTCAGCGCGTGGATAATTGATTCATCTTCTTTCTTGCATCTAGGGCATAACCCGTCCATGGTCACGTGCCTCGCCAAACGATGTTCGTTTGTCAACAGAGCTCCATCGGTGACTAGCCAGGAGAAAGTACTTATCCTTGTTGGAACCTTTAGCTTCCATATTGACCCCCAGTCTCCCTGACAAACCTTCTCCTTTCCTTCTCTTAGAACATGGTAGGCTGACTTCAAAGAATAATTCCCTTCTGCCGTATAAAGCCATGCTCTGTAGTCTCCGTGGTTAGTTGTATCTGGATCATTCATTTACGTGATGGTTCTCACCATGTCCTCGTCAAACCAGTGATTTACGAAATCCTTATCCCATTCGCCTATGTCCAACACTAAGAAATTGACCATCAAGTCGTGAAGATCTTCAGGGATATCTCGCTTGTAGTGGTCTTTAAGTTTAATTCCTGCTTCCACCCAGACATCATTCCATACATTGATCATTGTCCCTCCCACCGGAATCATCATCGAATTATCAAGGATAAACTTTTTTCCAGCAATCGTCGCCTATCCCATCCTGGAGACCGAAACCTTCTTCCCACAGACTACATTATTAAACCGTGTGTTGATTACTTTACACCAGCTAAAGTTCCTCCCAACCGCCACCTCCCATGAGTTCTTCATAAGCAATGCTTCATTCCATTCCCTCGTGGATTTTATACCTAAACCCCCATTAGATTTGTCACTAGTAACCTTGTTCCGCACCACCAAGGGCACATGCTTCATCTTATATCTTCCATGCCAGATGAATCTTCTAATAGTGTTGTCAATTTTGTCGCACAAGCTCAGAGGTAGGGTGGATGTTTGCATCACATAAGTTGGAATGGCTGTTAATGTGGACTCCTCCAAACACACTCTCCCTGCCAAGGAAAGGGACTTAGTTGCCCAGGATTGAACTTTCCCTTCTACCTTGTCAATGATATCTGAGTAAGTATGTTTGTTGATTTTTGAATGTAAAATTGGGACACCCAGATAATTTCGCAGATTATCCGTAACATGGAACTTGCTTAACTCCTTAATAGACCTTTGCACTGCTCTTGGAACACTCTTAGAAAAATGAATATGAGATTTGGCGGTTGATATCTTCTGGCCTGGCACTTCTCCGAACACCTTGAAGCTCTACAGAATGGTCCTCGTCTGAGGATAGCTTGCCTCAGCAAAAAGGATAAGGTCATCTGTGAAACATACATGGGCAATATCAATACCAGTTCTACCCATTTTAATTGGTTTCCAGCTCCCGTTTGCAACCCTCTCCTGTATCATCTAGGTTAGCCTCTCTAGACAGAGAACAAATAAGTAGGGTGAAAGTGGATCGCCTTGGCGTAGTTCGCAGCTTGCCATGAATGATCGGGATTTTTTACCATTCCATACAATAGTTGATTTACCTTCTGTAATGGAGAACATAATGAAATGTTGAATGCTTGCCGGTAGGCCCACCATCTGCAATGTTTCCTCAATAAACCTCGATGACATTCTATCGTATGCTTTGGACAAGTCGATCTTAATGGCCATGGTTTTGGCTCCTCTTCGGCTTCTCATGCCATAGATAACTTCATGAACTAGCACATTCTTGTCCGTGATCTTCTTCCTGGAATGAAGCTACTTTGCTTGGCAAAAATCCAGTGAGGTATGAACTGTTTCAATCTTTTAACGATTAATTTGGAAGATATTTTTAGAATGATGTTATTTAGCGATATTGGCCTGAGTTGCTCGCATCTCTCTGGTCGGGGCGTCTTGGGGATGACGACGATTATAGCATTGCAAGGAGTCCAAAGTTGCAAAGAAAATGCAATAAGAAAAGAAAAGATTAATTAAATATTTCTTTTTTTGGTCGGTGAAAAAATGTGTTGCTATTAATGAGTCCAAAACTTTGGGTACAAGAGAATGTGCCCCATACAACTAGGATAGAATCCAGAGATATATAGGTCCAACACATGGACCTCACAGATAAGAAAAGGAAAAGCGTACATGAAAGCTAGTCTATCCTATACTAACCAACCTAATAACATCAGCTCTATTAACATGAAACTAGGGAAACAACTATCAATAACACCACTTTCAAAATGTGTTCGCTAGCCTCAAGAACAAGGCATAGTCTACTAGACTAGCTAGAAATATCAAGCCAAAGCAAACATCCATATCCTCCTTACTGATCCAAAGGGCTTCCAAGCTGCAAGCTCTAGACCAAAAGCCATCAATGGCAACAAAAACAGACCCATAAATAGGGGCATGAGAACCTTCTTGTCTTCCTTATGCATTATAACCAACCCTGAAAGAAAGGATTCCAGAAAGGCTTCAAATCCATGCTCATGGTTCAGATTGAAGCATCTTCAGAACTCTTGAACAAGCATATGCCTCTAAGAAGCAACAGACCCAGAGTCATAGAGATGGAAGAGAATGTCTAACCGTCCTTCTTCCTTCCAGACTTCTTCTTCCTTTTAGACCAAGATTGGTTGTAGTCCATGTACTTAGGGTCCCATTGATCTGACTCAAAGTCCGAACCATTAGAACCCTCATCTTCAAAAAGGTTTTCCTTCCTGACCCGTTGTTGGGCAGAGAACTCGCAGCTGCTCCGTATTTTACTTGGTAGCCAAGACTCGGAAGTTGAAGCTTCCTTGCCGCTTCTAACTATCTCCAATTCCCAGCCTAAATCCATGACACCCAAGTAACAAACAGGAGAGGTTCCAACCATGTCAGGATCTGCCATTTGGATCTCAGCAGCTAGAGGTTGAGAGAATGAGGATTGTCGAGCACTGTCAATGACAGTATCCTTAACCTGTTGAGAGATGAACTCCATAAGGTTATTGTCTTGCTCCAGTTGGTTAACGCGATCACTGCTCTCAGGAACCATCTCGCTGAGCTCCTTAGCAGGAATCGACTCCTTGGCATTCTGTCGAGCAACTACCTTGACTAACCTGACCTGGATATCCTTTTCTGGTGAGGGCTTCCTCGGCTTCAGAGGACATGACATCCCTCTGTGCCAGAATCTCATGCAACTGGGGCAGATAATCGGCCGAGCAATCAGCTCCACCTTCAAGGATTTCGGGGATGAATCCACCTCCACCATAGTTGTTCTAGGGAGTTTGGCTTTTCTATAGACATCAACACAGACCAGAGTGTCACCAAGACAACCCACTGTAGTCGTCTGTACATCGAAATCTACTGGAACGCCGAGGGTGCTTGCAACTCTGGCTATGTGTTGCTTGGTCCACGACTGACCAGTGTTTTCAATCTTGACCCAGATAGGAGCACTCGAGAAAGATAGAGGTTGAAGAGGTAGCCCTGGCTTCCACGAGTGAAAAACTAGAAGGGATCCATCCATGAACTAGGGTTCTTCATCAAGCACCCTCTCCTTTTCACTAATAGACGCCAACTTCACAACAAAGCCTTCACGTTCTTCAGCAACTATCTCGACTGGGCCGCTAGGGCGCCACGCTCTACGAATCCATCCGATGAGTTGTCCACTAAAAGCCTTCCTACCCTCAAATCGAATTGAGATATACTCCTCCCAGGTCAGTATTGAGCATTCCTGACTCGATATTGAGGCACATTTGACGCCATCCTTCCGCCCTGGTTTGACGAACTCGACCAGATCCACGGGAATCTCTGCTCTTCCTTGCCTGCTGGTGGCAAACCAGTCTGCAAGGCGAATGGGTCTAGGCCCTTCGACGGAGCAGCTCGAGGATGACTTGGAAGATTTGGCGGCGGAGGTGTCTTGGGCCCTAGCAGACGGAATCTCCGGGTGGTCACTGCTTCCTTCACCAACGACCTCTGGTTGGCCGAGTGAAGGAGCCGAAGATGGCTCAGCAATAGATTTCCCCCTTCCTCCACGCACGCTGGATTTTCGCCCTCGCCCTCACCCTCGCCCTCGCCCTCACCCTCTTCTCCCTTGAGACATGATATCTCCCAATATTACCACCAAACAGACAGTTTGTGTTAATTAAATATTTCTTTAGTAAGAAAGAAATTGAAAACAATGGTAAAATATGGAAAACAAGTGAAAAGAGGTGTAATTAAGTTATCCTTGATGGATTTTCATATCCAAATGATTCCTAATGTTAAAAGGAATGCCAATGAGGAAAATAAAAGAGAAATAAAGAGAAATCTTAAAAAAGAGCTATTATAATAAGAAATAAACAAGATAATGGGAAATAATGCATATAGACACATCTAGAAGGATTATAAGTATCCTTAAAAAGTAATTTTGAAATATTTGAGTTTCTTGGGATCCAAGGAGTCCCAATAGAGAAAAAGAAAGAGAAAATACCAATAATAGAAAATAAGAAGATAATGTGAATACATAATTAATGGATTATGTGGTATTATTAAAAAGGAAATATTTTCTACTAAAAGAAAATCTAATTTCGTGCCAATGGGACAAAAGGCAAGTACCAAGAGAGTAAGTGAGAGGATTTTCGAAATTTTATTTATCCCATGAGTATAGTTTATCTAGGAGAGAGAAGAATTACTTCTCCTTGAATGAATATGATTCCTTTTGAAAAGGGACTCTTTGAGTCATGTATAAGCCTACCTTGGGCTTCGTTTCTCACCCCTATATAAGGGGTAGAGCCCGGGTTCGAAGGGAAGAGAGAACCCCACATTTCTCTACCTTCTGCTTCTTCCAAGTTTTTGTCCAAACCCTAACCATTGAGAATGGCTCTATCTCATGAGCAGCGAGGCACCATGTGAAGTCAAGATGGTGGGTGGATTCCCTACGAGATTGGGGAGATGCTTCACCATCATGGCCCTGCCCTATCTTGAACGCAGCGGCTGCAGCACAGCTGCTATGATAGTTGTGCATTGCAGACGCGTGGAGCCCAAAATAGCTACCATGGCCGCGGGCTGAGGACACCTAGAAGTGCACGGAGGTCAGGGAAGGATCAACCATGGTCTTCGGGTCCAGAGCCTGGAGAAAGAGTCGCACTGAGTGTTGTGCTCGGCGGCTAGGGCGACATCCATCGGGTTGCCCAAGGTTGAAGAAGTGCAGGAGGGCGTTGGACCATTCTACCCTTTTGGGTATTGAAGCAGCAACTCACTTACCGAGGGCTTTTTAGTCATTTTGAAATGTTCTCAAACTAGCCGAGTATGTTGCATGGGAGAGGCCGACGTGGCAGCCTCTGATTGGTCCAAAAAGGTAATTTGTTCATAATTCATAGCTAATTAACCGTAGCTCTGATGGATACGCATAATATATGAATTTTGCTCAGAAAAACACGAGGAATGCAATAAAAATATATTTGAAGCCTGGTTATGTTTGAAATTCAAAAAGTGTATAAAGTTATCATTTTTAATGGTTTAATTAATGAAAATCCCTTAGAATTGATAAAAGTTGAATATAATGATGTTCTCTAAATGTTTTGAACGAATGTTAACTTGTTGATAATAAAAAGGATGATCTTTGTACATAATTGGCTTAAATTAGGGTTTCATATACCTAAGTTTGCATTAATGGGCTTAGAAACCCTAATTTAGGAGAATATGTCTTTTAATGATTTTAATTGTGCAAATCCACAAATAAGACAGAGTTATGTTGTTATAAATCCAATTTGAGTATAAAAGATCATTAATGTGGATATTTTGGGGTTCCTAGTGTATAAAGTGGAATTAATGATACATTAGGGTTTGTTGACATCAACGATGAGAATTGTAGTAATTAGGGTTCTGGGAGAATCGAACTATAATTCTTTGTTTAGTTGTCAATTCAAAGAAACCTGAACATGATAATTGGCTTTAATGATCTTGACATGACTTAAAAGGGTAAAGATGGTAGTTTTAGTATAAAAGCGATACATTAGACTTAATTGATGTTCAATTGTGCCTATGATGTTGAAAGTAGGGTTCATGGACTAACAGAGCATTAAAAGTGGTAAATGTATAATGAAGGTTAAAACCCTAATAAAACCCTAAGGTCAGCCTAGAAATCATAAGGTGGAATCTAAGTCAATCTTGAGAATGTTTTGAATAAAATAATGACACTTGGATATTATGCATTATTTTTAGGATATTTTTGATTGCTTGTTTGATTATATTGAATATTAATGCTTGGACATCAAATTGCCCTAGATCAGGTATGTGGTTACGCTTATGAATAATCGATCTAGTTTCACGGCCATTATCGAACGTTTTATCGGTTGCTTGGAAATAACTGATGGATGCCTATTTATTTCATTCAACTATAAAGTGACTATGATTGTCACTATAAATTTGCATACATGACTGGCTCAGATCCTGGTCCACCTCTGTGGCTTTGAAAAGGCTAAAAAGGGGTAACCTAGACTAAGGTCTAGGTTATCATGAGTTAGAAATTGGGCTACCCACGTGTAGTGCCATGAGACTCTTTATCATGCCATGAGTTAAAGAGTGGGCTACCTACGAGAAGTGCCATGTCACTCAACCCTAGAAACTAGTTCACCTGTTAGTTGGGATCATGAGGGGTTTAATGGGGATCTACCATAAGGAAGGTAGTATCCAGGTCCACTACAGGGACAACACAGAGGCTAGGGTATGTAGGGATTGAGCAGTTATGCGGAAAATGTAAAGTTGTTTGTTTAAATCATAATTGAATGAATATATAGTTATCATAGTTGCACGATTATTGTTTCCCCCACATACCAGCTTTTTGCTAACCGGCGTTTTGTTTGTCGACATTTTAGATACAAAGCCAAAAGGACAAATAGTAGATCGTCGTATTGTAAAATACATGAATTAAAGTACAAGGAGGATTAGTTAGAGTAGAATTCATATGTGGATAGAAGTTTAGAGATCCAAGTTTTCAAAAGGTATGAAAATTTTTTATTTTTACCATATTTCAGTATAGCTGGTAGAATTTAATAATTGTTATTGATTATTTAGCGAACCTTTGATCATGTTAATTGGGATAGTGGCTCTGACCTTCTAGTCTCTCTTAATTGGGGGTTACCGAGAGGTGGGGTCGTTACACCATACCTCGAGAACTATTGACAAAATGGGTCACAACAATGCTATTAGCATTCCTCTTTTCTATATAACAGGACTATGAGTGTTGCCTCTGCATCCTCTTAGATCCTCTGCTTCCAATTGAGTCTACCATTCCCCTACTCTCCTTTCCCTACTTAGTATAGTATTCTAGTGACCTTGACCTCACCCCATCATCTTCACCTCCTTTGGATCAATTGACCCTCCAGTATAAATCCTATACAACCCTTCTTAATTTTCTCATCGCCGTATTGGTCTCGTGTTTCCCCAAATGGTCCACCCTCCAACCACCTCCTGGTTCACGGATAGTGAACACCACCATTTCATGACATTGTCCCTTCAACCACAAAATTGTTGCCCATGACTTCGTGATGCTACTAGGATCATTTCCCAAGCTTCAACGGATGGTCTTTGGGCATGTTCTTTTGATTTTTGTTTTTGACTCTACCTCCCTTATTTTTCTATATTTTTAATGAACATCAAGGCCAAAATGGCCTTTTCTCAATCATGTTTGATCATCAATTTTGTCGGGATTAAGAGAACTTACTTGAATGGATTAGGCACTCAGGTTCATAGTGTTTCTCTGATTGTTTTCCTTCTTGGTGGTCCATGGTCCTACCAAAGTAATTTCTTGAACTCTTATGCAAACTAGATCCCACTTTTTGCATCCCCAATATT
Source organism: Alisma plantago-aquatica (assembly GCA_963693085.1). Lineage (NCBI taxonomy): Eukaryota > Viridiplantae > Streptophyta > Magnoliopsida > Alismatales > Alismataceae > Alisma > Alisma plantago-aquatica. The sequence goes on along the minus strand of OY856409.1, from coordinate 746,269,290 downwards.
GGCTCAATGCAAGTACGCCACATGCGATCCCAAATTTCCTTGAGAGACCACCCTTCTCCAGCTCTTTTCGGTGTCTTAACCTCGAAGAGAAGCACCTCAGCTCATGAAAAGGGGAGACAAAACCTGGTCATTGAATGACCATGGTGTCCCTTCCAATATAGTCGAATAATTATATGCATATGGGTAGTTAAGACTTTTGGCACACTTTTAATTTTTCCTACCACGAAATAGGTTTAAATATTTGAATGACATTTTTCCCCCTCTTATTTGATTTATATGTCATATATGTACATTTTTTTGCATATTTTCCATTTATTTACATTGGATTTAGTATTGATTTTAATGGATGTAACATTGTAGTTTTCCTGACCGTGATTGGTCCATATTGCAAAAATAGTAGAAAGTTCATATAACCTTAGAAAAATTAGAAAAAATATGTTAGGGAAAGATCTTTAGATTCTCTATCGATATAACATGTTTTCAAACACTTTTTTAGACATGTAATCTGTTTAATTATTCAAATACCAAGATTAGGGTTTAAGGATTGTGAACCCATGTAATATGATTATAATTGAATTACAAGTGACTAAAGCTTCGATAAAGTCAGGGGACTTGACTTAAGGAGGTTTACTCTAGGTAAGAAGCGATGCATATTTGTCACAAGTATAAGGTTAATTGAATGTTTATTTTATGGTTATGCACATTATCATGGAATTATGAATGTTTTCTAAGATAACATCATGTATAGAAATTATTGTATGACTGACACTTATGTTAATATAATAATGAATTTTATCTATGTTTAATGAAACATGTTCAAAAAAGGGAGAAATTCCATCAAGACACTAAGATGGAGATATCCCATTAAAACAACAAAAGGGATAAATTTGGTTAAGACATTAATAGGGATAAATGCCATCAAGACATTAAGAGGGATAAATCCCATCAAGACATTATGAGGGAGAAATAGCATTAAAACACTATGAGGGAGACATTCCATTATGATTCAAGGGGAGAAATCCCATCATGGTCGTACGAGAAAGAAATCCTTTTATGTCAAGATTAAGATTAAAGACATTAACGATTAAGTCAATAAAATGAAAAAACTTAGGGAATTGGTTAAGTTTGTATATGCTCCTCGATCATGGATTGTGATAACCTAGATTTTAGGGCTCTGATAACCAATATAGTATTTTAATACCATGTATGTCATTTAGATGATTGATCCCAATTTGAGGAATTTGTTATTTAATTACTAACTCTTTTCACCCTAAAATAACTAGATACGCAATTGGTGATTAGCAGACCTAATCTAGTTCAACTATAGAGAATATTTTTTTTTAAATTGACTTGGGTAGTCATGTGGCCCAAGGGCCCATTGAAGAGTACAAATGGACTCAAGTGGTATATTGGTGAACTTTGAGATAGGCTAGGACCATAATATGTATGTTTGGACTTGTTGTACAAGATTGGATGATTCATTGAATATTATTAAAGGTTTAGGTACCTATTTATTTAATGAATATATTTACATGACTATGTGTTGGAGACTTGGTATCAAATTTCTTTGGAAGCTTTAGAATATGACGAGGAACTAATGTTTAAAATGTCACAACATTTGGATGAACCTTAGAAGAGTATAGAGTTTTGAAATACATGATCAAATTATTAATTAATTTTGGACCTAAGTTGTTTCCAAATAACCTTGACACACAAACTGTCACTTGAGAACACTGCTATTCACCACCCAAGAAGGCTGGGCTATTCCCAGGTCGTCCCTCACCACCGATATTTGAGTAACAGAAAGCAGTGAGGTGTTATCAGATCCAGTATAAGTGGGGCGATCACATAAAGTCGTGATCTACAACTCGCAGGTGGCTGCGTGAGTTTAGGCACTTCCATAACAGGAAGTAGGCAATGGAGTACTCAGTTATGCTCCTCCATATTTATCCCAGAGATTGTTTAGACTGCATTTACTATCTTCATGGCCTCAGAGATCATCCATCAGGGCTGAAGAAGAGAATGCCCAGAGGTCTCCCATCACATTTAGGAGCCAAGACCCATGTATGCAAGCATCTGTCAGATCTCCAGGATATCTCCATTGGCCTTGAGGAGGGTAGAGCCTTCTTTCCCCTTTCTTCATCTGCTGCGCCAGTATGTTGTGGCGGCAGACTCCTCTAGCCCTATTTTTGATCGAGGGGACCTGCAATACTTTCTCCCCTCCTTGGTTCCGGCAGTGGCGCCAGGGAAGCGCCGAAGGACCCTGTAGTGCCCGTATCCTTTTGACTGTCTCTAGTCATCATCTCCGCCGTGAAGGTCAAGTTTTCCCCCTCTTCTGATCTGGGCGGCAGAAGAAATTTGGAGACAGCTCCAAGATTGAGCCTGGGTGCCTGATCTTGAGTCAAAGTACCTCCCTTAGAAACACCCAACGCCGACCATTCCCACTTCTAGCCTTCATTTCGACGACGCCCAACTAGCGAGCCGATGACTCCTTCAGGATTGGGAGTGGCAAATCTCGCAGCACCTATGATGGCAAGACACTGGCCTCTCTACCACCCAGGGATGGTCAAGGGTGGAACCTTATGGAAGCTTGGATCCTCGCCTGAGAACTGCTTGGCTTTGGCGCTCGACTACGGAAGAAGATCTGAGGCTCACGCAGGGAGCAGACTGTGGAGTGCTATCGCGGGGTCACAAGGAAGATGGGGAGGGCCGGTTCATCCTTACAACCAGTAGAGTGGACTTTGAACCAGCCGTCCCACTTGGAATAGCAATGAGGGCACGTGGTAGAGATCCATAGCTTCAAGAATCCTAGATCAACGACCAACGAAATCCCCATCCAGGTATATTATCTCCTTATATCCAAAAAAAAATAGCCAATTCTTAGAAAGGTGATTAAAAATAGCTCCATTGTCCTATAAATGCCTCAAAAATACCCCTAGACTCAAAAAAATGTCCTCTACACTACTGGACCCTTAGATCAGACCTTTGATGAACAAATAATGATGATATTTAATGTAGATGATAATGCTTCTTTTTGAGATCATATTATTGATATAATTAGCATATCATGGAAATTAAATCTGAGAAAAATATTACTGAACCCTAATATCATGTGGAAACTGAAAATAACCTTTGATATGATTATTTTGATGGAATAATAGGTATTTTCTAATTAATTATTAATTAATGGCTCTTATCCTCATTTTAAATTTAGAAAATAGATCGATCATCAGAAAATTATGAAAACTAACCCAGACCTAAATAATGACCTCTAGATCAGTACAAAAATATCATAAATCAGTTAAGACTAGTTTGAACCCAAATTTTGGCTAAACCCTAATTTGGACCCAAAATATGCTAAGAATAATGATGATCATGTATTAATGATGCTCAATTATGTTTAATCAGGTCATGGACAAAGTTCTAGATGATCCAAGATGATTATAAATCTCTAAACTCAGGTATGTGGGATTTATTAAGTATAAGACTAGTTTTCTGGTTGCCTATGATATGTAATATCTTGAATGCTCGTATTTGGATATGATTGCATGGTTGAACTAGTATGAGTTATACTTCGCCAAATCTAATAGAAAATAAATGAGTATGATGGGTTGTAGATACTGGAGCACATAGCCTGGTGTGGATGTATGTTGCCTAACATGGATGTATGATTCCTTGGCCCATGTTCGATGTATGATAATACTATATTGCCCACACTAGATGTAAGTCAAGTGCAAGTATGTGTAGTACAACCGCATCAAAGTGAATGTAATAAAAGGAATGTTTACCTGATTATCGCTTTAAACAATGTTTTCTTTTACTCTTTCTTTCTCAATTTATTTCAATTATGCAAGCATATTAGTATGTATCTTTCTACCCACATACACAACACCTTGTGTGTTGATTCGTTGTTTCACATATGTTTTAGGTTCAAAGATAGCATGGAATAAAAGAACGAGATGTGAGTTCTTGTACAGGTTATACCTATTGTCTAAGATCCTAGATAGCATACATGTTCATAGATTGTAGAATTTTCATTCAATATGTAATTGTAAATCATTTTGTAATAATTCATATTGTATAAATATACATGTTGAATGTTGAGTATGTTATGGTTGTATGTTCATGTATGCGTATTATGCTTCCGCATCGCTGTATGATATGATTGGATGATGTCTTTGGATTCTGACATCTCATTACCAATAGGGTTTGGAGAAATCAAAATCTGGGGACGTCACATCGATCATCGGGTTGTTATGGTCTTTCCTAGCATCATATGCTTTCTAGAAATTATGGATCATATCGGGCATTATGAGAGGTAGCATATATTCACTTATCCAATTCATCATGTTTAATTGATTCAAACAATTCTTAAGATAAATACATGGTCAAACTTATATTTTTATGTCAAGTATTATCAAGTTATGTCAATTTTAATTCAAGTCAAGTATTACTTCATGTCAAGTTATATTTACTTTTTTGTTATATAAAGTGTCAAGTATTGCATATTTATGTGATGTTTGTTTTGCATGGCTAGGGACGTGATGCCACATGAAATTAAAGAAGTTGAATACTTAGAGAAATAAGCAAGAACTAGAAGGATTTCATGCTTTTCCAGGTGGTGTGCATTTACCAAGTCGATCCATGATGGAGCTTCCACTTGCGTGGAGTTGCGTGCACCACTAAAAATCCTAAAGATAGTAAATCTTTAGGTTTAGCTTTTCTTATACTAGATTAAAAACTCCACCCACATATGCTAGGATACGTGGAAGTCTTATCGTAGTATAGTTAAGGGTCGAATCCACAGGACAACGGTCTTGTTAAGATCAACAAGATAGAAAATGTTAGAATTTCATTTAACTCCTTAATAGTTGGTATTTAGATCAAAGAGTTGGTTTGGTTGTTTAAACTAAGTGCAAGTAAAGTAAAAGCAAGAAAGTAAATTTAAGGTTGTAAACAATGTTAAGAAACCACTAGGATGTGATCGGCTTTCACCACCACTACACATGGATCAAAACATGCAACATAGTAACATAGCCTTCAATAAGAGTCTAAACAGTTAGTATCTTTGTAGATTTAGTTTCCTTTCGGAGAACTAACTATGAGAAGTGTGGGAATGTTGTAAAGCCAGCCATCCCCAAATGAATGGTCACTTACTTTGCATCATTCCCTTCACAAAGTGTGTTCCTCGACTTATAAAGGTTGTACTTTTATACGTCAATTGATTCCATTTCATAGTATGAAAGTACAACGATGGAAGTGAGTTTACTCCACTCCTTGAAAAACACTCCTAGATACCAAAACAGATGCATGGTGACTACATACATCAAGAACCAACATTCAATCGAGATTCGAATCGAATAGCACAAACGTAGACAATTCATGCTCAGAGATAATAAGTAACAAAAGTTGGTGATCAAGCAACAAGCATTCATTAAATGATTGATGTCGAACTGAAAAGAAAGTATATCTCTATTGCAAACTCATGAATTACATTGCATGAAATGATAACATGGGTAGCGGGGCTACTCCCCGTACCCTAGTGTATGAGACTACTCACTCATGGCAAGAACAAAGAAGTGAGCGAGAAGAGAGAGAGAGCATCATCTCCACGAAGGAGGGAGGAAGGTCGACCCCTTGGAGGAGAGAGAGAGCAACGATCTTCACACTTTGTAGCTTGATAGATGATGGATCCTCCTCTTCCCAACTTCTTTGTCGATGAGAGAGAAAGTAGTTCGGAGATGGAGTATGGATCTCAGATCGGCAGCCTCAGGGCGGTGGGTGAGAGATGGAATGGCTCTGGAACAATAGAGGCAACCTTTGGACGTCTAAGACTTGATGATCTGTGAGGACCCATTTGGGTTCTATTGATAGGATTTTGAGTGAGCCTTAAACAGCTTGGGGTATGTGGGTCCAAATGGTCTTGGAGACTGTTTGGTTTTTCATATTATTTGGAGATTGTTTGGACTCTCTCAGTCTGGAGACCGTTTGAGTCCTCTCGGTCTGAAACTGTTTGCTTTCATTTGATCTTGGGGTCATGTTGCTTCATACAGTCTCAGGACCGGTTGATCTCCATTCAGTCTTGGGACCGTTTGGCTTCATACAGTCTCGGGACCGTTTGACCTTTATTCGATCTTGGGACCGTGTGGCTTCATACGGTCTTGGGATTGGTTGATCTCCATTCGGTCTTGGGACCATTTGGCTTCATACGGTTTTAGGACTATTTGGCTTCACACGGTCTTGGGACCGTTTGAACTTTATTCGGTCTTGGGACTGTGTGGCTTCATACAGTCTCAGGGCCGTTTGATCGGTTTTCGGACCGTTTGGCTACATACGGTCTCGGGAGCATTTGTCTTCACACGGTCTCAGGTCCGTTTCACCTTTATTCGGTCTTGGGACCGTGTGGCTCCATACGGTCTCGGGACCGTTTGGCTTCACATGGTAATGGGACCGTTTGATCTTTATTCGGTACTGGGACTTTTCAGCTTCCATAAAGTGTTGGGGCCGTTTTGGTCTCCATTCGATCTTGGGACCATTTGTCTTCCATTCGGTCTTGGAACCGTTTGGGGGTTTTGTAATTTTTATGTGCTTTTCTATAAGAAGTGAAAAGGAGAAGTTAATCTAATAGTATATTTACAAAAAGGTGGAAATATAAAGATTCTATCTAGTTTAACTAAGAACGAGTATGGAAAACTGAGGAAAACTCGTAAGATAACATCGCAAAATGGGAGGTTATCACCCCCCCCTAACTTAGAGTCTAGCTTGTCCTCAAGCTAGATAGAGCTAAGGCATGTAGTGGCGAGGTGATTTTATTTAGTGAAAATTTCCATACTCTTGCTTCAATTCTAAACCAGAGATCTCTTAGACTTTTATCAGGCTTCTGCTCGCACCAACTCTTTGAGGTATTGGGAGTTGCACGGATCTCAGATTTCTTCTGTATCGTGTAGCTCGCATTGGGACCACCTTTTCCTCGACCACTATCTATGCATGTTTTCAACTCCAATCAGTTTTATACTTCTTTGAAAAACCTACTAGAAACTAAGATAGGCATGAGGGTTGGATAAAGGTTGATGTGTAACTCCCCCTTTTATTGGGGGAGGGTTTATCTAAACCCTTAGGATCTCACTATCGGGTGCGACACATCTACCTTTGTGAGGGAAGCTAAATGTACCGGCCAGGTGAGTCCTTTATCAACGTTTTCATATATTCAGAGACCTTAGGATCTCATTACCGTGTGCGACACATATGCCTTTATGAGGGCAGCTGAATGTACCGGCCATGTGAGACCTTTATTGGTCTTTCATATAGGTCCTTAGGTGTGGCACAACTCTCATGTTTTTATTCAACACTCTGGCTTTTATTCTTATACTCACAGGCTTAGGAGTTGGATAATTAGGGATTTTGTTTGGGCTGCCAGGCTTCTTTTTTTGAAAAGAAGAAAACTGTTCTTGGAGTCTCCTGACATGCACTTATTTCAGTTTCGTACTCGGTGGTCCACTTGCGAGGTTACTTGATTTGGATTTCACCTGGTTCCCTCCCGTCCTTGGCTGGCTTCGGCTATGATGTTAACTTGTGGAGAGTCTGGAGCAGAGTTGAAGCAAAAGCATGGAAATCGAGTGTGAAAGTAATTTATGAATTCGCCATTACATGCCTAAATGATTTTTTCTGTTCTTGCTTTTTGAGGACTACTTTGATTCTAAATTTAGCTGGGGGTGACCTTTTCCAAGAGTGATGTTATACTTGTAAACAAGAATTATTCTATCAAAGAAATTACTGAAAAAGTCTAAATGTGAAAAGAAAGATAAAAAAACAATGCATAGAAAAATAGGAGTGAATAAAAAGAGCAGAGGGAGAAGGGTTGAAAAACAATACCTCACCCTTGTCCAGTGTACCTCCCCCCTAACTTATCACTCACTCTGTCCTCAGAGTGTCAAAGTGATAGGTTGAGAAGTACATGGACAAGGGCATTAGGCTTATGTTAGTCCTTTGTTAGCTCCATGCGTTCGGAGAAGATTAGCAGCGAACGTTCCACATAGAGTGTGGTAATCCACATTTGTCATGTCTTCTACTGGTCTTTCAAGAACAGCAAGGGTGTACATCCAGTAGAGGACGTGGAAACCGTAGTCGTTTGATTCTCGGAGCTTCTGGGTGCATCTATGGCTAAAGGGTGGGCGATGAAAGTGTTCTTTAACGTATGCCCTTGTGTGCTTGCTTAAAAGATCGTGTAGTTTGTCAGCACATTCCTTTTCCACCTTCTTCGTGGTCATGTTATCTGTCACAGCATACTGGTTCTGGTTAGGATCAAATTGGTTGTTGGAACATTTATAGATGATTGTTGTTCCTTCAGGAAGGTTTGTCTCCAGTAACATACAATGCTCTAAGTGAAGGAAAGAAAGCATAATGAACTTCAAAGTTGTATGATGGAGGCAAGAGATAAGCACCTCCATGGTTCTGAAGTTCTTTAACTTTAGTAGGACGTCCTTCATGTAAGTTGACGCCATGTAAACCGTAGGATGGTTCCGTCTGAGGAGATATTGATAAGCAGTCATCAGGCTCACGGATAGAAATCCTTGTAATTGTACGGTTTCACGGAGGGTATCTGCCATGACTAGAATATCTCTGGCTAAAAAAATGAGCTCATCTTTCTCGGCATATAGCCTAGACAGGATGAGTCAGAGTTCATTTTCAGAAAGATTCTTGCAAGCTGTGAGGTCGAAGTTAGGAAACGTCAGTTCTATGGCAGGTAGGGACACCATTTATGTGGAAGGTCTGTTGATGGTGACCCCTGATATCAAGTCGATGTCCCCTGTGTCTTCCGCCAAATCAAAAGTGTAAGGGTCCCATTGTCTTTTTTCAGGGACCGTGGCAGGTTGTTGTTCTTTCTCCAACTCTGTTAATGTCTGTCGGAAAGGTCACCTTTGTGGACGTTGGATGGCCGAGAAAAGATAGCGAGGGACATCGTCTGGTTCCATAGTCGGGTCCTTGAAGAACCTTCTGTCACATATGATCTCCATGGCGTAACACCCTCGTAGCGAGTGAAATCTTCTATGGTCGGCTCGGTGAAGGGGGTTTGTTGATTAAGTGTTTGTATGTGGCGTATAGTGCAGAAAGCACAATCCCCGGATCCGTCAGTGGTTTGGACTGGTGGAACGATGATTTGGAACCAAGGTTGGTTCCAACCATTCTTGAGAGAAGGGCAGGCAGCCCAAATTAGTTTGAGAAGCTGAAAGGGGATGCATCTTGCTTCTAAGGCTTCTTCTCCAGCAAAGTTGATTGTTTCTGCCTTTAGTTCGTTGGCACAAAAGTTGTACACCTTGACATCATGGGCCACGGTGTCAAAAATCATGAGTAGCCAGTGGAAAAAAACTTGAAAGGGGACCATGAGATATTGCACCTTTCGAGTGATCCCAACGCGCAACTGCTCTATAGACTTATTGCGTAAGTCTTTGTATAATAGACTCATAGACATTGTTGGTGAAGCGTTGAAAACTAGCTGTGGTCTCTTTGAGCTTCTGTATATATCGATAGAGTTGGCAAGAAGGACACATAACATTGCCATCTTCACTGTTGATTGCGGTAGAAGGATGGTGCGGAAATCTTCATGTTTCAAGTTACACTTAGTTTTTATATTCGTGTAGATGATGTCCCCCCCCTTTATCATCGTCTAAGATAGTGTTCAGGATGAAGATATCCTAGACATCTAGGGTAGAGATGGCTTCCATGTCTAGGTCGTGCATCATCTTAGGTAGAGCTGGTGGCGGGGGAATCTCTTATGGAGGTGGAAGAGAAGTCTGCACTAAGTCATCCATATAATGTTGCAGATCTTCATCTTTTTCTGATTTAGAATCAGAGTCGAGTCTAGTATCTGTGTCTAGAATCACTCTGTCTTCCTCTTCGTGTTCTGGGGGAAAAGGTGAAGATTGCTCCGGGGCAAAGTGTTATGGAAGGTTTGTTGTTGGTTGACTTGTGCTAGTTCCCAATATACATTGTTGGAACTCAGCAAAGGTTGCTTCTTTGATGGTTTCCCCCAGAGATACCATGGCTAAGTAGTTAAGGAATTGATCCCCATATGACATGTTAACGTTGTCATTGTGTTCATGGGATTTGGGGATTGTTTCCACCTTCATGGTGGTCTTTGTCATCTTCTTTCTTTGAAGGTTCTGCTCCTCGGCTAGTTCCCTCCCCATCATGTCCTTGGTGATCAAGTTTGTCATCTGAAGAGGAAGTATCATTGTTTAAGTTAGCGGAGGAGTCAGAATCTTCTTCATCTTCGTCTTCTTCATCATCATCATCGTCTGCTGCTTTATCATTTGTTTTCATCATTGAAGTCTTCTTCCACTTTCGGTGAAGGGCTTGTAGTTTGTTGAAAGCCACTTGTACATGCTCATGTGTTTCAAGCAGTGTGTTGTGGGTTTCTATAATATTTGAATATATAGCCTTGGCAGAGAGGAGTCGTGCAGTAAGATCTGTCACCTGAGCTCATAATTGGTTGATTTCATTATTTGATGACTCCTCTTGGCGGCTATGGAGTTGTGCAAGGGTGTTGTTGATGTCGTCCAAGCGCATGCTAAAAGCAATGTGTTGCTACTTAAGCTCGCATAGGGTCTCAGGCAGAGGTTGAGTCTGTGTAGAGATCCTGTCAACTTGTTGAGTCAACGCTGCTTGTTGGCTTTTCACCTCAAGCACCAACTATGGCAGTTGTTGTAGGCGGTCGTCGATATGTTCGACATGTGTGGCCGCTGCTTCCTATTGTTGGTGGATACTTGAGAGGATGTCTGGTAAGGCACGGTTTTTCTCGTCAATCTTGGTGACCTATTTAGTAAGACCCTACACACAAGAGAAAATAGATTGCATTATGTTAGAAGGGTTGGTGAGGAGGTATCGTATGGCGTCAAATTGACGTCTGAATTCCTCACCAACATTTGTAAAAGGGACCCCAAATATGGATGGTTGTGGTAGCTGGGGTCGGGGTGGAAGGGCGGTAGTGCCTTGTGAAAAAGACATTGTGGATGGACCCTCGAACTATGTGGTGACTGTATATGGAGTCACTAGTGGTGTCAGGGTAGCGGGTGGGAAGGGTGGTGACATTCCGGGAGAGAAGGGTGGAACCGAGAATGTCACAGGAAAGCGATGGAGGTGGAGGTAAAGGAGGTGAAGTCGGGCGTTGAAGTGGGGAATGAGATGCCCGAAGAGAAAAAGGATGGAGCGGAAGATGCGGGTGGTGGTGTGGTTGTAGAGAAAGGAAATGTGGTGGACATTATTGTGGAGAATGATGGGAGAGTTGTGGATTGTGGAATAGTGGAGAATGGTAGTGTGGTGGGGGTTTTGGTGGAGGTAAGTTCAACATTTAGACTCATGATGAAGGAGTCTAGTGATGAGGTGATGATATTTTCTTCGGGGAGGGGGGTTCTGCCTCTGGATTTGGTTTTGATGTCGGCGTTCCCGACAGATGTTGGGTCTGCAAACGCCCTTAGGATGGTCGTTTCACTAGTTTTTTTTTATTCTTGCTATCGGGGCGGTGATGTTGTGCTCTGTCTACCCCACTTTGGATTTCTTTTCGTGTATTTTGACCGAAGCTAGGAGGTTGGCAAGCTCCTCTTTGGTGAAGAGAAGCTTTTCCTTGTCGTAGTCTTCAAGCTCTGGAATCGGCAGCAGAGTCCTTGAGGGATTTACTATAGGGTAAAAGATATAGTGTAGCTTTGCATCCTTTTCTTTGATGATGTATGAGTTTTTTAAGGCCTGCTCATTTGTAAGGATGTCGCCCTTGATCTTTGTGAACCTGGGGAGTAGTCTGTCCATCTTGAGATATTTGAGGATGGATTTTATGTGACCTCCCATACATATTTCTTTCCCGAGGGCGTAAGCTGTGTGCTTGTGTATCAATTGTCGTCCGATGTTGACCGGCTGCCCTTTTAGAATGGATCAGAGGATGAAAATATCGGAAATGCTAACATTTCCTCCCTCTGTCCTTGGGAAAAGTGCACCTGTAAGAATTTTGTGCAATGTGCGCACATGCGAGATTGAATATTGGAGGCCTTCCAGGTTTTTGCGTTGTAGGTCGAGATCCCTGTCAGGGATTTCCAGAAGATATGCTTGTTGAACTCGGAGCTTTCTATGCCTACAACTTTGGCCTTCTTTAACTGCTCATGGTTGTCTATAAATATTTCATTCAGTAGGTTTCTGTTATGAAAACATTGTTTCCAAAGAGTTTGGTGACCAGCCTGTGGTCACCTCCGTCCCTTGATCTATCTGTGATGTCCACAACTTCTTTATTGACATGTGTGAAAAATTCAGGTGTGGGATCAACATAAGAAATCTCAGGGACAAAGCAGAGTCTTGAAAGGTTGGCGTTATCGAGCAGAGTGAGGATTTTATCATATATCCCCATCTTTAGTAGTACACTGGAGAAAACATACTTTGTTGGCTTTAGGGTCTTGTCAATAGACGGTAGGGTGTGGATGAAACGATTTTCTGGTTGTGGTGTTGTGGTGGTGATGGTGGTTAAAGTAGGGGCAGTGGTGGTAGCAGGATTGGCAATGGTTTATGGAACATATCTGGCCAGGGTTTGTTCCCTTGTAGTGGTGGGATGTACCTGCTTCCTTGCTCATTTCTTTGTTGGTTGTTCTTTTGCAGCTTCCTGGGTCTTTCGTTTCCCCTTTGTCTTTGTGGATGGGGGTTCCTCCTCGGGAGTTGGCTTGTACTCCGAACCTTCATCACTGAAGGAAATCTCCTCCACTTCTTCAACAGGATCTTCGGCTAGTCACATGTTGGTTCGGTCAATTTCATTCATGACTTTAATCAGGTAAACTTTCGGTGGGACCTTTCTGGTATTTTCGTAAGTGTCCATGATGTGTTGAAGCTTTGTGCGATCCTCCAGTAGTTGCTCCCTTATCCAGAAGGGAGTGTCAGTAGTTCCTGTGGCTTGTTTTGCAGTTGAGGCCATTCTGTAATCAGAAAATTATATATGTTAAAAAAAATGTTTGAAAGAATTTCAATATTGAATAATGAAATTGTTTTAAGGGTGAAGACTATTTTGGCTCAAATGGTTTCAAGACTGTATTGCTCCAAATGGTTTCAAGACTATATGGCTCCAAACAGTTTCAAGACTGTATGGCCCCAAATGGTTTCAAGACCGCATGGCCCCAAACGGTTTCAAGACCATATGGCCCCAAACGGTTTCAAGACAGTATGGCTCCATATGATTTCAAGACCGTATGGCTCCATACAGTTTCAAGACCATTTCGGTCGAAACTGCAAGGAAGATGAAATGGTCAGGGACGACTAATGACGAAAATATGGCGGAAGAAGTGAAAATGATGTTGTCAAAGAAGGTGTTAATGGAGGTAATAGCGGTGGCGGCATTAGTGGTGGTGGCAATCTGGAATTTCATTCCTGGTAGAAATGACAGAAAGGACATCGGCGATTAGTGGAAATGGTGGTTGCGGTAGCAGCATTCTACCTTGTTTCTTAGGCAATGATGGTGGAGGTGAAGGATGTGTCGCGGTGGTATGGTGGTGTCAGCAGTGACGTCGGCGATGGTCATAGAATGAACAGGAGTCAGGAGCAGAGAAACGGAATGGAACAGGGTTTATGCGAGGGTATAGAGAAATCAAGAATCTAGGGAAAGAAAACAATGGAGGGGTTATATTTATAGAAAACATTGGGTGTCACTATAAATTCCCAATGGCAGATGGTCTTGAGACCTTTTGGGTTCCAAACGGTTTCGAGACCATTTGGGTTCCAAACGGTTTTAGGATCGAAAGGACCAAATGATTTTGAGATCGAAAGGACCAATTGGTTTTGAGACCGTTTGAGTCCAAACAGTTTCAAACCTGTTAGGTTATGATTTAATTAGGTTTTTGGATTTTATATTTTTATGTTTGTTTTGGATATTTATGCAATTTTTTATATTTTTAGATTAAAGATGATAAGTCTAAATCAAATGAAGATATTAGAAAATTAGCAAAACTAGGCAAAATATAACGGTGGTACTCAGATCTTGGGTTGCCTCCCAAGTAGCGCCTGGGTTTTACATCGCTGGCTCGACGAAAATCCGATTTGGTTATGTCGATGTTGAGGGATCATGGATCTTGATAGTTTGTCTTGGTATTTTTTCTGATGGTGTGTAATATCTCTTCAATCTGTGGCCATTAATAGTCCGTTCTCCCCCATTATTATCAAGGATGATGACTACTCTGGTGGGGTAGATGTGTTTAATTGTGAAAGATCCATACCATCTCGTGTGGAGCTTTCTAGGAAACATCTTAAGTCTGGAATTGAAGAGGAGGACCTTATCTCTGACAGCGATGTTTTTTCTTTTGAGGTGGTTGTCGTACCACATCTTTGTTTGTTCTTTATAGATTCTGGTACTTTGGTAAGCTGTCATTCTAAGCTCCTCAAGTTCTTATAGTTGAAGTTTTCTATATTCACCAGCACTTTTGAGATCAAAGTTCAGTTGTTTGATGGCCCACCAAGCTTTATGTTCTAGTTCAACCGCTAGATGACACGAATTTCCATACACCAGACGGAACGGGGTTGTTCCTATCAGTGTTTTGTAAGCTGTGTGATATGCCCAAAGGGCATTGGGAAGCTTGGTAGACCAATCAGTACAATGTCTATGGACCATTTTTTTCTAAGATAGCTTTCAATTGTCTATTTGAAACTTCAACTTGGCCACTTGTTTGTGGATGGTAAGGTGTGGCGACCTTATGGTTGACCCCATATTTTCTCAGGAGGGTTTCGAAGCTTCTTTCCAGAAAATGGGTTCCTCCATCTGATATGATAATTCGGGGGACTCTGAATATGGGGAAGATGATATCTTTGAACATCTTGATGACTGGCTTGGAATTACAGGATACAATGGGTATAGCTTCTACCCATTTCGAAACATAATCCACAGTGACTAATATGTAAGATAACCCATAAGATGAGGGGAAGGGACCCATGTAGTCTATTCCCTAAACATCAAAAAGTTCAATTTCTTGCCACAAAGTGAGAGGCATTTCATTCTGTTTAGTTATACCGCCAGAAAGCTGGCATTTATTGCAAGATCGTACAAAATCATAGGAATCTCTTACTATTGTTGGACAAAAGAAACCCGATAGAACTTTGAGAGCGGCCTTCTTCGAACTCATGTGCCCACCAGTGGGGCTAGAATGACAGTGCTCTAAGACAGGGCTAATTTCCTCTTTTGGTAAGCAGCGATAGAAAAGTCCGTCTACACAAAGACGAAAAAGATAGGGTTCATCCCAGAAGTATTGCTTAACATCATGGAGAAATTTCTTTTTATCGTGGTGAGAGGCGGAAGGGTGGATGATTCCTGTAGCCAGATAGTTCACTATGTCGGTGTACCAGGGAAATCCGGTGGTAATTTTCATAAGCTGGTCATCAGGGAGGGAGTCTCGAATAGGTACATTGTCGTCCTCTTGACACTCGATGTGACTTAGGTTGTCAGCGATGACATTTTCCACTCTGCTCTTGTCTTTTATTTCAAGATCAAATTCTTGCAGCATCAATATCCAGCGGATGAGTCTGGGTTTTGCATCCTGTTTCTGAATAAGATATTTAATGGCGGAGTGGTCTGTATATACTACAACCTTTGATCCAATTAGATAAGAATAAAAAATTTCGAAGGCGTAGATGATGGCTAAGAATTCCTTTTTAGCAGTAGTATAATTCTTTTGCACCTCATCTAATGTCTTGGATGTGTAGTATATTACATATGGCGTTTTGTCTATTCTCTGCCCCAGCACCGCCCCTATAGCATAGTCGCTAGTGTCACACATTATTTCAAAAGGTTGTGACCAGTCAGGAGCTCTTAGAATGGGTGCAGAGATTAGAGCATTCTTCAAGGTTGTAAAGCTATGCAGGAGTTCATGGTCAAAGTTGAAATCAGCATCCCTGGTCAATAAGTAAGTCATAGGTTTTGCTATTTTTGAGAAGTCTTTGATAAATCTCTGGTAGAACCCGACATGAACCAAGAAAGCTCGCACTCCCTTTATGTCTTTGGGTGGTGACAACTTTGAGATGACATCGACTTTTTCCTTGTCTACTTCAATTCCTCTTTTGCTCACTCGATGTCCAAGGACAACACCTTCGGTCACCATAAAGTGACATTTTTCCCAGTTTAGGATAAGGTTTGTTTCCTCGCATCTCTATAAGACTTTACTTAGGTTGAGCAGACAGTTGTCAAAAGAGTCTTCATATACTGAAAAATTGTCCATGAACACCTCCATAATGGTTTCGGTTAATCTCATAAAGATAGCAGTCATGCACCTTTGGAAGGTTACGGGTGCGTTGCATAGCCCGAAGGGCATCCTTCTAAAGGTGTATGTTCCAAAAGGACAAGTAAATGTCTTTTTTCTTACACTTCAGGGTGAATTGGAATTTGGTAAAACCCAGAATATTCGTCGAGGTAGAAAAAGTATTTTTGGTGGGCTAGCCGCTCAAGAACTTCATCAAGGAAGGGTAACGGAAAATGGTGTTTCCTTGTTGTTTTGTTCAGTTTTCTATAACCAATGCACATTCTCCAACCAGTAGCAGTCCTTGTAGGTACTAGTTCATTCTTATCATTTAAGACAACAGCGGTTACCCCCTTTTTAGGGACCACTTGGACAGGACTAACCCACTGAGAGTCAGAAATTGGATAGAAAATACCCGCTTTCAAGAGTTTAAGAACCTCGAGGTGAACTACCTCTTTCAGATTTGGGTTCAGTTTTCTCTATTGCTCCCTTGAGGGTTTGAACTCTTCTATCATAGGTAGTTTATGCATGCATAGAGATGGGTTTATGTCTATTAAGTCAGTCATCTTGTACCCAATTACTTTCTTGTGCTTCCTTAGTTGAGTGAGAAGCCTTTCTTCCAGATCGTCAACCAGAGAGGAGCTAATGATAACTAGACATAATTTTTCTTCATCTAGGAAGACATGTTTGAGCCCAGTTGGTAGAGTTTTCATTTCTGGGGATTTGGGTACTTATGTTGTCTCTAATATGGTGGAAGATTTTCGTTCTTAAAAAGTAGCTTCTGGGGCTTTTTCATCCTGCTCCAAGTATTGCAGGCATTGCTGAACTAACTCGTTGGTTGAAAATTCAGCTTCTGGATTTATTAGAGCATCCTCTAGGGAATCTGTTGGTTCTGGATTTTCTTGCTTGAGTTGAGACATTTTATCAATTACTAATAGTAGAAAAACCTCTTCATGGATACGAGGGCTCTTCAGGATGTTGAAAACCCATAATTGAACGGTTTCTTTACCCAACCTCAAGGTAATTGTGCCAGCCTCGACATCAATTAATGCTCTATCTGTGGCGGCGAAGGGTCTACCGAATATTATCAAGTACCTTAGATCTTATTTTATATCCATAATGACGAAATCACAAGGGACATAAGAGTCCCTCCCCACTCTTACTGGAATATCTTCAATGATTCCTAGGGGTGCGGTAATGGTGCAATCAGCGAGCTGGATGGTCATTACTGTAGGCAACAATTCAGTGAACCCCAATATTTTGCACATGGAAAATGGCATAATTGATATGTTGGCTCCCAAGTTGGCCAATCCCTTTTTACAAGAAGTGTTCCCAATAGAGCACTGTATGCCAAAGGAGCCAGGGTCCTTCTATTTTTTCGGCATTTTATTCAAAATGATATCAGAAGTGGTTTGGGCTATCTTGACAGTTTTATGCTCCTTTGTCATGTATTTCTTTGATAGCAAGGTCTTCAGATATTTAGACCAGGCTGGAATTTCAGATAAAGCGCCGAGAAAGGGAATATCAACATAAAGTTTCTTCACTGCCTCTTTGAATTTCTAGAATCTAGAGTCTAGTCTGGTTTCCTTTAATCTACCAGGATAGGGTATCCTTGGCTGATATTGTGGAACCTCTGGTTCTTTGGGACCTTGTTCCTTTTATTTACTTTCTTCAGCTTCTTGACCTGATTCTTCTATTGGGATGATTTTAGTTACATCCATGTCTTTTTGATTAACCGAGATGGCTTTAGTGAGAGCACGACCAGACATTGTTGTAACAACATTTAATTGTTCTAGTCTATGTTGATCGTGTCTTGGATTTGCTTCTGGCTAGCCAGTGAATGTGCCCACTACAGGTTTTAGCTGAGCTACTGTCTGTGCTAACTGGGTTTCCACAACTTTTTGCTGGGCTTGCTGGTTAGCCGGCAGGGTTTGTTGTGACTGCAGCATCTACCTTATCAAGGATAGTTCATCAGTCTATTGTGGTGGGGCATTCTTGTATTGAAATTGAGTGAGTTGTTACTGCCCTTGAGGTGGTTGTTCTTGAGGTGTTGGCAACTGAGGTTGCTACGGCTGTTGCAGCTGAGTTTGTTGTAATTGTAGGTGTAGAGGAGGGTGAGTATATTGGTAGTATGCAGAGGGATTTCTTGGGTAGTTGGATCTCTAGAAATTGTTTCTAAAATTCCCTTGATTTTGGTTGTAGTTGCTTTGAAATCCAGGTGGTAGTCTGTTGGAAGATCCACCTTGTGTTTGATGTTGCAGGTTAGTAGTCCCTGTAGGATTTCCATATTGAAACCTGAGATGGTTTCTCGGTTTAATTGGATTGTAGTAAGCTTCGCCTAGTATGGAATGGATGGAATTTACTTGTTCTAGCATCTAATCCTCAGGGTGTTCAATGATCGACTCATACTGTGGTTGGGGTGGTTGCAAATGCATCATTACATTGTATAGGAGACCACATGACAATGTGGGATGATCAGATGCATGATAGGCCATGCAAGTTCTCGTAGCTGCTTTAGCTTGTTGGGGGTTCTTCTTTCTGTCATACTCCCCAAATGATGCTTCGAGGGCTTGTTGTTTGTTGCCAATGGTTTTCAAAGCTTCGACTATGGCTTTCATTTCCATATATTCTTCAGCTTTACAAACCTTTAGAATTCCTCATGTGGTCTCCCTCCCCCAATTGGATTGATTTTCAACTCTGAGAGTGACGATCCTCCAGGCGTCTTCGTAGTTCTGTCTCATAAAGTTTCCTCCTGATGAGGAATCTAAGAACTTCTTAATTTCATCACTTACTCCCCTATAAAAAGTTTCTATGACCTAATTTTGCAAGTTTCCATGGTGAGGGCATTTCCTCAAGAGTTCCTTGAACCTTTCCCACGAGTCAACCAGTGACTCTCCCGGTAGTTGAAGGAATTGGTTGATTTTTCCTCAGATTTGGTAGGTTGGTGAAGGGGGAAAGAATTTCACCAAGAACTTCTCTTCCAAGGGAGCCCAGGTGGTGATTGGCTCCCCATCCAAAGAATTGTACCAGCTTAGTGCTCTTCCAGACAAGTTGAAGTTGAAGAGTCTGAGCATGACTGCGTCCATGGTTGTTCTAGCTTGTGGTACCAACCTGCAAAGAGCTTTGAACCTCTTCAAGTGATCCATGTAGTCATCTCAGACACTTCCAGAGAATGAGATGCCCTGCATTATTTGGATCCATTGTGTCCTAATCTTAAAATTAGGAGTGTTGATGAGTGGTGGTTGAACTGGATGGTTGTCTTTGTAGTTCTTGGGAACAACGTAATCCTGTAATTGCTTACTTCTTACTAACAGTTGAGCGGCAGCCATGGTTTCTTCATTCTCAGCACGAATGCGTGCTTGCTCTTCAGCCTATACTTCAGCCTAAACTTGGGTGTGTGTGTCGGTAATGAGTTGCGCTCGCTGGGCTACTATGGCAGCATTGACCCTTTCCATCACTAGTACAACTTGGCGTTGATCTACGACCATTTGTCTGGCTTTTTGACAATTAAGTCTAATGCGGCGGTGGAAGCTTCTCTCTACCTCAGAGTCGTACTCTGGATCTGGGGAGAATCTGAGATTATGTGATGGTTGCATACATGTCTTCTACCAAAGTAGAGGAAGAAACACACTTTTTAGATGATGTAAGAGATATGATGAAACAAAGAGAATATGGGGTAATGTTTAAAGAAAAAGTGTAAAACCCTAACCAACTAGCAATATGATAAATGAAATTAAAACGTTTTGTTGTCCCCGACAACAGTGCCAATTTTTGATGGAGCTTCCACTTGCGCGGAGTTGTGTGCACCACTAAAAATCCTAAAGATAGTAAATCTTTAGGTTTAGTGTAACACCCGGGCCCACTTCCCTAGGCTCTAGTAGAGTTTCAGGAATGACGACTGGCCCCACAGACCACCACTAGCCTTAACTGCACACTTTGTCCTCACTGACGTGCAAGCTAGGTTCAACTTCCCGATTGGTCACTTATCCTGGTACTACTCCAAGCTGAGCACGCTTAACTATGGAGTTCTTTAGTAATGGGCTCCCGAAAAAGGAGGTGCACCTTGGTGATATGGGTAGTCCAATCATTCCTTTTAAGATCATGTTATCATAGGCCTAAAATACTGGGATGTTACAATATCCCCCACTTAGACTCTTGACGTCCTCGTCAAGGCTCAACTATAAGGCCTCATAATCTCTTCCCCATTTTAGTGCAGTCCCACAATGGCCCATGGACACCAAGCTCCCGATCACGGAATACCAGCGCAAGGGTGGCTACGTCAACCATGGACAACCCTTTCCTACATGCCTGGACCGCACGACTCAAGACTGGCATGCCATGCCCATGTGGGCCCCACCTACTGGAGGGGAATTGGCTCTGATACCATTTGTAACACCCAGGCCCACTGCCCTAGGCTCTAGTAGAGTTTCAGGAATGACGACTGGCCCCACAGACCACCACTAGCCTTAACTGCGCACTTTGTCCTCACTAACTCACAAGCCAGGTTCAACTTCCTGACTGGTCGCCCATCCTAGTACTACTCCAAGCCGAGCACGCTTAACTATGGAGTTCTTTAGTGATGGGCTCCCCGAAAAGGAGGTGCACCTTGGTGATATGGGTAGTCCAATCATTCCTTTTAAGATCATGTTATCAGAGGCCTGAAATCCTAGGATGTTACATTAATCTAATAGTATATTTACAAAAAGGTGGAAAGATAAAGATTCTATCTAATTTAACTAAGAAAGAGTATGGAAAACTGAGGAAAACTAGTAATATAACATCACAAAATGGGAGGTTATCAATCCAATATCTTTAGATATCATTTTACATCATGTGTAAGTTATTTCATCTATGTTTAGCTCGATAGATTTGGATTTAACGATGAATACGTTTTCCATTTCATGAATATGAACTATGTATGAATCTATTTCAAATTGGTGCAAGGTGTTTCATTTACTTTATTGACAAGGATTAGCTTATTGTGACACCCCCCAAGTAAAATTCTTCTGCTCAGTGATATCAATATGTAGTGAATAGTGGAGTGTTACATTACGGTATCAAAGCAATTTGGTAAATGGATAGTAGGAAAATATGATTCACGTAGTCACCCTAAAATGAAGATATGAGATTAGGTTACATGAATGAGGAAAATTATCATGCCCTAGAATGACTATAGTCTACATTTATACAAGTGATAAGGCATGATATGAATAGAGTTTTATCTAGTTAGACCTCAAGTATAACCCTTAACCCTGATAATGAGATAGCCACTCCATCCTCAAAGGTGATGCGCAACCAATTGAGAATTTAAGAGGGATTTCATAAACATTAAATTTTTTGTTCATTTTTCTTTTCTTACTGGTCCATGTGTTATGGGACAGTTATATTAGTAGGCTAGTGATAGGTAGCATGTCAAAATCCCACATCTAGGGGTATGTGTCTGATCACCACATATCTAGGAATGTGGGAGTTACCTAAGAGGTCTAAGATTAGATATTCATCTACTGCTAATGTTAGGAAGTCATGAAAAGGTTGAGGTATATTCCCTAAGTGTAGTAATAAGTAGATATCATGAACCCAAAGTATAAGTTGAGAAGAAGGCCAAAGTATTGGTTAATCTATGTTCACATTTTCAAATAAGATGCCATATGTCACACACCCCTTTTCATGCAAATTTTTTAACATAAATGAACCTTGATATGTTAAATATCATTAAAAAAAAGTAAGGAAAACCATAACGTGGGTAGTAGCCTAAAGAAAATATCGAGGGAAAAATCTATCTTATGATAGTTAGAATTGTAACATCCCAAATTTTCAAAATTTATTTGATCTTGAAAATGTGGTTTTCCTAAATGATGATAATTGAGGGGATTAAAGTAAAAAGTCCATGAAATGAAATTTCTTACAGGACAATAAAGTGAGAATAATCAAATGAGATTCAAAATATATTTTCCTCTTTCACATCTGAATTATGTGTTGCAATTATGTCAAATTTATTAATATTATTTTCCTCTTTATATTTCCTCTCTCTTATTCATCAAAATTGTCTAAAGGAAAAAATGAGAAAAATAAGGAGTAGAATTTGAAAATATGGAATATGTTAACTTGGGTTTCCCCTTTTCCATTTTATAGTTGTAACATTAAAGATAGTATCATTGATCTCTCTTTCTCTCTTATCCATGAAAGTTTTTGTGACAACCTGATTTTTCCACCTCTTTGATTTTACCCTTCTCTTAATATATGTAACCTAAATTCAATCAATTGAGTTGAATTCCATAGTATGAATATGATGATGCTCTAAGTTGCTAACATCTATGATTAATAGCACAATGTGTGACATTAATTTGTGATGTTGAACTAGTCATCATGGTTTAATACATCACCTTTTTGCATCAAATTTCTAACCACAATAATATGATCATTTTCCTCCCTAGAATATATTATGTTATAGAGGTCTACTTTATTTTTACAAGGGTGTAAGAATTGCCTAATTTGGGCCATCCTAGCACGAGTTATGACTATCCAAATAGTGGGTCAAACTATATGTATATTAATCAAAATTATGTGCATTTGACCCTAATTAGGCCAAATGTGGGTGCATGACCCATTTAGAATGGGTGCCAGCTCTCTTTGCTTTGTTTTATTTCAGATCATGCTTGGCTGTTGGATAATAATTAGCCATGGATCGACCCCCGATCAGACGGCCCACGGTTCTTTCCCTTCCTCCGTACCATCGACTGACACCTTTGCTGCTACTACTGCCAAACCTCGATGACTATCTCCATTTCTTGAGAAACAATGATGTTCTTGATAAGATTCTAGAAAAATTCTTCTAGTTATAATGGAAGGAGATGTTTAGGATATGTTCCAAAATAAGAATCCATCAACCTAAACCTAGAAGAACACAAGCACCCAAGACCAAGATCATGTTTGTGCCCAAGAACAACTCAAAGAGAAATGAAATTGATTCTATTTGTTGTCAGTATTGCTTGCGTCTTGGACATTATTCGTTTTCATGCCCATACAAGAACAGGGATGTTGAATTAGTTTGGGTCCCAAGACCTCAAACCTAGAGAATTTGAATATGATTAAGTTGAGATATGACTTAAAACCTCAATTGAATATCTTAATGTCTCATCTCAACTAAATAGATTGGTACATTAGCTTATTGTATTGACTTAAGCTTAAAACTGACATAAACAAATTGTTGAAACAAACAGAAACACCCTCGGTCGACAAACAGTTCGACCGAGACACTTCTCGATCAAGAAAGTATACGACCGAGGGAATGCCTGTGTCAAATCTGAAATCTGCAATAAAAATAGTAACAATTCCGATCGAGAAATCTTAGATCGAAACAAAATCGGTCAAGAAAATTGTCAACCAAGAGATTTCCTATTTCAACCTATAAAATAGCAACATTCTCGGTCGACAAAATATTCGACCAAGATACTTTCGTTCAAAGTACTTGTCGAACAAATGAAGTTCTGTTCAGCTTAAATTATGTAATCATGTTTAGTTTGTTAAAAAATGTACCTAACCATAATGGACCATCACATGGGTACCAAAACCTAGATTTTGTTGCAGGATTGGGTGGTTGATAGTGGATGCTCCAAACACATGACTAGAAACAAGGATGATTTTCAAACCTTTGAAGAAAAGAAAAGGGAACAGTCACCTTTGGAGATAATGGTAAAGGTAAAAATGTTGGAATAGGTAATATTGGTACAAACCTTGAATTTAAAAATGTTTTACTTGTTGATGGTTTGCACCATAACTTGATAAGTGTCGGTCAATTATGTGATAGTGGATATGATGTTTTATTCAATAAAAACTACTACAAGTTACTAGTAGAAAACACTACAAATGTTGTTTATGAAGGAAAGAGAATTGGACATCTATATATTCTTAGACCTAACTCTATGTAATCTGTAGTTGGAAAATGTTTAATTGCAAAAGATAATTCTCTACAACTTTGGCATAGAAAATTAGGTCATGCTAGTTCACATGTCATTAAAAAGTTGGTCAAATATGATCTTGTTCGTGGTTTGCCTAAGCTATCTTTTGATCAATCTGAAAATTGTAAACCATGTACTTTCGGTAAACAAACTAAAACTTATTTTAAACCCAAAAACATGCTTAGCTCTAGTAGATCACTAGAACTCATTCATATGGATTTATTTGGACCTATGAGGACACAGTCTATTGGTGGAAAAACATATTGCTTTGTTATTATTGATAATTATAGTAGATATGCATGGGTTCATTTTCTTGCTAATAAAGATGATACCATTCAAGTGTTCATACAATTTTGCTCAAAGATTGAAAATCAATTACAAAATAAAATATGCACAATTAGAAGTGATCATGGTGGAGAATTTGAGAATCATATATTTGAAGAAATTTGCACATCTCAAGGCTACACCCACAACTTTTCAGCTCCACATACTCCACAACAAAATGGCATAGTTGAATGAAAGAATAGGTCCTTACAAGAAATGGCTAGGACTATGATGCTTGAACATAATACATCTAAAACATTTTGGGCCAAAGTAGTAAACACAGCTTGTTATGTGCTAAATAGAGTAACCATACATTCTTATTTGAAGATAACTCCATATGAACTCATCTATAATAAGAAACCAAGGGTTGATTATTTTCATACACTTGGCTCAACTTGTTATATCTTCAACACAAAAGATGATAGAGAAAAATTTGACTATAAATCATAAGAAGCCTTTTTCTTGGGATATTCAACTTCTAACAAAGAATTTGGAGTTTACAATACCATCTCTAGAAAAGTTGAAGAATCCATTCACATTACCTTACATGAAGAACTAAAACAAAGTGCTGAAAATAATGGCATATTTGATATCACTCATCAAATTGAAGATTTAACCATAAAACTAAGGATGATCAAAATGTTGAAAATGATCAAAAAATTGATACACAACAACCCATTCCAAGACTCATTAAGGATCATCCTCAAGAACTAATCATTGTAAATCCTAATGATAAAGTAAAACTCATTCATCTTTTAGAGATGTTACAAATATGGCATCTGTATCTAAAATTGAACCCAATAAAGTAAATGAAGCTCTAAAAGATGATTATTGGATAATGGCCATGCAAGAAGAGTTAAATCAATTTACTAAGAATGATGTATGGGACATAGTTCCTAAGTCTCAAGACAAAACCATCATTGGAACTAAGTGGGTTTCTCATAATAAATTAAATGAAGTTGGGGAAGTAGTAAGAAATAAAGCTACGTTGGTAGAATAAGGGTATAATCAATAAGAAGGAATAGACTTTGATGAAATGTATGCACCCATGGAAAGACTTGAAGAAATTAGAATGTTACTAGCTATAGCTGCCCACAAAAACATCAAACTATTCCAAAGGGATGTAAAAAGTGCATTTCTAAATGGAATAATACAAGAAGAAGTATATGTTTCCCAACCACCTGGTTTTGAAATTCCTAAAAAAGATGATCATGTGTACAAACTTAAGAAAGCACTTTATGGGTTAAAACAAGCACCTAGAAATTGGTATGAAAGGCTCAAAAATTATCTCTTTGATAATAACTTTTCAATTGGAAATTTAGATTATACTTTATTTTTTAAAACTTATGAATTAGATTTTCTGGTTGTTCAAATTTATGTTGATGATATTATCTGTGGTGTATCAAATGAATCTGTATGTAAACAATTTAGTGATATTATGCAAAAGGAATTTGAAATGAGTCTCATGGGAGAATTAACTTTCTTTCTTGGTTTTTAAATAAAGCAAATGACCGCTGGGATTTTTATAAACCAAGAGAAGTATACAAATGAACTTTTAAAATGTTTTGGGATGGAACATTGCAAACATGCTACCACACCAATGAGCACTTCTACTAAAATTGACCAGGATGAAAATGGGGAACCCATTGATGTTTCTTTGTATAGGGCCATGATTGGTAGCTTGGTTTACTTAACCGTTTCTAGACTGCATATCATGTTTTCCGTTGGACTTTGTGCTAGATTTCAATCAAAACCCATGCAAACTCATTTTCAAGCTGTCAAAAGGATTCTAAGATATTTAGCCGGCACTACAAACTATGGTTTATGGTATCCTAAAGGACAATCTTTGGATTTGAAAGCTTATAATGATGTCGATTACACTGGTTGTCGACTTGACCGAAAAAGCACCAGCGGAAGTTGTTTCTTATTAGAAAGAGCCTTAGTATCATGGTTTAGCAAGAAACAAAATATGGTTGCCCTTTCCACCACTGAAGTTGAATATATGGCAGTCGGGTCTTGTTGTGATCAAGTGCTTTATATGCAACAAGTTTTAAATGATTATGGTTTTATATTTTCATCTACGCCTATCTTTTGTGACAGTACAAGTGCTATAAACTTGGCACTTAATCCTATTTTACATAGCCGTGCAAAACATATTGAAATCCTCCATCATTTTCTAAGGGATCATATTTCTAAAAAACATGTATCCCTTCATCATGTTGATACGGAAGATCAATTGGCTGATATTTTCATAAAACCACTTCCATTAGATCAATTTAATAACATAAGGAAGAAATTACTCATCACTCCCTTAGAAGATGTTTTCTTTGACATTTGTGCTTCTTAAAATCGGTTGGCTTCTCCGATCCTAACATTTTGGTTGTAAATGGACATATTTTAGCATGTTTTAACAATTATCTTTTTGAAAGGGAAGAACCAATTAAGGGGGTCTTAACACATGTTTTTAATGGTTATCTTTTTGAAATGACAAAGAGGGAGAAATAATATAAATCTTAAATACTCAATCAATGAGTTTCATACATACTCTCTTGGCTTCACATCAAATGTTTCTATATTCCCTAAAGAGTTGAATTTTATGTTCCACACCATTTTGGGAATAATAAGCACACATTCCATAAACAAGAGAATGTATACACAAGTTAAATTCCAGGTATGAAACTCAACTCAATATTATTTAAGCATATTAGATTTATATTTAGAAATGTTTGTCATCTTCAAAAAGTGGGAGATTGTTGGCTAAATGGGAATCATCAAAATCCCTTTGTTTTGAAAATGACAAATGTTTCATTCTTGTGGATCTAACGTGCTACTTGAGTATTTCAGGAACAAGGTGGATGACAAAGTTTTGGAAGATCTATATGCTTAAATTGCTTTATTTTAATGATTGTAATCAAATGTAAACTTGTACAAATATACAATGTACAAGTACTTAGATATCATGTAAATCAAGCGTTTAGATCTTCCCTATCCATACACAACACTTAGACAGGTCATCCCTAAGTGAGCAACAAAATTGCACATTCATTTCTTACACTTAGCATATGAGTTAAAGTTTTGAAATAGAGTTTGTCTCGGTCGAGACACTTCTCGACCGAGATACTCTCGGTCGAACATTTTCTCGACTGAGAAACTCCTAAGTCTAATGCACGAATACCTTTTCATAACCTACTAAATTCCATCACTGAGAAAGGTTCGGTCAAACTTTACTTCGATCGAGAATGTGTTACTAGCAGGTTCTATAGCTGTTAGACTTAGTGGGAAAAAGTGGTTGGGAGTTGAGTTGAACATTGCAATACACTTACTCCAGACTTACCCTCGGTTGACAAAATGTTTGATCGAGAGACACTCGGTCGACAAACTGTTTGACGGAAAAGGGTTCTGTCTGCACTTTTTAGAATTAATTAACTAGTTGTTACAAATGCAATAAGTGGATATCTAATGGCTAGTTGACCAATAAGAACTCCCTAGAAAGTGTGCAGAACGTCCCTATGTACTAGTAGGCCATTTCTATAAATAGGACATGCCTTAGGACACCCAAACTCACTTGAGTACACATACACGAAATTGAGAATCAACTCTTGTGAGCAAATTGATTAATCTTGCTGTAACATTCTAGGATTTGAGGCCTCGGATAAAATGATCTTATAAGGAATGATTGGACTACCCATATCACCAAGGTGCACCTCCTTTTCCAGGAGCCCATATCTAAAGAACTCCATAATTAAGTGTGCTCAGCTTGGAGTAGTACTAGGATGGGTGACCAGTCGGGAAGTTGATCATGGCTTGTGCCTCAGTGAGGACAAAGTGTGTAGTTAAGGCTAGTGGTGGTTTGTGGGGCCAGTCTTCATTCCTGAAACTCTACTAGAGCCTTGGGCAGTGGGCCCGGGCGTTACAAATGGTATCAGAGCGTAGGTTCTTCATCTAATCATTAATAATTATTAAATTTTACAAATTCCATAGAACCGAGGGAGTTATTAGAGGATTTTCCAAAAGACTGAGGTGTCTAGAAAAGGATCACATCCGGGGGCTGGAAAAATTTTCCTCCGCATCGCTAGTCATAATACGAGGACTCCCTGATCGTGTGACTACCTGGCTGATGTCTTAGGTTAAGACTCGAAGTAAGATACCTTTAGGACTCTCTCATCTTATTCATCCCTTCTCAACTCAAATTCTCTAAGGATTTTAGGGATTAGGATTTTCTCTCTCTTTCTCACCCTCATGTGGTATGGGTTAAGGTTGATAAGGTCTAAGGGATCCTCCACCAAATTAATAAAAGATACGTAAGTAAGATGTCATTTGCACAAGTGTAATTAGTTTAAAAGTAAACTAAAAGTCTATTTGTGTGCAGATGGATCGTACCAAAGTTGTGGCCATCCCTTTTTCCGCCAGCGATGGTGGACCACCCCACAAGGAGAATGGATCCTACGAGAAGAGGAAGCGGAACCATGGAGAGACCTCAAAGAAGAGAAAGAGACCAGAGGAAGTTGAGGCACCCAACCCTGAACCAATGCCCGGCAGCAACCGAGAGCCAGGGGAAGGACCAAAATATGAGGAGTATCATATGCATGAAGAGGAAGCCCAAATAGAGGAGGACCAGCCTGGTGGTCCAGAACCAGCCATGGTTGTTCATACAACAGATGCAGTTTGGATGGAACAAGAAAAGCAATTGACCGAAGCTATCTGTGCCCTGGCCCTTAGAGACATAGCTCGAGATGAGAATGGTGAGCCACTTCCAGTTCGTCCTCGATTGGGAGCCACCATTCTGGACTTCGTCAAGCTGAACATTGAAAAGTTCTAGGGAGAAGATAAGACTGAAGTGGTCGACAAGGCTGAAGCTTGGCTGCTTGCAGTCGAGAACGGGTTCCGGATAATTGAGGTGCAGTCGAATAAGAAGGTTATGTTTGCTACTCACCTTTTGGAAGGTGCAGCCAAGATATGGTGGGAGAACCACATCACGGGAAGGGACCTAATTGAGGAACCGATGGTGTGGACCGACTTCAAAACCATCTTCACCGCCAGATTCATCCCCATCTCAGCAAAGAAAGAGAAAGAAAGAGAGTTCACCAACATGACTCAAGGGAGTTCATCAGTTGCGGACATTGGTCGCAGGTTCCGCATCTTGGAACGTTTCGGATACAAAATGGATGAGGAAAGAAGGGTGGATCACTTCATAGAGAGCCTGAACCCTGCCATCAAGCCGCATGTGATGGCTAGCAAGCCAAAAACCTTCGCTGAAGCTTACAACACCGCCTTGGACATGGAGAGGACGGTGATGCCAGTATAGAATCCACCCAAGGGATTTTTGGGTTTCACTGAAGGAACCTAAGGGCAGAAGAACAACCACAAGAAAGGTCACGGACGTCACCAGGCCAAAGGAAGACATGGAGGGAAAGGGAAACCCCATTAAGAGAACAACCACCCTCGATGTCGCACCTGCGGAAGATGGCATGTCGGCGAGTGCCGCTTCAAGAAGAGAGTCTGCTACCAGTGTCAGCAAGAAGGACACCTCATCGCCAACTGCCCTCATCCCAACCCTAGAGGGCCCTTGGGGTCATATCCTGTGGCAGCACAGCCAGTAGCTGCGGCACCCCCAGCAGTAGCACCAGCCGGAGCACCTCCAGCTGGAGAGAGGAGGCAAGCTAGGGTGTTCGCCATCGACAACGAAGAGGCTCAAGCGAATTCTAATAAGCTGATTGAGGGTAATAACCCATAGAGTTTTTCTTTTTAGATCAGTAGACCATGTAGTAGCTTTCTGATATGGAATGACTTTGTAGGCTTGTTGGAAGTCATGGGACAAAATGTAAAAGCAATTTTTGATTATGGTTCAACTAATACTTTTATTTCGAGAAATTTGGCAACTATGCTTGGTTTGGATATCAAGGATTTGGGTTATATTTTGGATGTCACAACCCCGAGTGGTCGTATTTATACCTCTCTTTTGAAAACCCCTATCTTGCCAATAAAGTACCTGAACCATGAGCTTCCCACTGACTTCATCCTCCTCGATATGAGTGATTTTGATGTGATCATCGGCATGGATTGGCTTTCCACCTACCGAGCCCAGATTGAATGTCGAGAGAAGAAGATTCTCATTAGGAAAACCGGCTATCCACACTTCACCATTCGAGGAAGGAAGGATGCAACAACCAGCCTTTATGTGTCCGCCATGAAAGCTGAGCAGATGCTATCCAAGGGTTGTCGAGCCTACCTAGCCATAGTTACTGTACCTGAGGTCAAGGGGCAATCCTTAGAGGACATAGAGGTGGTTCGGGAGTACGCAGATGTGTTTCCAGATGATCTACCAGGGATTCCCCCTGAGAGGGAGGTAGACTTATCGATTGAGTTAGCTCCTGGGACTAACCCTATATCTAAGGCACCCTATAGAATGGCCCCTGCTGAGTTGCTTGAGTTGAAAACCCAGTTGTTGGATAAGGGGTTCATTCGAACCAATACCTCACCATGGGGAGCACCAGTCCTCTTTGTGAAAAAGAAGGATGGGTCACTTCGGATGTGTATTGATTATTAGATGATCAATCAGGCAACCATTAAGAATAAGTATCCTTTACCCAGAATAAAAGACCTGTTTGACCAACTCAAATCAGCTCGAGTCTTTTCCAAAATCGATTTGAGATCTGGATATCACCAGGTGAGAGTAAGGAGTGAGGATATACCCAAAACGACTTTCAGAACCCGTTATGGCCACTATGAGCTTGTGGTCATGCCGTTTGGATTATCCAATGCACCGAGTGTCTTTATGAACCTCATGAACAGTGTGTTCCATCCTTTCCTGTA
The DNA here is from genome assembly GCA_963693085.1 of Alisma plantago-aquatica. Lineage (NCBI taxonomy): Eukaryota > Viridiplantae > Streptophyta > Magnoliopsida > Alismatales > Alismataceae > Alisma > Alisma plantago-aquatica. Next base: position 746,237,954 of record OY856409.1, on the reverse strand, counting down.
CTCTTTTGTGATAGTGTTCATAGATGACATTTTGGTGTACTCATATGACCTAGCCCAACACCGTGACCACCTGGGTAGAGTCCTTGATATCCTGAGAAAGCATAAGTTTTTTGGAAAGTTCTCAAAATGTGAGTTTTGGTTGGACCGAGTCATGTTTCTTGGACACATTATCGTAGGAGGAACAATCACCGTAGATCCAGCCAAGTCATCGGCAGTTCGAGACTGGTCGGCACCGAAGAACCCCTCCGAGATTCACAGCTTCTTAGGGTTGTCCGGATACTACCGTCGCTTCATCAAGGATTTCTCTAAGACTGCTCTACCACTAACCATGTTGACTTGGAAGGATGTGAAGTTCGTGTGGTCTGAAGTATGTGAAGCTCGATTTCAGGAATTATAGGAGAAGCTGACCACCGCTCCTGTGTTGACTTTGCCTTCTGGCAATGAGGGTTTCATGATATTCACCGATGCTTCCAAGATGGGACTTGGTTGTGTGTTGGAACAAGATCGGCATGTGGTTGCATATGCGTCCCGAAAGCTCAAGCCAAATGAGGTGAACTACCCGACACATGACCTGGAGTTAGCTGCTATAATCCATGCCTCGAAAATATGGCGGCACTACATGTACGATGCTACCTTCGAGATCTTCACCGACCATAAGAGCTTGAAGTACCTGCTGACACAGAGAGACCTGAACCTACGACAGCGTCGATGGATGGAGTACATGAAGGATTATGACTTCACCATCGCCTACCATCCTGGTATGGCGAATGTAGTGGCTGATGCGTTGAGTCAAAAACAACTTAAGTGTGCAGCTGTTCTGTCCAGTCAGTGGAAGAGTTTGGAGGAACTTGTGGAATGGATTCCACAACTACTAGAGGACCGAGTTCGGTTGGCTAATATCCAGATTCAATCTGAGTTGTTGAGTGAGATCATAATTGCACAGTTGACCAGTGGAGAGCTAGACAAGATGAAAGGTTTAATGATGAAGCCACAGACTCGTCTATCCGTGGGAGTAGATGGAGGAATCAGGTTTGAGAATCGCGTATGGGTTCCAGCGGATTCATCCATAAAGGAACGCATCTTGCAAGAGGCTCATGGGTCCAAGTACATAGTGCAATGAGGAACTACTAAGATGTACAAGGACCTACATTGGTTTTTCTGGTGGCCAGGAATGAAGAAAGACATTGCGTCATGGGTGGCCAGTTGTCTTACGTGCCAGATGGTGAAGGTTGAACACCAGCGACCCGGCGGACTTTTACAGTCAATAGAGATTCCAGAGTGGAAATGGGAGCAGATCACCATGGATTTTGTGGTGGGTCTACCCTAGACCAAGAGAGGTCATGATGTGATATGGGTCATGGTAGATCGTCTTACCAAGTCAGCACACTTCCTTGCCCTGAAGACCACTACTAAGGTGACAAACCTAGCTGAGTTGTATATCAGAGAGATAGTATGTTTGCATGGTGTTCCAGGATCGATCATCTCAAATAGAGACCCAAAGTTCACTTCCAAGTTGTGGAAGCAAGTTCAAGAGGAACTGGGTACAAGGTTAAAGTTTAGTACCGCTTATCACCCCAAACATATGGTCAGTCAGAAAGGACGATCCATACATTAGAAGATATGCTGAGAGCTTGTGTGCTCGATTGGGGTGGCTCATGGGAGCAATACTTACCGTTGGCAGAGTTCGCCTACAACAACAGCTACCAAGCCAGTATCGGGATGCCTCCTTATGAAGCTTTGTACGGGAGACCGTGTCGGTCACCCCTTCACTGGGATGATGTGGGTGAGAGGACCTTGTTGAGGTCAGATGAGCTCCAAGTGTATGCTGATAAAGTGGCTTTGATCAAGAAAAGGCTAAAGAGAGCCCAGGATCGACAAAAGTCATATGCTGATGCAAAGCGGACTGATGTGCATTTCACTGTGGGAGATCATGTGTTTTTGAAAATCTGACCGCTCCGAGCTATAGCTAAGAACAGAGGAAAGTTGAATTCCTGATACGTGGGTCCGTTTGAGGTGTTAGAACGGATTGGTGAAGCTGCATACCGTTTGGCGTTATCCCCTCAGTATAGCATGATGCATGATGTGTTTCACATGTCTAACCTGAAGCGATATGTGCAAGATCCGAGCCATGTGTTGAGCATTGAACCTATTGAGCTTCAAGGGAAGCTGACTTATCCTGAGTCACCTTTGCGGATTCTAGATACCAAGGTGAAAGAGCTCAGATGCAAGAATATAGAGATGGTAAAGGTTCTTCGGAAGCACCATGGAGAGGATGAGGACACATGGGAGTTGAAGGCAGACATGGAGAAAACATACCCTGAATTGTTTGTTTGATTGTTTGAATTTTGAGGGCAAAATTCCTACAAGGAAGGGAGGATGTTACAACCCCATTTTCTTGAAAATATGATGTAATGTGTATTTTCCCTTTTAATGAATAAATGATATCCTTTCTTTGAATTGTGACAGATTTCGTGTGAAATGGATTTGATTGGATGATAGTGGGCTTTGTTAGCCACTAAGCCCAATTGAAAAGAAAAGGGAATTAAAAAGAAAAAGAAATTGGTTAATAAAAGAGAAATATGAGAAATCAATAATTAAAAGAAGATAAAGGCAAACCAATATTCCCCAATATGGGAATTCGTGCCTTTATGTTTCCTTGAGGTCCAAGGGACCCAAAACAACAAGATAATCACAAAGGAAAAAGGAATATAAATTAATTTGGATTAATTGATGAGAAAACTTGGGAGAGAAGGAAGCCTTCTCATCCATTGCAAGTTGTTTCCCAAATTTCGTACAAAGCTAGGAAATATTAAAAGAAACTTTCCCTTAAAATTTCAGATAAATCGGAGTTATGGTTTGGGAGATATTAATTTTGCAAGTTATCCTTGATTTGGGAATTTTCCTGAATTAAATGATAAATAGATGAAATTTGCCTTTGAACGCGGGTGATGAGGCCCGTTGGATCCTAATCCAAGTCCCAAGCAGACTGGAACTCCACTGGAAATAGGGAGACTTTCCCAACCTTTTTTCTCGCGATCCAGGGCAGATGAAAGTCAGTTTTGTTCCCTTTGTGTTCGGGGTAGAGAGACGAAGGTAAACATCCCTATTATGTTGGGTTTTCGTCGCCAAATGGGAAAACGCCCAATTGGGTAGTTCCCTGCCTCGACCCTATAAATAGGGGAGGGCGATAGAGGGAACCAGCATCCCTAAATGCTAGCTAGAGCTCTGCGGAGGAGTACAAGGACCAATTCCGCGCCTTCAATTGCCCCAGCAGCCCTAACATGCACCCTCGAGTCGGCGGAAGACATTGCCGGAGTCCGGCGCTTTGGAGGCGGCGTCGGCGCGTGATCGGCGAGGAATCGAACCCTTGGTCAACTTCGACTAAGGGAGACGAAGCTCCCTGTACCCTCAACCCGCTCGCAGGAGGACTGAAGCTTGAAGTCAACTCAAAGGTTGACCGTCGAAGCAGCTATCCTCGCGCGAGGTAGAAGACGAAGGCCAACCTGGCCTATACCAATCCGCCCCTCCACGCTCTGTGATCAGGTAAGGACGTTTTCGTCCTTTGATCTCTGGTTTTGCAAAATAAAGGGCACGCTCCCTCAAGGCCGTTGGATCCTCAGTGGATCCAAGGTCCATTGATCGGGCGGCTCTAGCTTTTCTAGGAAAATAACAAATAATGTATTAAAAGGGTTGTTCTTATAAAAATCATATCTTGAGCTAGGAAACTCGGATGCAAAAAGTCAATATATGAAAAATGATCAGAAAAATATGAGGAACACGTTAAAAATGATTTAGATATCTGAATATGTATATTTTTGCAAAAGTGCATATTTTGATGGAAAAAGAGTTAATTTGTAAAAAGAAAACCCTAATTGATTATCAAGGATATATTTAGTTCTGCAATTAGGTTAATTTGAATATGTTTAACCTGATTAATGATTAAGATGGTTTTTAACCTGTTTTGATGATAGAATTACATGTTTAGGATTTTTAATTCAATATGTTGATTAAAATAGTTAGAAACCCTAAATTAGAGAAAAAAGAAAAGATATTGCAATCTGAAAATTAGGGTTTATATGGACCAACCTGATCTTTAGGATCTTAATGGTAAATAGGACAAGATAATTAGGGTTTGATGAATATTTGATAAAAGTAAGGTAAAAGTAATAAAAAGGAGATAAAACCCTAATTATGGTTAAAACCCTAAAAAGGGCAAATAACCTAGGAAACGATTAGAATTAATGATTCATGATGACATGATTGATAATATAGAAATTGAATGCCTTTTTCAGGAATAAATTGTGTGTGTGAATTTTCTTGATTCCTGGTTGATTGAGTTTCCTGCATTCAAGCCTACATAACAGGTATGTGGTTACGCTTATGGCTACCCGAATTAGTTTTCCGTGATTTTGTCGCAGTTTCTATCATGACTTGAATTAAATTGTTGGATGTTTCAATTCATGCAAATTTTAGTGTGAATATGACTATCACCTAAGAATTATGCCTACTAGCTCAGATCTCAGTCCCCTCTGTAGCTTAATGGGTTGACCTAGTAAAAGGCTACCAATGGGGTAGGCCCATCAGGTCACTAAATGACTTAGTAAATGGCTACCAATGGGGTAGGTCCATCAAGTCATATTGAGTTAGAGATTGGACTACCTCTGGGTAGTTCCATGCGACTCAACCCTAGATATTGGTCTACCTATTCGGTAGGATCATGCGGGGTTTAATGAAGATCTACCATATGAGAGAGGTAGTTTCCATGTCCACTACAGGGACAACACAGAGAAAGGGGATAGGAAGGGATTGAGTAGTACTGCTTAAAATGTAATTTGAATGTTAAATAATAATTGGTTGGTTACATTGTTAATGTAGTTGCACAAATTTTTGTAATCCCCCACATACCAGCTTTATGCTGATCGCATATTTGTTTGTCGGAGTTTTAGGTACAAACCCTAAGGGAACAAACAGTAAATTGTCACCTTGCAAAATAAGAAGTAAAGTGCAAGGAGGATTAGATAGAGCAATTCCAGTAAGGGATAGATAGTTTTCCCAAAGTTTCAAAAGGTAAATAAAGTTTTAAATTTTCCTGCCAATATTCAGTTTAGTAGTAGAATTTCATAATTATCATTGATTATTTGCTGAACCTTTGATCCTGTAATTGATTAATGATTCCGACCTTCGGGTCTCCCTTAATTGGGGGTTACCGGGAGGTGGGGTCATTATAAATGGTATCAGAGCCATAACCCCTCCAGTAGGTGGGACCCACATGGGCATGTGGCATGCCAGTCTTGAGCCGTGCGAACCAGGCAAGTTGGAAAGGGCTATCTGTAGAGACGAGATGGAGCCGCCCTTGCGCTGGTAGCCGTGGATGGGAGTTGGGTGTCCATGGGTCATTTTGGGTTTGCACTGAAATGGGGTTAGATTATGAGGCCAAATAGTTGAGCCTTGACGAGGACGTCAAGAGTCTAAGTGGGGGAGATTGTAACATCCTAGGATTTGAGGCATCGGATAAAATGATCTTATAAGGAATGATTGGACTACCCATATCACCAAGGTGCACCTCCTTTTCCGGGAGCCCATCTCTAAATAACTCCATAGTTAAGCCTGCTCAGCTTGGAGTAGTACTAGGATGGGTGACCAGTCAGGAAGTTGATCCTGGCTTGCGCCTCAATGAGGACAAAGTGTGTAGTTAAGGCTAGTGGTGGTTTGTGGAGCCAGTCGTCATTCTTGAAACTCTACTAGAGCTTTGGGCAGTGGGCCCGGGCGTTACACTTGCACATGCAAATCATTCCCATAAGCTGAGATTTTGTGTCCTATATGCTAGTATCTCCTACCCACTACACTTTCACATTCATACACATTGGATAGGAGATCAAAACGCTTGATATAGGACTCAAGCCTTGTGCCAAAGTGGTAAAGTGTAATTTCCTTCTTCCCTTCTTGTTCGCCTGTATTACTTGTGTTTCTCCTTTACATTTCCTATGTTGGAGGCCGTGAAAGGAGGTTGTTGGAGTTTCTTCAGGTGGTGAAGGTAGCTCAGAATGACTTTGGACTACTTCTAGAATGTCTCAACGGGAAGCTACTTCAAGGAGGAAGGCTACTTCAAGGGGGAGCTTGAAGTTACTTCAAGTGAAGGATGCTTCAAGGTTGGTGAGATGACTTCGGGGTGAAGGTTGTCCTAAGGGTTGGGAGGTATTTTTAATTTTATGTAATATCCTTGTAAGGTAATAAAATTCAAATACTTTCAAAATCCCAATTGGAAACAATTGGGTAGTGGACTGACTCCCTTAGTATTTTCTAGGGGTGGAACCACTCTAAATGCCTTGTCTCCTTCTCCAACATTTTTGTGGTTGCTTGGTTTAATTAATTATAAAATTATCATAAAACCTTATTCACCCCCCTATAGTGTTTTTCAATTTGGTATCAGAGCAGACTTCAAGGAGATCTAATTGAGTCTTGAAGAAAATGGGGGATGGAGTTCTAAATAACCTCAACTTGGAAGGAACTCTTGTAGCTCGGCCTCCACCATTTGATGGCACCAACTATACCTATTGGAAGAGGAGGATGCAATTTTATTTTTAAGGAATCAGTTGGGATCTTTGGAGAATGGTTTCAAATGCATATGATCTTCCTCAAACTGAATATGCTACATGGGATGCTAATACGGTGAGATCAGCCCAATTAAATGCAAAAGATGTAAGTATTCTTTATTGTTCATTTTCTGTAGGTGAGTTCAATAGAATATCAAATTGTTAAACTGCATATGAAATATGGCATAGACTCTCTATTACATATGAAGGAACTGTTCAAATAAAGAATTCTAAAATTGGTATGCTTAAACATAAGTTTGAATAGTTTCGTATGGAACCAAATGAGTCTATTAGTGAATGTATGCAAAGTTATCTTCGATTGTTAATGGTTTGAATGCATTAGGTAAAGCCATTAGTGAAGAGGATCAAGTGCCAAAAATTCTTAGGTCTCTTCCTCCCAAGTACAAGCCTAAGGTGACTGCAATTGAAGAAGCGAATGACCTCACTCGACTATGGATGGAGCAACTCATTGGAAACTTAGAAGCACATGAGGCAACCTTGGAGGAGGAAGAAAGACGAGAGTGTGAACTTCAACATGGGAGAAATAAGGACATGGCTCTAAAGGCTACAAAGGTCATCACTTAAGAAAGTGATGAGACAAGTGATGGAGATGAAGGAGAAGAAGCTCTAATTGTAAGTGGTAAGAAATATAGAAGATTTAAATCTAACAAAGTTGGTGGTTCTTATTCTTCTTCCCCTCCTAGGTGTTTTGAATGTGGAAAAAAGGGATATCTTAAGAATGAATGTCGTAAAGGAAAGAAGGGTAAGAAAAGCTCATCCAAGAAGAAGGGTGAAAAAGCATACAAAGCTGCATGGGATGAGTCAAGTGATAGTGAAAGTGGAGAGAATAATGTGGAGTGTCTCATGGCAAAAGAAGATGATAGTGATGATACACAAGAGGTAATCCTTTTTTATTTACCAAAAGAAGATCTAATTGCTAGTTTTCAAGATACACATGACAAGTATGTTGATTACAAAAAGAAACTAAAGAATATTACCAAAACTAATGAGGATTTGTATGCAAAATTAAATGATCTTGCTTTTGAAAAAGAAAGTATTATTCCTAAAAATTGTACCTTGAAATCATCTCTCAATGACTGTAATATGAAGTTGCTTACTCTAGAAATGAATTCTGGTCATCTTTCTCAAGAAAAGGTTGAATTGCTTGCAAAACAAAATAATTTTTAGACTCAACCTATCTTGTGCACTCATCTAGATTATGATGCTATTGTCAAGGAAAAAGATACTTTATCATCTGATCTAGATCAAGAAAAGTTAGATATCAAAAAGAAAATGGATGAGATTGCTAAATTACAAAGAGAAATTAATATCTTGAGAAACAATGATGTTCTTGATAAGATTTTGAAAAATTCTTCTAGTTATAATGGAAGGAGAGGTTTAGGATATGTTCCAAAAGAAGAATCCTATCAACCTAAACCTAGTAGAACACAAGCACCCAAGACCAAGATCATGTATGTGCCCAAGAACAACTCAAAGAGAAATGAAATTGATTCTATTTGTTGTCACTATTGCTTGCGTCTTGGACATTATTCTTTTTCATGCCCATACAAGAACAGGGATGTTGAATTAGTTTGGGTCCCAAGACCTCAAACCTAGAGAATTTGAATATGATTAAGTTGAGATATGACTTAAAACCTCATTTGAATATCCTAATATCTCATCTCAACTAAATAGACGGGTACATTAGCTTATTGTATTGACTTAAGCTTAAAACTGACATAAACAAACTGTTGAAGCAAACAGAAACACCCTCGGTCGACAAACTGTTCAAGTTGAGAAAGTATTTGACTAAGGGAATGCATGTGTCAAATCTGAAATCTGTAGTAAAAATAGTAACAATTATGGTCAAGAAATCTTCGATTGAAACAAAATCGGTCGAGAAAATTGTCGACCATGAGATTTCATGTTTCAACCTATAAAACAGCAACATTCTCAGTGGACAAAATATTCGACCGAGATACTTTTAGTCGAAGTACTTGTCAAATGAATGAAGTTCTGTTCAGCTTAAATTATGTAATCATGTTCATTTTGTTATAAAATGTACCTAACCATAATGGACCATCACATGGGTACCAAAACCTATATTTTGTTGCAGGATTGGGTGGTTGATAGTGGATGCTCCAAACACATGACCAACAACATGGATGACTTTCAAACCTTTGAAGAAAAGAAAAGTGGAACAGTCACCTTTGGAGATAATGGTAAAGGTAAAATTGTTGGAATAGGTAATATTGGTACAAAACTTGAAATTAAAAATGTTTTACTTGTTGATGGTTTTCCCCATAACTTGATAAGTGTCAGTCAATTATGTGATAGTGGATATGAAATTTTATTCAATAAAAACTACTGCAAGTTACTAGTAGAAAATACTACAAATGTTGTGTATGAAGGAAAAAGAATTGGAAATCTATATATTCTTAGACCTAACTCTATTCAATCTGTAGCTAGAAAATCCTTACTTGCAAAAGATAATTCTCTTCAATTTTGGAATAGAAAATTAGGTCATGCTAGTTCACATGTAATGAAAAAGTTAGTCGAATATGATCTTGTTCGTGGTTTGCCTAAGCTATCTTTTGATCAATCTGAAAATTGTAAACCATGTACTTTGGGTAAACAAACTAAAACTTCTTTTAAACCCAAAAAGATGCTTAGCACCAGTAGATCACTAGAACTCATTCATATGGATTTATTTGGACATATGAGGACACAATCTATTGGTGGAAATAGATATTGCTTTGTTATTGTTGATGATTATAGTAGATATACATGGGTTCATTTTCTTGCAAATAAAGATGATACCATTCAAGTGTTCATACAATTTTTCTCAAAGATTGAAAATCAATTACAAAATAAAATATGCACAATTAGAAGTGATCATGGTGGAGAATTTGAGAATCATATATTTGAAGAATTATGCGCATCTCAAGGCTACACTCACAACTTTTAAGCTCCATGTACTCCACAACAAAATGGCATAGTTGAAAGAAAGAATAGGTCCTTACAAGAAATGGCTAGGACTATGATGCTTGAGCATAATACATCTAAAACATTTTGGGTTGAAGTAGTAGACACAGCTTGCTATGTGCTAAATAGAGTAACCATACATTCTTATTTAAAGAAAACTCCATATGAACTCATCTATAATAAGAAACCAAGGGTTGATTATTTTCATACATTTGGCTCAACTTGTTATATCTTGAACACAAAAGATGATAGAGAAAATTTTGAATCTAAATCACAAGAAGCCTTTTTCTTGGGATATTCAACTTATAGCAAAGCATTTAGAGTTTACAATACCATCTCTAGAAAAGTTGAAGAATCCATTCACATTAACTTTCATGAAGAACTAAAACAAAGTACTGAACATAATGACATAGTCGATACCACTCATCAAATTGAAGATCTAACCATAACAACTAAGGATGATAAAAATGCTGAAAATGATCAACAAATTAATACACAACAACCCATTCCTAGACTCATTAAGGATCATCCTCAAAAACTAATCATTGGAAATCCTAATGATAAAGTAAAAACTCATTCGTCTTTTAGAGATGTTGCAAACTCATTTTCAAGATGTCATAAGGATTCTAAGATATTTAGATGGCACTACAAACTATGGTTTATGGTGTCCTAAAGGACAATCTTTGGATTTGAAAGCTTATACTGATGATGATTACGCTGGTTGTCGACTTGACTGAAAAAGCACAAGCGGAAGTTGTTTCTTATTAGGAAGAGCCTTAGTATCATGGTTTAGCAAGAAACACAATATGGTTGCCCTTTCTACCACTGAAGCAGAATATATGGCAGTCGGGTCTTGTTGTGCTCAAGCACTTTATATGCAAAAAGTTTTAAATGATTATGGTTTTATATTTTCATCTATGCCTATCTTTTATGACAATACAAGTGCTATAAACTTGGCACTTAATCCTATTTTACACAGTCGTGCCAAACATATGGAAACCCACCATCATTTTCTAAGGGATCATATTTCTAAAAAACAAGTATCCCTTCATCATGTTGATATGGAAGATCAATTGGCTGGTATTTTCACAAAACCACTTCCATTAGATAAATTTAATAACATAAGGAAGAAATTACTTATCACTCCCTTAGAAGATGATTTCTTTGACATTTGTGCTTCTTAAAATCGGTTGGTTCCTCCGATCCTTACATTTTGGCTATAAATGGACATCTTTTAGCATGTTTTAACAGTTATCTTTTTAAAAGGGGAGAACCAATTATGAGGGAGTCTTAACACATGTTTTTAACGTTTATCTTTTTGAAATGACAATGCGGGAGAAATAATATAAATCTTAAATACTCAATCAAAGAGTTTCATACATACTTTCTTGGCTTCACATCAAATGTTGTTATATTCCCTAAAGAGTTTGATTTTATGTTCCACACCTCTTTGGGAATAATAAGCACACATTCCATAAACAAGAGAAGGTATACACAAGGTAAATTTCAGGTTTGAAACTCAACTCAATATTATTTGAACTTATTTGATTTATATTTAGAAATGTTTGTCATCTTCAAAAAGTGGGAGATTGTTGGCTAAATGGACATCATCAAAATCCCTTTGTTTTGAAAATGACAAACATTTAATTCTTTTGGATTTAACGTGCTACTTGAGTATTTCAGGAACAAGGTGGATGACAAAGTTTAGGAAGATCTATATGCTTAAATTGCTTTATTTTCATGATTGTAATCAATTGTAAACTTGTACAAATATATAATGTATAAGTACTTAGATATCATGTAAATCAAGCGTTTAGATCTTCCCTATCCACACACAACACTTAGATAGTTCATCCCTATGTGAGCATCACAATTGCACATTCATTTCTTACACTTAGCATATGAGTTAAAGTTTTGAAACAGAGTTTATCTCAGTCAAAACACTTCTTGACCGAGATACTCTCGGTCGAACATTTTCTCGATCGAGAAACTCCTAAGTCTGATACACTAACACCTTTGCATAACCTTCTAATTGCCATCATTGAGAAAGGTTCGATCGAACTTTACTTCGATCAAGAATGAGTTACTAGCAGGTTCTATAGCTATTAGACTGAGTGGGAAAAAGTGGTTGGGAGTTGAGTTGAATGTTGCAATACACTTACTCCAGACATACCCTCGGTCGACAAAATGTTCGACCGAGAGACACTCGGTCAACAAACTATTCGACCAAAAAGGGTTCTGTCTGTACTTTTCATAATTAATTAAGTAGTAGTTACAAATGCAATTAGTGGATATCTAACGGCTAGTTGAGCACTAAGAACCCCCTATAAAGTGTCTAGAACGTCCCTAAGTACTAGTAGGCCATTCCTATAAATAGGACATGCATTAGGACACCCAAACTCACTTAAGTACATATACTTGCAATTGAGAATCAACTCTTGTGAGCAAATGGAGTAATCTTGCACATGCAAATCATTCCCATAAGCTGAGATTTCGTGTCCTATATGCTAGCATCTCCTACCCACTACACTTTCACATTCATACACATTGGATAGGAGATCAAAATGCTTGATATAGGATTCAAGCCTTGTAATAAAGTGGTAAAGTGTAATTTCCTTCTTCCCTTCTTGTTCTCCTGTATTACTTGTGTTTCTCCTTTGCTACTCCTATGTTGGAGGCTGCGGAAAGGAGGTTTTTGGAGCTTCTTCAGGTGGTGAAGGTAGCTCGGCATGACTTTGGACTACTTCTAGAAGGTCTCAATGGGAAGCTACTTCAAGTAGGAAGGCTACTTCAAGGGGGATCTTGAAGTTAGTTCAAGTTAAGGCTTCTTCAAGGATGGTGAGACGACTTCGGGGTGAAGGATGTACAAAGGGTTGGGAGGTATTTGTAATTTTATGTAACATCCTTGTGAGGTAATAAAATTCAAATACTTTCAAAATCTCAATTGGAAACAATTGGGTAGTGGACTGACTCCCTTAGTATTTGCTAAGGTTGGAACCACTCTAAATGCCTTGTCAACTTCTCCAAAATTTTTGTGGTTGATTGGTTGAATTAATTTTAAAATTATCATAAAACCCTATTCACCCCACTTCTAGTGTTTTTAATTTTGGTATCAGAGCAGGCTTCAAGGAGCTCTAATCGAATCATGAAGAAGAAGGGGGATGGAGTTCAAAACAACCTCAACATGGAAGGAACTCTTGTAGCTCGGCCTCCACCATTTGATGGCACCAACTATACCTATTGGAAGAGCAGGATGAAATTTTATTTTCAAGGAATCAGCTGGGATCTTTGGAGAAGAGTTTGAAATGCATATGATCTTCCTCAAACTGAATATGCTACATGGGATGCTAAAATGTTGAGATTAGCCCAATTAAATGCAAAAGTTGTAAGTATTCTTTATTGTTCAATTTTTGTAGGTGAGTTCAACAGAATATCAAATTGTGAATCTGCATATGAAATATTGCATAGACTCTCTATTACTTATGAAGGAACTGTTCAAGTAAAGAATTCTAAAATTGGTATGCTTAAACAAAAGTTTGAACAGTTTCGTATGGAACCAAATGAGTCTATTAGTGAAATGTGTGAAAAGTTATCTTCTATTGTCAATGATTTGAATGCATTAGGTAAAGCCATTAGTGAAGAGGATCAAGTGTCAAAAATTCTTAGGTCTCTTCCTCCCAAGTACAAGCCTAAGGTGACTGCAATTGAAGAAGCCAATGACCTCACTTGACTAAGGATGGAGCAACTCATTGGCAACTTAGAAGCATATGAGGAAACCTTGGAGGAGGAAGAAAGACAAGAGCATAAACTTCAACATGGGAGAAAGAAAGACATGGCTCTAAAGGATACAAAGGTCATCACTCAAGAAAGTGATGAGACAAGTGATGGAGATGAAGGAGAAGAAGCTCTAATTATAAATGGTAAGAAATACAAAAGATTTAAATCTAACAAAGTTGTTGGTTCTTCTTCTTCTTCCCCTCCTAGGTGTTTTGAATGTGGAAAAAATGGACATCTTGAGATGTCCTAAAGAAAAGAAGGGTAAGAAAGTCTCATCCAAGAAGAAGTGTGAAAAAGCATACAAAGATGTATGGGATGAGTCAAGTGACAGTGAAAGTGGAGAAAAGAATGTGGAGTGTCTCATGGAAAAAGAAGATGATAGTGATGATTCACAAGAGGCAAGCCTTTTTTATTGACCAAAAGAAGATCTAATTGCTAGTCATCAAGATACACATGACAAGTATGTTGATTACAAAAAGAAACTAAAGAAGATTACCAAAACTAATGAGGATTGTTATGCAAAATTAAATGATCTTGCTTTTGAAAAAGAAAGTATTATTTCTAAAAATCATACCTTGAAATCATCTCTCAATGATTGCAATATGAAGTTGCTTACTCTAGAAATGAATTCTGGTCTTCTTTCTCAAGAAACAGTTAAATTGCTTGCAAAACTAAATAATTTTTAGACTCAACCTATATTGTGCACTCATCCAGATTATAATGCTATTATCAAGGAAAAAGATACTTTATCATCTAATCTATATCAATTAAAGTTAGAAATAAAAAAGAAAATGGATGAGATTGCTAAATTACTAAGAGAAATTAATAGCTTGAGAAACAATGATGTTCTTGATAAGATTCTGAAAAATTCTTCTAGTTATAATGGAAGGAGAGGTTTAGGATATGTTCCAAAAGAAGAATCCTATCAACCTAAACCTAGTAGAACATAAGCACCCAAGACCAAGATCATGTATGTGCCCAGGAACAACTCAAAGAGAAATGAAATTGATTCTATTTGTTGTTACTATTGCTTGCGTCTTGGACATTATTCTTTTTCATGCCCATACAAGAATAGGGATGTTGAATTAGTTTGGGTCCCAAGACCTCAAACCTAGAGAATTTGAATATGATTAAGTTGAGATATGATTTAAAACCTCATTTGAATATCTTAATGTCTCATCTCAACTAAATAGAGTGGTACATTAGCTTATTGTATTGACTTAAGCTTAAAACTGACATAAACAAATTGCTGAAACAAATAGAAACACCCTCGGTCGACAAACAATTCGAATCGAGAAAGTATTTGACTGAGGGAATGCCTGTGTCAAATCTAAAATATGTAGTAAAAATAGTAACAATTCCGGTTGAGAAATCTTCGATCGAAACAAAATCAGTCGAGAAAATTGTCAACCAAGAGATTTCCTATTTCAACCTATAAAATAACAACATTCTCAACCGACAAAATATTCGACCGAGATACTTTTGGTCGAAGTACTTGTCGAATGAATGAAGTTTTGTTCATATGAAATTATGTAATCATGTTTAGTTTTTTATAAAATGTACCTAACCATAATGGACCATCACATGGGTACCAAAACCTATATTTTGTTGTAGGATTGTGTGACGTCCCAGGATTTTCAAAAACTTAATCTGATGTGTGACATCCAAATTAAAACCCTCACCTCAGCGAGAATCCCAATTTAAACATCCCACGCTAGGCTAAGAAAGAGAAAATCAAGGGAGTTAGAAGGAAACACAGTAGCACATGTACATGAACAATAATAAAACCATACACACATGTTCACCATTCAACATATAATTACAACATGAATTGTGACAACATTTGATATTACATATTGAACAACAAACTATACATATACTTGTACTACCACTAAACTATAGGATCTTAAGACAATAGGTCCACCTGTACCTCATCTCGCCACACAACTCTCACTATCTTGGATCTTCAAGAGCATAACCACAACATAAACAAAAGATTACATGCGGTACACGTCAACACAATATTCAAGAATATTGTACTGAGTACGCCTACGTGTCTTTTATATACCTCTCATCATATCTTGGCAATTAGATAAAACTAATATACTTGGCAATAATAGAAGAATATAAGAAAAGCATATACTTGCACAAAGATATTCATTAGCAAAAGAGAACACATATTTTAAGCACATTTTCCATTATATATCCATGCTTTTGCCACCTGAGGGAATAATGCATCATATCTTCTACCAAAGTGAATGAGATGTAAGCCCTTATGATCTACTACCAAAGAGTTAGATCATTGTACAATGTGATCTGCTACCAAAGAGAATGATCACTTTCCAGCACTATGCTACCAAAGAGAATTAGTGCTTTCATATAATGGAATAGATATATTATGTTTGATGTGTTCATAGCAATAAGTATGGAGAATCATGCAACATATCATACAAGAACAATCATTTCATCCAATATCATATGCCAAGTATTTTACTACACATATAACACAAGCATATTGTATAATAAGCCAACTAAGAGGTAATGGCGTACCTTCCAAGAGACATACTAATCACATATTCCTCATGTCAACTATGTATCCCAGGTCAAACCCTGATAAAGATAAGATCACATACGATCATCATGTTCTCATCCTAACTAACCCTAGTCGTGTTCATTATAGGGTTTCACTTAGATCATTATGATATGTACATTATTACTTATCTTATCTTCATCCTTATGTAGTATTTATATTACTGATGTTATGTTCCAGATTAGGATACATAATCTGATTACTTGGTTACATATGATAAAGACCAAAAAGGGAAGAAGCAAGCAGTCAAGCAGTTCCGTCCTCGACGGCAATCTCCTCAGACTCAGTCGACTGAGAAATTCAAATGAAAGAGGGTTTCCGATAGGCAGCCGAAGGCGGTCCCACAGTGAGAGATGAACAGAAGGGACATTTCCATCTCCAATCTCGGATCCCGTCAGTCAAAAAAGCGAATGACCACGAACCAATACAAGGGGCGAACTGAGCGCTTGCGTGCCCATATAAGGGGATAATGGAAGAAGCGAATCAACTCTCCGTAGGATGGTGAAAGAAAGAGTTCAAGCGGATCGCACTGCCGCATAAACAATCGATCCGCTGGACTGGACGCATGTGGGATGTAGGAAAGGAATAGTGAACAACCATGTCACTTGGAACTGTGTCCGGGAAGACCACTTGACTTTTGTATATGTACACATGTTAACCCTATGTTACATGCATTAATCATATTAGGGCTTATATAACATTAAGAGTAAACATCATCTTATAACATGGATTATGAGTATCATTCTGATCTCATATCCACATATTACCTTCCAATTACTGATATGAGGGTATTCTATAAATTTCAACATTTATTGGGAATTCTTGTATGTATTACCTTTTATTTAGGGTTATTAGCCCTAATTATCCATAAGAAGAAAATTACATGATTTCGTGCATTAACATCATAACTACTAACCTTATATGGATTACAAACATGATTTAGGATTTACTGGTATTTTCTCATAATTTTAAGCCATCGTTTGATATTTACTACTCATGAAACAAGTATAAAGCATCTTACATGATATCATAGTGTTTTAAGCATCAAAATCCTAATATTATCATTCTATTGTATTCTACGCATTTTTATGAACGTTTTGATACCTTGTTTGTATTTTTCTGATAACCAGGACAATTATTGTGAATTATTGAAGATAAAGGTATTTACTGGAATTTTGTTACCTTTGGGCCAACCATCAGTCTCCATGTGGCTCTACTTGGACGTGGGTCCTTATATCCTGGCCGCACTGAGTCGGCAGTTCAGTTAGTTCAAAACTGGTCTGGTTCATTGCCTTGTCTCTAGCTAGACCAACTGGTTTAACTGAAAGTGTGACCTGGTCCTTTCTTTCTCACACAAAACACGATCTCAGAGTCCCACGATTCAGGTTCTCTGGGCACCGCCGCAACGGAAGACTCTGGTGAGAAAGATAGGGCTGGTTGAACCTCTATTCAAGCTTTTTTGGCCAGCAGCATCTTCATGCATCCTATACATACCTCCTCGACATCAAGGATCCTCTTCCTCGCCTTCCAAACTCCATCTGAGTCGGATCGTCGCCGTCACAGGTCTTCTCTCTGGCGAGATGTCTCGGCCGTTTCCTTGCTGCTAGCTTACTAAAACTACCACCAACAGGTTCGAGGACTTCCCCCCGACCATCTCGGCTACCCAAAGACGTCTGGTGGCTGTCGGAGCTGGGGCTCACCATTCACAGCTACTACTGCGGTGGTGAAAGGGGGTTCTCCTCCCTGTCTGAGCTGGCTGGCTTGCTAGTTCTTCTGCCTGGCGCCACGTGATCGTCTGCTCATGTTCGCCGACCTGCTCTCAAGTGTCGTCGCGGCAAGGTGCTGCTTCTCCTCGCGGTTCGACTAACTCACCGACATTGCTGCTTCCATGGCAGAGCAAGCGAGCAGAACCGCCTCCTCCTCGGCACTGGCCTGCGTCGGCCTCCCGGTGTGAGACTCTGTCTCACGGTCGCCATTGCGGGACGCACAGGGTGCTGCCACCATAGCTCCAACCTTCAACTACAAACCCTAATGGATGGTTGTAGGTGTGGGAGTTGATGCACGTGCTCTGCTCTTTCAGATCCTCAAACTAGGGGTTGAAGTTTTAGTACTCGTTGTGGTCAGATTAAACAACCCTTGACAGGTTTCCTCTCTCACCCACATCCGCCACCACATCGTGGATGGGAACTGCAAAGAAGAGGACTGCTCATAGATCGTTTGATCTAGTAGATCTAAGGGCAAAAGATGACCCCACGCAACCAATTTGTTGCTCGCTCAAGTCACCGACTGTTAGCTGGCCACGCAGACCTAGTAGAGGACCGAAAAGGAATGCGTGACATATACATGATCTTATGTTAACATTGGTCTAAAGTACATCAAGATACACACTATTTGATAATATTCAAGCCTAAATATCTTTCTCTAGGAATATCTGATTGCCACAAAATTTTAACCATAGCTTCCTTACCTCTCAAGATATCTTCTATTCAAATTTGGTGACAAAACTCAACTATTAGACCATTCCATTAAATTCTTCAAAAAGGCATAAAAAGATAAATCTTAACCATGATATCAACATCACATCAACACACCTACTTTGTCAAAACCTTAGAACTCTCAATATTATTCAACCTTATGATTTCACTTATGTCATTGGATGATTAAGGACTCTAAAAGTCCACTCCATCACAGATTGGGTGGGTGATAGTGGATGCTCCAAACACATAACCGGCAATAAGGATGCTTTTCAAACTGACACGACTTTATTATGCGTATAATGTAAGTGTACGCGTCAATGTAATATAGGCCTTGTGAGGCCTGAGTCGAACACCAGAAAACATAACTATCGGTAGAATACTACTAACTACTCGCGATCAGCTAAACCAATTATACAAGTTTGGAAGTTGATTTGAAAAAGAAAAAGAAAAATAAAAGAAAACAAAGAAATCGATTAAATGGTTGGTTTAATCAATTCAAAAGAAATCTCTAGGATTACAGTTTCACCACGGGTTCTCATTGTACTAATTCCTTCACAATTATCACAATTCATCTCCCTTTTTGGATAATGGTCTTTATGCAAAATTCCTCGCTTCCATGATACAATTAACTACCTTAATCTAGGTTGGTTCCATGCCAGTTGTAACCTATGCCCTAGACTAGGTGCATGAAAAACATGTCTCTGGGTTCCCACCATTAACCGTACATCACCTTTTCCAAAGGATTTATTAGTCAATGTGATTACCGCCTCTTTTATACCGTTAATTCTTTGTCAAAAGAAATTAAAGGTATTAGATTACCATTATGGTGATCAAGCATAATGATAGCAATGGAGAAAACGATATCATACCACAGATTTGATGGACAAATTATGATAAACTATGTAAGAAGAGTCATTCAATGATTGCTCGGGCTTCTCCCAGTCCTTGAGACAAAGGGGATTAGCCTCGCATGTTCATCTCAATGCAAAACACCATGAAGAAATGAGAAAACATGGAGAAAATGTGGATGGAGATGGTGTAACCCCTAAATAGAGAAGAACCGGGTGATCCTCAGCACGGGATGAGCGTTCTGCAGCCTTCTGGTAGTGAAAAACTCCATCTGTGTCTCTGGAATCTCCTGAGGCATAGCTCTCAGCTCTGTTCTTCGCTCCCTCCTCCTTCAGGACTTGTGCAATGGAATAGAACATATTCCTTCGCTTTGGGTCATCTTTTTCTAGGTATAGGTACCACTTATGGCCGCCAAAAGAATGCAGTCGTCCGATTGAAGTCGTGCTGGACAAAACTCTGATTCGATAGCGTCGATACCATCGAAGGGGTGTCGATGGTATCGACACCTTAGGGTACTTATGCTTTCTTCAATTTCTGGAAGCCACCTGAAGGCATCTCGATACCATTGACCGCTCCCGTCGATGGTATCGACAGAAAGATATTTAGCTCGATGTTGGACTTTCGAGACCATTGACAAAGTGTCTATGGTATCGAACTATTTGCTTCCTCTCCCGCTCTGTCATTGTTGCTCTGTTGATGCTATCGACAGATCGTCGATGGTATCGATAGGTCCAGAATTGTAAATTTCCTGAAAATGAGAGAAAAACACAAATCAAATCTGAGAAATATGATAATCTATACAAAATAATGTAAAACAAGGTGAATTTGATGCAGGCAAGAATAATAGGCTAAAGGAATTGAATCATGTTATATTAACCACACATATGACCAATAAGCACATAAAATGAGTATAAAACTAGCATATAAAGGTGACTCAAAACCCCTGCATCAAAATCCCCCAAGTTTGAACTTTGCTCATCCTCGAGAAACAAAACTATAGAATAAAATTGTGAGGGTCAACTAAAGAACATAATCACATAAAAGACATCACAATATGATTCCCACCTGCAAGGCACATACCAGCTCTCACCAATCACAGAACTATAACTACCCTAAAGGTGACAATGATCATCCATGAGAGATGTCCACCCCTTAATCAATGAACATAATCAAATAAAGCAGATAGTATAATAAATTCCTCCGGTTCATGCGTGGTGCATCTTGTGATCTATCTACGTTGCTCAAATCCTAACTACCATCTACAATGGAAGCAGATCTCCTGATATACAAGAATGAGGAGATAATCATGGGTGGCCTACCGTTTTGAGGAATGGGTGGATGGAATGGGCGGTTGTGAAAGAACAAAAAGAACAATACAGTTTAACATGAAGAAACAACAAAAATGACCTAAATGATGCATATGCATATGAAAATGACCTAATGCCTACATTTTAGGTGGAATGATGCATGCTCTACTATTCCATCTCAATGTGAGATAGAATGTCTACAAAACTACATCATGTGTTTATTCGTCCTATTATGCAGGTGAAACAAGTTCCTTTCCCCCTCTTATTTCTACTTATTTTTTTCTTTTCTTTTTTTTCAATTCTTTTTCAAGCCCCAATTTTCTCAATTGACTACTGAAATATTTACAAAACATAATAATAATATTTTTTGAGCTTATTTTCACATAACTATTACAATTGATGCATTACAATCTACTTTTCAGAGAGTATAGAACAAGTTACCCGGTTTTCTTATTTTTCAGAAAAAATAAGGCACATAATGTCGTATATGCTCAAAAATATGCAAAGTGCAACTACATGAAAGTAATTATGCAACTACAATGGCATGCACTCTAGAATGTGTGCATGCATAACTGATCTACAAATTTTTTTTTTTATTTTTTTATGCAAAATCTAGCTATAGTGCAATCCTATCTAAATGACATGCAATCAAGAGATGAAAAACTGTAAGGTGCTCCCAATTCTTTTTGGTGGAGCGTGAATGAAGTGAGGTGGATAGATCACAAGACTAAATGACAGAACCACTAGAAAATATTATATGTCTCTCCTTACTGACATGTGCATAGGGTAACTAAGAGGTTTCTCTTTCTCACTTCAAATTAAAGTCCTATTACTGTTTGGTCAGTTTAAGCTCAACATCCATATCCATCCTCATTTCTTGAACCATAAGGATATAAAATTGTGATCATATGTTTTAAAGTTGACCTACCCAATTATTCTCATAAGTTATGTGCTCAATTTCAAACAACTCACACATCAGCCCCATATGCAAAACATTGATATGACACACTTACATTAGACACCAACGGATTACACTTGATAGATAGTGGGTCCTAAAAAGACATAAATAAAACAAATTACAAAACTAGAAGAAAAATTGCAAAAATCTAAGAAAAATGATTAAACATAAGAAAATAAAATAAAACTAAGATAGAAATTGTTCCATCTCCCCCCCCAAGCTTGAATTCGACTATGGGCTCATAGTCAAGAACAAACTCAGAAGGTGGAACAGTGATACCCTGCTACTGTTGAGGTGGTGGTTGCGGCGGGTACTGGTGGGTGTGGGGGTTCCACTCTGGATACTACCCCTAAAGAATGAAGGTTTGCCCTCCTTTTTATAAGGGACGGTCGGGTCTGCTGTAGGTGCATTGATACCATCAACAGTCCCATTGATTGTATCGACGACTATTGGAATCCGCCCCTCGCTGTAGTCAATGGCTGTTGACGGCTCGATGTGGTGACCTCAATCGGCCTCGTGTCGATGGTAGCGACAAGGTGTCGATACCATCAACATAGTCCACAGATAGGCATTGTGGACCGCTCGATGAAGACCTCAGATCGTTGATGTGTTGTTGATACTATCGACTCATGTGTCGATAGTATTGACACATGTATGTTCCTTTGATCCCCGCAAAGTATGACCAATTCAACATTGTTGTAGACATGTGGATACCATTGACTAGTGTGTCGATGGTATCGAAATCACTGAGATAATCCGTATGAAAATCTCTAGAAAACACGCTACGATCGACAACAATTCGATACAATCGATGCCCGATCCTTTTCCTACCTATTCCAATTTCGATACCATCGACGAGGCCGTCGATGGTATCGACGGAATTAAATTTTTCCAGAATTGTCTGCTGTTCCAAATTCGATACCATCGACCCAGATGTTGATGGTATTGACTGTTCCCTAGCCTCAACAAACACATCAGGGAATCATTTTTAGAGACTAAGTGCTAAATTAATGAAAACTACCTAGGAATGGGAAAATTTTAAAGAAACAAACATGTACACTACTAAGGTTGGGTTGCCTCCCAACAAGTGCCTCATTTAATGTCTTGGGCTAGACGATACAGAGACCCTACCCTGGGTTGTCAAGGGATGTCTCTAATAATTCATTTGGCAACTTGAATTCAACTCTATCATTACCAATCCCCAATGTCAAGTAGCCTCGCCCAATGGCAGTGATTACATCAGTTGTAGCTTGGAACGACCTTCCCAATAACATCTCACATCCTTCTAGCTCATGCATGTCCATTACCACAAAGTCAATAGGGAAGTTGAATTTGTCGAATTTGACTAGCACATCCTTGCATATACCTTGTGGCTTAGCAATGGATCCATCTGCCAACTTGATTTCCATGGAAGTTTGTGTTGGCTTCTTCAATCCCATCTTTTGAAAAGTGGCAAGTGATATAAGATTAATGCTTGCTCCTGAGTCACACTGTGTTTTTGGAAACTATCGACTACATATGGAACATGGAATGTAGAAACATCACAGATCTTTCTTCTTCTTTGGCATCCATCCTTTAATTATAGAACTCACTATTTCATCAACACATACAACATATGTATCTTTGATCCGTCGTTTCTTGTTGACAACATCTTTCATGAATCTTCCATATGAAGGAATTTGCTCTATATCTTCCACCAACGGAATGTTCATGTGTAGCTTTCAGAAGATCTCAAGAAATTTCTTGAAGTGCTTTTTCTCTTTCCACAGCTTCAAACTATCCGAGAATGGCATGCTTGGCTCCTTAATGTGCTTGTTCAGTGGAATATATGTAACTTTAGGGATCTCCTCCCCTAAGCTTACTTCAATGCCACCTTCTAGGATAGGACTCAGTACATCATCTGTGGATGGCATGACTTGTGGCTGCTTCACTGTATTGCTAGTGGCTGCTCCACTACAAAGTATAGCTTTCACCTGCTCTTTCGGCATAGGAGTCTCCTCAACAGTCTGAGATGTGGACACGGAAGTGGTGGAATCTTGGAGTGATTTGAATGGCATCCTACATCCTCTTGGCGATCCATACAAACTGTGAGGGTATGGAACTTTGGGTTTATCCTCCAAGTCTATATGCATGGTACTCTGCTCATTTACCTCCTCAACAGGAAGCTCGGATGCTTTGTAGATTGAAATATATTTAACCTGTTGATGTGGCTGAGTGGGCTCTGCATTCCTGACTAGTTTTTGTTGAATGATTTGCTTCATCGCAGCCACCTCAGTTGAAATTTGGGTCATGGTTGTCTCTAGAGTCCTCATTTGTGCACCATGACTCTGTAGAGTTAGCCCGAACTGATTCATAAACTCTCCTTGTGACTTAATTTGCTTTTTGAATGTGCTCATCAACTCTTGATTTTGCTTTATTACTTGGTTGAGCAACTCATTGCTCTTGTCCTATGTACTAGGCTGTAGTTTTTGATTTGGATCCTGCCAAAAGTTGTTTGGATCCTTCTAAGAAAATTTCTTGTCCTTCCTCCACGAATACTCATTGTTCTCGTAGCCCTATTGTTGGCACATAAATTTGACTTGTACCTCATCATCTGATCCTTCATCCTCTTTTGGTAGCAATCTCTTTGCTATCAGGTCCATCTTCTCATTTAGCTCTTTAATTGTCTTTGATTCCCCTGCAACTCTAATTTGTTCTGGTGCACCTCTATTACCCCATGACTGCTTCTTGGCCCTATTCTTCAAGATCTCCCAACACCTTGTACATGTGTTGTTCAAGAAGAAACCCGAGCCCACTGAATCTAAGTTGCTTCTGTCATGCTCATTGATAGAAAAGTAGAAAATTTTAACTTGCTTGTCCTTGTCCAGCCCAAGATGTGGGCACTTCCTTAGCATGATTTGAAAGCGCTCCCATGTCTCTGAATAAGTCTCACCTATCTTTTGATAGAAGTTATTGATATTTCTCATGAGGTCATTCGTCTTCTCGGGTGGGAAGAATATCTTGAAGAAGACCTCTACCATCTGGTCCTAAGTCTCGATGCGCTCATCATCAAGATTGTACAGCCATTCACGTGCATTTCCCTCTAGAGAACTGGGAAAAAGCTTTAAGAAGAGTGCTTCTTGTGGGAACCTATCAATCTTTATCATATCACAATTTTCCACAAATGTGCTGATGTGAGCCATTGGATCTTCATTGTTCAGCCCATGAAATGCATTAGACTTGATCGAGTTTATCAGTGTCGGATCAATCTTGTATGTAGGAATGTTGATCATCTGCTTTTTTATCAGCCCCTTAGCTGCAGATGAGGAAGAAGCCTTGATCTTCTCCCATATTATCTATTCCTTAGTCATTACTTCAGGTTCAGAATCTGTGTCTAAGTCTTTGAGTTGATTATGGATTATGTCTCACCACCCTATCTTGAAATGTGAAAAATTGATTAAGTACAGTGTTAGATGAATTAAAAAATTTGAAAGATAGAGAAGTTACTCTCAATTATTAAAATTATTAAAAATGGCCTAGAGTGGCCGCTTGTAGCACTCGTACTGCCAAAAATTGTCATTTCCCCGATAATGGTGCCAAAAACTTGACATGACTTTATCGTGCATATAACGCAAGTGTACGCGTCAATGTAATATAGGCCTTGTGAGGCCCGAGTCGAACATAGGGAAACATAACTATCAGTAGACTACTACTATCTACTCATGATCAGATAAACCGATAAAGTTTGGAAGTTGATTTGAAAAAGAAAAATAAAAACAAAAGAAAACAAAGCAATCGATTAAATGGTTGGTTTAATCAATTCAAAAGAAATCTTTAGGATTGCGGTTTCACTGCGGGTTCTCATTGTACTAATTCCTTCATAATTATCACAACTCACCTCCCTTTCTAGATAGTGGCCTATTGCTAGAATTGCCCGCTTCCACGATACAATTCACAACCTTAATCTAGGTTGGTTCCACGCCAGTAGTAACCTATGTTCTAGACTAGGAGCATGAAAAACATGTCTCTGGGTTCCCACCATTAACCGTACATCGTCTTTTCCAAATGATTTATTAGTTAATGTGATTAATGCCTCTTTTCTACCACTAATTATTTGTCAAAAGCAATTAAAGGTATTAGATTACCATTATGGTGATCAAGCACAAAGATAGCAATGGAGAAAACGATATCATACCACAGAATTGAGGGACAAATTATGATAAACTATGTAAGAAGAGTCATACAACAATTGCCCGGGCTGCTCCTATTCCTAGAGACAAAGGCGATTATCCCTGCATGTTCATCTCAATGCAAAACACTATGAAGGAATGAGAAAACATGTAGAAAACATGGATAGAGATGGTGTAACCCCTGAACAGAGAAGAACTGGGTGATCCTCGGTGCGGGATGAGCATTCTGCAGCCTTCTGACGATGAAAAACTTCGTCTGCATCTCTGGAATCTCCAAGAGTGTAGCTCTCAGCTCTATTCTTCGCTACCTCCTCCTTCGGGACTTGTGCAATGGAATAGAATGTATCCCTCGGCTTTGAGCCGTCTTTTACTAGGTATAGATACCACTTAGGGCCGCCAAAAGAACACAGTCATCTGATTGAATTCGTGTTGGACAAAACTCTGATCTGACGGCGTTGATACCATCGACGGGGTGTCGATGGTATCAACACCTTAGGGTATTGATGCTTTCTTCAATTTCTGGAAGCCGCCTGAAGGCATCTCGATACCATCGACCACTCCCATCGATGGTATCGACAGAACAATATTTGGCTCATTGTTGGACTTTCGAGACCATCGACAAAGTGTCGATGGTATCAAACTATATGCTTCCTCTTCGGCTCTGTCATTGTTGCTCTATTGATGCTATCAACGGACTGTCGATGGTATTGATAGGTCCAGAATTGTGAATTGCCTAAAAATGAGAGAAAAACACAAATCAAATCTGAGAAATATGATAATCTATACAAAACAATGTAAAATAAGATGAATTTGATGCAGGCAAGAATAATAGGCTAAAGGAATTGAATCATTAGATATTAACCACAAATATGACCAATAAGAGCATAAAATGAGTGTAAAACTAGCCTATAAAAGTGACTCAAAACCCCTGCATCACAAACCTATGAAGAAAAGAAAAGTGGAATAGTCACCTTTGGAGATAATGGTAAAGGTAAAATTGTTGTAATAGGTAATATTGGTACAAACCTTGAAATTAAAAATGTTTTATTTGTTGATGGTTTGCACCATAACTTGATAAGTGTAAGTCAGTTATGTGATAGTGGATATGATGTTTTATTCAATAAAAACTACTGCAAGTTACTAGTAGAAAACACTACAAATGTTGTGTATGAAGGAAAAAGAATTAGAAATCTATATATTCTTAGACCTAACTATATGCAATTTGTAGTTGGAAAATTCTTACTTGTAAAAGATAATTCTCTTCAACTTTGGAATAGAAAATTAGGTCATGCTAGTTCACATGTCATTAAAAAGTTAGTCAAATATGATCTTGTTTGTGGTTTGCCTAAGCTATCTTTTGATCAATTTGAAAATTGTAAGCCATATACTTTGGGTAAACAAACTAAAACTTCTTTTAAACCCAAAAACATGCTTAGCTCCAGTATATCACTAGAACTCATTCATATGGATTTATTAGGACCTATGAGGACACAATCTATTTGTGGAAATAGATATTGCTTTGTTATTGTTGATAATTATAGTAGATATACATGGGTTCATTTTCTTGCTAATAAAGATGATATCATTCAAGTGTTTATACAATTTTTCTCAAAGATTGAAAATCAATTACAAAATAAAATATGTACAATTAGAAGTGATCATGGTGGAGAATTTGAGAATCATATATTTGAAGAATTTTGCACATCTCAAGGCTACACTCACCACTTTTCAGCAACACGTACTCCACAAAAAATGGCATAGTTGAAAGAAAGAATAGGTCCTTACAAGAAATGGCTAGGACTGTGATGCTTGAACATAATACATCTAAAACATTTTGGGCTGAAGTAGTAAACACAACTTGCTATGTGCTAAATAGAGTTACCATACATTCTTATTTAAAGAAAACTCCATATGAAATCATCTATAATAAGAAACCAAGGGTTGATTATTTTCATACATTTGGCTCAACTTGTTATATCTTGAACACAAAAGATGATAGAGAAAATTTTGACTCTAAAGCACAAGAAGTATTTTTATTGGGATATTCAACTTCTATCAAAGCATTTAGAGTTTACAATACCATCTCTAGAAAAGTTGAAGAATCCATTCACATTACCATTCATGAAGAACTAAAACAAACTATTGAAAATAATGATATAGTTTATATCACACATCAAATTGAAGATCTAACCATAACAACTAAGGATGATCAAAATGCTGAAAATGATCAACAAATTGATACACAACAACCCATTCCTATACTCATTAAGGATCATCCTCAAGAACTAATCATTGAAAATCCTAATGATAAAGTTAAAACTCGTTCATCTTTTAGAGATGTTGCAAATATGGCATTTGTATGTATAATTGAACCCAAGAAAGTAACTGAAGCTCTAAAATATGATTATTGGATAATGACCATGCAAGAAGAATTAAATCAATTTACTAAGAATGATGTATGGGACTTAGTTCCTAAGCCTCAAGATAAAACCATCATTGGAACTAAGTGGGTTTTTCATAATAAATTAAATGAAGATGGGGAAGTAGAAAGAAATAAAGCTAGGTTGGTAGCACAAGGGTATAATCAACAAGAAGGAATAGACTTTGATGAAAATAATGCACCCATGGCAAGACTTGAAGCAATTAGAATGTTACTAGCTATAGCTACCCACAAAAACATCAAACTATTTCAAATGGATGTAAAAAGTGCATTTCTAAATAGAATATTACAAGAAGAAGTATATGTTGCCCAACCACCTGATTTTGAAATTCCTAAAAAATATGATCATGTGTAAAATCTTAATAAAGCACTTTATGGGTTAAAACAAGCACCTAGAAATTGGTATGAAAGGCTCAAAAATTATCTCTTTGATAATAACTTTTCAATTGGAAATTTAGATTCTACTTTATTTTTCAAAACATATGAATTAGATTTTCTGGTTGCTCAAATTTATGTTGATGATATTATCTTTGGTGCATCAAATGAATCCTTATGTAAACAATTTAGTGATATTATGCAAAAGGAATTTGAAATGAGTCTCATGGGAAAATTGACTTTCTTTCTTGGTTTTCAAATAAAGCAAATGTCCGCTGTGATTTTTATAAGCCAAGAGAAGTATACAAATGAACTTGTAAAACATTTTGGGATGGAACATTACAAACATGCTACCACACCAATGAGCACTTCTAATAAAATTGGCAGGGATGAAAATGGGTAACCCATTGATGATTCTTTGTATAGGGCCATGATTGGTAGCTTCCTTTACTTAACCTCTTCTAGACCGCATATCATGTTTTCCGTTGGACTTTGTGCTAGATTTCAATCAAAATCCATGAAAAATTCATTTTCAAGTTGTCAAAGGATTCTAAGATATTTAGTCGGCACTACAAACTATGCTTTGTGGTATCCTAAAGGACAATATTTGGATTTGAAAGCTTATACCGATGTTGATTATGCTGGTTGTCGACTTGACTGAAAAAGCACAAGCAGAAGTTGTTTCTTATTAGGAAGAGCCTTAGTATCATGGTTTAGCAAAAAATAAAACATGGTTTCCCTTTCTACCACTAAAGATGAATATATGGCATCTGGGTCTTGTTGTGCTCAAGTGCTTTATATGCAACAAGTTTTAAATGATTATGCTTTTATATTTCCATCAAAGCTTATCTTTTGTGACAATACAAGCGCTATAAACTTGGCACATAATCCTATTTTACACAGCCATGCCAAACATATTGAAATCCGCCATCATTTTCTAAGGGATCATATTTCTAAAAAACATGTATCCCTTCATCATGTTGATACGTAAGATCAGTTGGCTGATATTTTCACAAAATCACTTCCATTAGATCAATTTAATAACATAAGGAAGAAATTACTTATCACTCCCTTAGAAGATGTTTTCTTTGACATTTGTGCTTCTAAAAATTAGTTGGTTTCTTCGATCGTTACATTTGGCTGTAAATGGACATCTTTTAGCATGTTATAACGGTTATCTTTTTCAAAGGGGAGAACCAATTAAGGGGGAGTCTTAACACATGTTTTTAACGATTATCTTTTTGAAATGACAAAGGGGGATAAGTAATATGAATCTTAAATACTCAATCAATGAGTTTCATACATACTCTCTTGGCTTCACATCAAATGTTGATATATTCCCTAAAGAGTTGGATTTTATGTTCCACACCTCTTTGGAAATAATAAGCACACATTCCATAAACAAGAGAAGGTATACACAAGGTAAATTTCAGGTATGAAACTCAACTCAATATTATTTAAGCTTATTTGATTTATATTTAGAAATGTTTGTCATCTTCAAAAAGGGGGAGATTGTTAGCTAAATGGACATCATCAAAATCCCTTTGTTTTGAAAATGACAAACATTTCATTCTTGTGGATCTAACGTGCTACTTGAGTATTTCTGGAACAAGGTGGATGACAATATTTTGGAAGATCTATATGCTTAAATTGCATTATTTTCATGATTGTAATCAAATGTAAACTTGTACAAATATATAATGTACAAGTACTTAGATATCATGTAAATCAAGCATTTAGATCTTCCCAATCCACACACAACACTTAGATAGGTCATCCCTAAGTGAGAATCACAATTCCACATTCATTTCTTATAGTTAGCATATGAGTTAAAGTTTTAAAACAAAGTTTGTCTTGGTCAAGACACTTCTCGACAGAGATACTCTCGGTCAAACATTTTCTTTACCGAGAAACTCCTAAGTCTAATGCACAAACACCTTTGCATAACCTACTAAATTCCATCACTGATAAAGGTTCGGTCGAACTTTACTTCGATCGAGAATGAGTTACTAACAAGTCCTGTAGTTGTTATACTTAGTGGGAAAAAGTGGTTGGGAGTTGAGTTGAACGTTGCAATACACTTACTCCAGACTTACCCTCGGTCGACAAAATGTTCGACCAAGAGACACTCGGTCGACAAATTGTTCGACCAAAAAGGGTTTTGTGTGCACTTTTCAGAAATAATTAACTAGCAGTTACAAATGTAATTAGTGGATATCTAACGGCTAGTTGAGCACTAAGAACCCCCTAGAAAGTGTCTAGAACGTCCATAAGTACTAGTAGGCCATTCTTATAAATAGGACATGCTTTAGGACACCCAAACTCCCTTGAGTACACATACTTTCAATTGAGAATCAACTCTTGTGAGCAAATTGAGTAATCTTGCACATGCAAATCATTCCCATAAGCTGAGATTTCATGTCCTATATGCTAGCATCTTCTACCCACTACACTTTCACTTTCATACACATTGGATAGGAGATCAACATGCTTGATATAGGATTCAAGCCTTGTGCTAAAGTGGTAAAGTGTAATTTCCTTCTTCCCTTCTTGTTCTCCTGTATTACTTGTATTTCTCCTTTGCTACTCCTAGGTTGGAGTCTATGGAAAGGAGGTTGTTGGAGCTTCTTCAGGTGGTGAAGGTAGCTCGTCGTGACTTTGGACTACTTCTAGAAGGTCTCAATGGTAAGCTACTTCAAGGAGGAAGGCTACTTCAAGGGCGATCTTGAAGTTACTTCAAGTGAAGGATGCTTCAAGGTTGGTGAGATGACTTCGGGGTGAAGGTTGTCCAAAGGGTTGGGAGGTATTTGTAATTTTATGTAACATCTTTGTGAGGTAATAAAATTCAAATACTTTCAAAATCCCAATTGGAAATAATTGGGTAGTGGACTGACTCCCTTAGTATTTTCTAAGGGTGGAACCACTCTAAATGCCTTGTCTCCGTCGCCAACGTTTTTGTGGTTACTTGGTTTAATTACTTTTAAAATTATCATAAAACCCTATTCACCCCACCCCCTAGTGTTTTTCATGTGCCCCTTTTGATCTAAACCCCCATATATGACTTTTTTGTGGTTTCTTGTGCGTTAATGCCTATGTGAATCCCCTTTTCCTTGAACCCCTCTCACAAAATCAAGGATTTCTCCATCTCTTATGATGTATTGGATGTGGATGTCCCACCTAGGTCACATGTTAAATCTTCATGGTATTGATGAATTGTTTTGATGATTGAATACATGTGAATATGTTGATACCAATGTTTGACTTCAATGCCTTGACCCTTGGGGGCATCTATCTATATTCTATTATGCTCTTTAAGTCCATACTTTCCTAGTCTAAATCATTCTTTATGCTTGGATCCCTTGTCTTGTTTGGATCATGACCGTGTATGCCCTATTATGAGTCTTTGACCCTATAATGTGCATGAGTGACCTAAATCTTGATATAATCATATAAAACAAATGGAACATCAGAATGACATGACACTTGAATCACACCTCCATGATAAGTTCTAGTGAAGTATAAGATCATTAAATATATAATTAACCAAACTTGAATCTAATTTGGCGAAAACCCTAAAATGAAGCTATTTACGGTTAATGATGAGAATATGGTACATGAATGCAATCTTGTTTCTAATCAGGTATGGCTTGTGGCTAGATGGTCAAGGTTAAGTTAAGAATCTTTGAATCAAGTATGGGCTTTAATAATTATATGTCTATAGATTTCCTTCTTGAAATTTGATGCATATGTATACTTGTTCACTTGCTCAAAAATTTCAATGTAGTACTCTAGTATTGTACTTGATGTTTGTCTCATACTGTATTTTATAACCTGTAAGAATAATATAGAAACTCCATTATATAAACCTCTTACACCTACCTTATGTTTTGGGGTAAGGACATAATGATGGGAGTTCTACTTGAGTTATCAAGATAGGGTGGATCGTTGACAAAAGGGTTAGCTAATTCTAAGCACCCTCATAGACTCTTCTAGTGAGAAGTTGTCGATATAAGGCCTTACAAATACATGATATTGATGAATGCACAAAATGACGATATAATTGGAGTGAAATGAAATAATACATAGGTCCTCATTTTTCTAAATACTTAACTTGTTGACTTCTTGTTCGTTACTTCTCCAAATCTTTTCAAATTATGCAAAGCTTAAGTATATGTTTCTTTTAGCCCTGTACTCAGCACATTGTGTGCTTGACCCGCATTCTTTCATGTATTTTATAGGTTTATAGATGGCTAGAAGTTGATTTACTTGGTGAGATATGTGAGGTAATACTTAATGTAGGATCCCTAGTATACATGAGGAGACTGGTAAAATTTTTCTCTTGAATATGTAATTGAAAGCTTGTAATGAGACAATGGTGTTTAATATATCTTATTAAATTTTGAGAGTATTGTTGGTGCCTTTATCTTGTTATTAGTTCATGTATGATAATATTTCCACTTCCACATTAGTGCTTCGGTAATACCTTGCTAGAGACGGATGCCTATGTCCTATCGCCATTGACTTTATAGTCATTTGGAGTTAGGATTTGGGTAACAAATAGTTTTGTGATAGATGGTATCAGAACATGAATAGTAACCACACAAAACATTATTTATATGAATTACAAACTAAAATCACACACATCTCAACCCTATAAACTTAATGAGTCATCCTTTGTGGACTAAGATGACTTAGCCTCTAGGTTAGAACCTAGATGTTCTAGAACTAGGTGCAGACTTGCGTAATCCATAGAACCTTTCTCTTCTACTCCTTTTAACTTGTAGTATAGGTTGTAGGTTCAAGGGGGTAAGAAAAGGGATTTATGATTACCACCCTAGACATATGTTCTAGACATGTGCTTAGGGAAGCTACACATGTGTGCACCATGTTCTTACTAGTTCACTAGGTGTCATGGTACTAAACTTCCTAATGAGTGTGATAACTCACTTTTGGTTTTAATTTTATTCGAATGGAGTATGATCAGATTCATCACTTGTTTAAACATTGTAGAAAACCTATTTTAAGTACTACTATATATGTACAAATGAAAATGTTACCACAAATAGAATGACAGTGAGTGTCCATGTATCCTAAGAGAAAGAGATGTAACATCAAGTCTAGATGGGAGAGTTTAGATGCTAGTTGTAGTCTCTAGAGTTGTCTGGAGCCATGATACAAGTTAGGCTAGTAAGTAGCTTAGATGACCTAAGATGATGATGTTGATGACGATGACGACAATGATGATGATGATGATGATGGTGGCGACCATGATGATGTTGTTGATGTGGTGTTATGAGTTGTTTCAAGATGATTCAAGTTATGTTTAAAGATATGAGAAGAGTTTGATGATGCAACCCTACCTAGACCTAGCACCATGTATGGTATGTATGACTCGGTTGTTGTGCTAAACATAGCTAGTGGAATGACATGCTTGCTTGTGTTTAGCCTTGTACGCGTTGGGATATGATATGTGATATATGTTTGGATACTAACACGAGCCTCAATCTCTTTACAAAGGTGGACCTATAGCATGGGAAATACAAAAAGTGTGGCCTAATGATATGAGTCAACCCACCATGGGAGAAGATCTGAGTACCTAAACACCAAAATATGTGAAATATTAAAAAATATGCATGATAAAATACATGATGATGAGTCCCTAGATAGACTACTTCTAAGTATAAGAGTTGAGTTACCTAGTGTGTGGTTCTCAAAAAAATGTTGAACCCTAGATTTACTATAAAAATATATAAACCTAGAGAAAGAGCCAATGTAATATATGATTCTTGCTATATAGGTGAGGGATATGTCCCAATACCCTAATATGATGTACATGACATGTGATCTTCATGACGAGCCTCATACTCTAGTTAGTGGTTTCTCATGTTTGGTATGTTGGGTAGACGTTTGGTATGGGTAGATGTTGATGGTTAGCATGTCTTATTGGACGTAAATAGGTCTTAACTCGATTGGTGTAAAGAGTGGTACCCGATAGTTTCCCAACTCAAATGGTAAATGATACGAGCCGATAAATATATATATATATCAAAATGTAAACCATTGATCTTCACCTTCATACTATAGAAAGGCTACTTACAAATTTTGAGCCCATTTGGATGAGTGTAAGTCACTGATCCAAGGGCAACAAAATTGATACGTGAAACTAATTTGAAATGCATAATTTTTGCGGTCTTTATAACATGACCTATAAATGTCCAAATGTGCTCCAATTTTTTATATGATCTATTCACAATATTTTTAAGAAGATCAATGGATTATATTTTTGAAAAAAAATATTGCATCATAAAAACTACTTGAGTGTATTCTGCTCCAAATACACTCGAGTGTATTCTAGCCTGACTCTCTCTCTCTCTCTCTATATATATATATATATATATATGTATATATATATATATTTATATATATGTATATATATATTCATTTATATGGTGCTCCACTAATCATAATACCTCTGTAAAATAAACATAATTGTATGTTGATATATTTAGAGTAAATAGCTAATGTATGACCAAGACACCATTGGATCTTTGGTCTAATGGATGGGAAGGTGAACCCTTTATATATATATAAAAGAGGTGGCAAGGCACACCCCTAGGAAGAAAGGGCGCCCTAATGGTTTTGCTCATGCGCCATACAAAAGATATCTATCTAATTTACCAACCATGCATAAATAGTGTGGCAAGAAATGGTTTAAGTCATCAAGCATATATTCAATTCCAAACAGTAATTTAAGTGGGGTCAATGATGCAAGGTAGCAAAATATACATCAAAATTAGGAGTATTGGAGAATTACATTTCAAAGATTTTAGGATTTAATCATTGAGAAAAAGTGGGTAATTAACAAGTAATGCCTCATTATAGGAAGTTTTAGTCAAGTTCATGCCTAAAACAAAATAGACAAGAACACATACCTTAAAATCAAACCCAATAACTACAAAATACTCCTATGGTTCACGGTTAGGTCCTCCAAAACCTAGTTACATCATATGAGTATATGAGGATTATTAGTCATTTGATTTGAGGTATTAAATCCCAAAATGACCATATTGAAAAGTTCAAAATTCGGCTTTGAAACCTCCACTAGTAAAATTGGTTCACTTTTTTGATTCCAAAACCTATTTATTTTTATTTTTCCATTAGACCAGTAATTAGTTATGATATTTACAATATAAGTTAATTTTTGGTTATTTAAGTAAATAAAGCCTTGGTCACAGGATGGATATGCCCCACATTATTATCATTTAACTTAGGGTGTGACACAGTTAAATTGACAACTCATTAGACTGGGAATCAGCATGGCTCAAAATTATTTAGGACAATAAATGACCAAATCACCCCTGTCAAAAGAACCTTAGAGAAAAGCTCGCATAGGGATAATTATGAGAAAATGCTTATGACTGATCTTACTCCAGTTCATGAAGAACTAGCACAAATGAAGTATACCATAATGGATCAAGAATGATCAATCTTGATTGAACTCCCGAGTAAGAAGTACCCCATCCATCCTGACCACCCACTGAACCCAATGAGATCCAATTCTAGTAACCAGTTAACTTGAACACCAAACTTGGTCTTCCACCATCGAGGTAGTAGGCATATCTTCACAGAGAAAAACTAAACACCAAAATGATACTTTGAGTGGTCTTCCTGAGACTTGCTGCAATGCAAACGTAGTTGAAGGCAACATGTTTGAAGGGGCACAACATCGGAGGCTCTCCATCCTACAAACGATCAAAAAAATGTAAAGTAAGGAGGCAAAAAGGGAGGAAAATCTCAAGCCTAGTCTTGACCTCCATACTTGGGAATCTAATGTCTAGAGGATAGAGATTCCTCATCGAACATTTGTGGTGTTACTTTCACCATCAATGACTGAGGCCACAGTCCAACGGCCAAAAAAGACCATACATGTCACTGAAAAAGCATACATGATGGTGAAGGTAGACGTGAGGTTCCCACAACCAAAACATTCACCCAAGGCATCAGATAATGTTCCCCAAGTTCCCAAGAACGCCTTGGTGGTCTCAGTACCCACATGGGCTAATTCTATATCGCCAACGGCTAGAGGCTGCACTAGGGGGAAACAACAAGCTAGTCTACCGAGCAATCCAAAATGTGATGACTCAAACCTTGCAAATAGGTAGATGGGTCACCAATATAGTTACCTACCATGGAATTGAAGGGAGGAGTCGAGTGGTAGAGTGATGGAGCTCCGATGACCACTAAGGAAAGATGGGTTCCTCCAAGACGCACATGCCTTCATATTTGAAATTGACTACGTCAGACTACAATAGGTAGTGTGTGTTTCGACTGTGAGTAGCTAGGGTTGAGTGCAAAGGAGATTAGAGAGGGAAACAAGAAGTCCAGCAGTGATAATGGAGAACAACTGTGGAAGGGGTTTGGGGGTTTCCTGATAATGGAGCATCGATTCATTGGCCCCTTTGAAATTGAAATAGGGATTGGGGAGGGGAGGGGTAGATGAAAATACACCAGTTGTTGCATCAGTTTTGAGCAGCTAAGATCAGACGGGTTTAGCTTTTAGGTGTGTGAGAGCGGAAGAGGCCCTCAAACATTGGAAAAATAAAATGTGGTGATAGTAATTGATGTGCATTGTATAGGTGTGAGTAGTTAAGGCCAATCTTACTTAATAATTATCCCTCTCTAAAGTAATTATTGAGAGACTAAAGCAATATCTACAGAGTTGGATATTCCTGGTGCCGAGTGCTTTTGTATCGAGGAGGAGAATCTCTGATATCGTGGTGGTCCAAGAGATTATACACAACATGCATAGGAAAAATGCAGCTGGTACAATAGCCATTAAGGTGGATTTGTCAAAATCTTACAACCAAATGACATGGATTCACCGCAGATACACTAGAGAAAGTTGGTATGCAAGATTTAATCATCAGGTATATCTTAAATTCAAAATTTGGAGGTCGAGCTTCAAATCAACCAAAGGGCTTCAATAGGGTGACCCCATGTCCCCATACTTATTTGTTCTATGCTTGGAACGACTCAGCCAATATATACAAGAGAAAGTCCTAGCTAAAGAATGGTCACCATGTATGTTGATGACAAAAGGTCCTTACATTTTGCATATTTGCTTCGTTGATGACATGGTTCTATTTGCAAAGGAAAATACTAATCAAATGCAAATGATACTAAACTACTTCAAGGATTTTGGAGAGGTGTCTGGTCAAGAAATTTCTATTGCTAATTCTTGAATTTTCTTTGCCAGAACTGTACCATGAATAAAGAAGAGATCCATTTGTCGTCTGAGTGACATTTCTAAAGTGAAAGACCTAAGAAAATATTTAAGGTTGCGCTTGATTCATGGAAAGGTGATACATGACACCTATGGTGAGGTTTTGAGTAGGATTACTATTAACATCAATTGGTGGACAGTAAATTGTATCTCTCTTGCAGGTAGAGTAACTATGCAAAAATCTAACTTAAGTACCATTCCAACTTATATTATTCAAATTGCAATCTTAATTCTGAAAATATGTGATAGAATTCACAGTAGTATATGTTCCTTTGTATGGGGCAAAAATCACAAAGCACACCCTATTTCTCTTGTTTCATGGAAAAAAATGACAAGTTGCAAAAAAGATGGTGGATTGCATATCAAATCCATGAGGGAATGGAACTTCACACTCATCATCAAATAATACTAGGAAGATATCATGGGAAGGTCATCTCTCTGGTGTAAAGGCATGAAGACAAAGTTAATACATATGTCATTGACTACTACCCTAATGTTTCTAGACTGGGATAGGCTATCTTCAAATGAAAGGACTTCATTGATGAAAATTCTGGTTGGATTCCCATTGGCAGTGAATGCATCAACATTTGGAGTGACGTGTCATAGAGTCCAGTGCATAACCTGATTAGAAGAACAAAAAAACTAATCCCAAGTGAACTAAGTTATATGCAAGTCTCTAGCATTGTAAATTTTGATAACCAGTGGGACGTTGAGTTCCTGAACAAATGGGTGACATATGAAGACATTGGGAAGATAAAACAAGTTCAGATTTTGTGTAATCCACATAGTGGAGATACGAAATCATGGAACCAAACAGACTCAGGTAACTTGACTACGCACAGTGCATACACATAGTTACATTTGCATAAGGACATCAAGGTATAAGGAAAATGACAATAGTTGTGGAAAACTAAAGCCTCAGCAAAGGTCAAGATGTTCTTATGGTTCATAGGGTACAATGCTATCCTCACCAATAGTTGCATATTCACCCGTCATATGGTCAATGACAACAAATACCCATGGGGTGGAATCCTTGAAGAATCTTCTTTACATGCACTTAAAGTTTGTGAGAAAGTCGCACCTGTTTGGAGGGGAATAATAGAACGCCGACTCTGGAGCTCATTCTTTAAAGAAGATGATACATGGATATGGCTAGAAACTAATATGAAGTCTGACGTTGTGCATTCATCCATTTTTATGGTTGGCTGTTACAACATATGGAAGAACATGAACTTGGAGGTCTTTGAAAAAATTAAGGAACTCCAATGAACACCAAATCAAGTTGATCACATAAGAAGCCCGGCTGAATGACAAGGTCTGGGAGAGGCCGCAGACAGTAGAAAAACAATGGAGCTCCATAACTTGGTCCAAATCTCAACCCACTATCATGAAGTTTAATATTGATGTAGCCTTTAAGAAGGTACTTCTTGCGTGACAGTGGTTTGCAGATATCATAATGGCCATTGGTGTGGTGTCCTGGGGAGGAAGAGCAGTGTTGATAATGTGTTGATTGTTGAACTAATGCCAATCAACTTGGATGTTGAGATGGAAACTAATATGGGTGTTCATAATGCAATAATAGAGACTAATTCCTCCCTAGCTTGCTCTGTTGTTAAGGAAAAACTAGAGGATTGTCCCAAAGTTGCATGGTGAATATTGGAGATTAATAGGAAGCTGAAGCTAGACTTTCTTATATCACACGTGAGGAGAGAAGGAAACAAGGCGACTGATATGTTGGCTAAATGCCACCAAAAAACCAACAATGAAATTTGTGCCTACAAAAACATTCCTACTGGATTAGTTAGCATTATTATGTTAGAATTTTGTAATGGTAGTAATACTACCAATTTTAATTCTACTCATAGCAATGTAGATTCTATTGATCCAAATGTTTTAGCTTACAAGAGAGGGGGCAAGATGAAACCTTTTGACATCACCCAAAAAAAACTAATTAACTTAGTTAAAATTAGTGTATTTCTCTCTTAATGCAATTGGAGGTGTAAAAATGATCCAAATAACATGAAATTTTATCTGGTAGATCATTAAGACATGATGAACTCAAATATCAACACAAGTTTTCCTTATGGGACAATTTAAGATGACAATTAAAAAATTTTAATATTAATTACAATTAGTGCATAATTACCACACCTATTAATACATCACCACCACATAATCTAAAATACTCTCAAACATGCCTCTACAAAACCACCTAAAAACATTCTAGAATGCCAACTAGAGTTAAATCCCTCCACCAGAGTATTTACACTACAAACCGCATGTTTTCATTATTTAATCAATCCTTTAAATATTCAAATGCAATGGGAGCAATAATAATGATATAATTCAAGAATATTGCAAAAATATCACAATGGTCTGATTCTAGGATTTAATAATGATTGTCATAAGTGTAAAAAGAAAGAGAGAAATTTGATTATTTAACTAATGTTGGGTATGTTACAACACAACACCTCTCAAAAAGGATTTCGTCCACAAAATCCACCAAGCTATAGCCTTGTATTCTATGTTATAACTTCTAACTAGTTATAAGTTTCTAATTCACTATATAGAGTTCATTTAGTGAGTACTCGAATAGAACACCCACATCACACGTGAAGCCAACATGAACTTATATTACTCCATCCACTAAGTCTCTATTTTATTCTCATATTGTGTATTCGTCTATGAAGTTTACATTGAGATTGAGGGTTATCTTAACAATTTATATTCTTTATGGTCACCTACATCGTTAACAATGTATCTTAATATGTTGTTTGGTAACCCTTCAATGACTATTTTCCTTAATTAGACTTGCCTTTAGGATCATTCATATAACAACCACTAAGTCAATGGACTAAACTTGAGTAGGAACAAAAACCTCAACATATCACATCCTGATTACCATCAACATCATTTTCATTTTTTTTATATACCAAAGCAACATTTATGATAGCATAATTAGAAATACTTACTCACCACCCTACTTTGGTTGTGACTATAATTGTTTGTAACTATAATCAAAAGTTACCCAAAACAGTATTCATTATATTAAGCTACAAACCCAAGTGTACAAGGATCCACCCCTTAAAAGGGCTTATCTAACGGTGTAGAGAGTTGAGAGGGCTAGCTGACTAGATTATAGCTATTATATTTGTTTCTCTTATATGATATATCACACTTATGCCAAGAGTCAGAGGATTGAACATGCAAGTCAAAGTTTTGTTCACTAAGGGGACTATCTACTATTGTAACTCCCTTCTTCTGGTGACATGGTTTCAACACCATCGATGAAACCAGAAAGAGTTTATATATATAATTATAATTTAATAGTGAAAATAAGATTGACGATGAAAACCTTGCAATGAAAATCCAAAATGGTGCCAAAAATGAATCTAAGAACTAAGTCAGACACTTTCTACCATGTACAACATATATTATCACCCTAACATTATCTTTTCATAATAGGATTATCCACACACATCATCAACGAATAAAACAAGCTGCATATCCAAATTCTAGATGAGAAG
This sequence comes from Alisma plantago-aquatica, assembly GCA_963693085.1. Taxonomy (NCBI): domain Eukaryota; kingdom Viridiplantae; phylum Streptophyta; class Magnoliopsida; order Alismatales; family Alismataceae; genus Alisma; species Alisma plantago-aquatica. The sequence goes on along the minus strand of OY856409.1, from coordinate 746,196,624 downwards.
GGGCTACATGTTTCTTCTAGCACGTAGTTGACTTTTAGTAGGTCCTACTAGGCACAACCTCTATTATTCCACCATTCAATTAATCATTGCTTAGGCTAGTACTTCCCAAAACATCATTATTTATAAATTGGTGTAACCATAATAAGAAGAGATTAATTAGAGTCTCTATTTCCCTAATTAGTTTACATCCATGGTGTCATTACAAGCCTAGGTGGACTAGACATCCAAAACTACTCCTCATCTTATGCATCATGTAAACTAATTACACGATGAAGATGAGAGAGTGGTCAGCTCTTTAAGGATCAACCCTAGATATACCTACCTCACAAAACCTCAGTGTTGGTAAACATCAATAGTTTCAAGAAAAAGAGTATTCACTATAGATTCAACACATGAATATGCATCCATATGTTCACAAAGAAAAATAACATGGCACAAAGTTTTACCATGTTGTCCAAGTACATGATCATCCCAAGGGAGATAAGCATCACTCCTACCTTAAGGGTATGTGAGGGATTAAATCTCAAGGTTTGCTACTTGAAACCTATGTCCTCCTTCAAAAAAACCCCATTTATGAGATATCACAAGTTTAAATAGGATAGTATCCATTCCTTGGATGCTCAACTAAAAATATGTTGAAATAACCCCATGTCACAAGAAAGAAAAGCCTAACCTTAAAGGATCTATTTCATATCCTCATGTACTATTGTAGAACATTTCAATCTCTAAGTTTGCATACCTCCATGCCCCATCCACATAATGCATGTATCCTAGGCATGCTAGAAAACAACAAAAGAAAAAGGTTTAGTGACTTGTACTAGGGATACACACAATTGTGAGTTCAAGTCAACCTACTCACTATAGTAGATGAATTGTCCTCCCCTAAGGTGTGAGGTAGAGGCTACTCCCTAGGAGAGTCAACATTTACTTATAGAAATCTATACCTACAAAGAGAGCATAGGATTGATAACAATTTATGTAAAACTAGGTCATCCACATAGTTTGGGATACATATACCACCAAACTAGATAGGGGTGAAACCCTAATTGGTAAACTTGATACAGGTTTAGGTATAACAACAACCTCTAAAGGGTCACCTACCTAGTAAGGAACAATATAGGATAACTTGAAAGGTCAAGTTACCATCTGCTTAGGTTGTGAAACCATGTTGTAAAGAGTGGGACCTGGAAATAAGCCCACTCAAATGGTATAGGATACAAGTGGATAAATATTCAGCAACGAAAAACAAAACTATTTACAAAGTTAAAAAATGTTCCATGTACAAAACTTTCTCACCCTAAGGCTAGTACATAATAATTAAAGACTATGTCTACTTTCACAAGTTCCCCAATTTTAGAGGGCAAACTGGCCATCCCAAGATATCCTCAAACTAACTTCATGTATACAACCTTGATGTGTCCATGTCCTTCAAAGCACCTACACCTGGGTAGTTTTGGGAACACCTAGAAAATATGCAACAAAAGAGTATGTGTCACTATCAACTAGTATATGTGCTTAAGAAATTATATTGGGCATTAACAAGGAATTAAAGTACCAAAAAAGGGGTTCCTTCAATAGAGGCTTTATGAAATTAGGTAAGTTCAGAAGAAATCAATTTCAAGAGAATGGGTCATTTAGAATTCATATTCAATATTTGAGATGAAAAAGGCCTTGCCACTAATCATAATACCATGATAAAACAAACATAATCGCATGTTGATATATTTAGAGTATATAGCTAATGTACGACCAAGACACCATTGGATCTTTGGTCTAGTGGGTTGAAAGGTGCACCCTATATATATATATATATAAGAGGTGGGAAGGCACACCCTCGGGCAGAGAGGCATGCCCTAAAGGTTGTGCTCATGCACCATACAAAACATACCTATCTAAATTACCAACCATGCATAAATTGTGTGGCAAGAAATGGTTTTAGTCATCAATCATATATTCAATTCCAAGCAATAATTTAAGGGGGGTCAATGACCCAAGACAGCAAAATATACATTAAAATCAGGAGCAATTGTGAATTACATTTTAGAGATTTGAGGATTTCAATTATGGAGTAAAAGTGGGTAATTGAACATGTAACACCTCATTATAGGAAGTTTTCATCAATTTCATGCCCAAAACACAATATATAAGAACACATACCTTAAAATCAAACCTAATCACTCCCAAATACTCCTACTGATTAGGGTCAGGTCCTCCAACATCTAGTTACATCATATGAGTAAATGAGGTCTATTAGTCAATTGATTTGTGGTACTAAATTTGAAAATGAATGGACTAAAAAGTTCATATTGAGCTCTGAAACTTCCAAATAAAATTGATTCAATTTTTGATTCCAAAACATTTTTTCGCATTTGACCAATAATTAGTTATGATATTTACAATATAAATCAATTTTTGGTTATTTAAGGAAATAAAGCCTTGGTTAAAGGAGGGATATGCCCCACATTATTATCATTTAACTTTGGGTATGACACCGTGAAATTGGCAACTCATTAGATTGGGAATCAACATGGCTCAAATTTTTTAGGATAGTAAATGACCAAATGGCCCTTGTCGAAAGAACCATAGAGAAAAGATTGCACATGGACATTTCTGAGAAAACACTTATGATTGCTCTTGTTCCAGTTCGTGAAGAATTTGTACAACTGAAGGGGACTACGATGGATCAAGCACCTTGATAGAAATCATGAGCAAGTACTACCCCAACCTTCCTAACCTTCCACTGAACCCAACAATATCGACTTCCAATAACCAGATAACTTGAACACCAAACTGGGTCTTCCTCCATGGAGGTAGTAGGCAGAGCTTCACGAAGAAAAACCAAACACCAAAACAATACTTGGTGTGGTCATCCAGAGACTGCCTCAATGCAAACATAGTTGAACGCAACATGTACACAGGGATACGACACTGGAGTCTCATGATGCTACAAACCATTGAAAAACTTGTGAGGAAGGAGGCGAATAGGGGAGGAAAACATCAATACCAATTTTGACCTCCATATCTGGGAAAACAATGCCTAGAGGATAGGGATTCCTCATCAAACATTTGTGACATTACTGGCATCATCCATGATATAAGCCACGGTCCAACGGCCAAGAAAGACCCTATAGGTCACTGGCAAAGCATAAACGATGATGAAGGTAGATGTGAGATCCGCACGAACAAACCAACCACCCAAGGAATCCAATAATGTTCCCTAAGTTACCAAGAACACCTTTCTGGTCTCAGTACCCACTAGGGTTAATTCTACAGCCCCAATGGCAAGAGGTTGTGCGAGAGGGAAACATCGAGCAATCCAAAATATGGCGACTCAAGTAAGAGTACGGACAAGTAGACACGATCCCCAAGATGGTTACCTACCTTGGAATTGAAGGGAGGAGTCCAGTGTTGGTGTGATGGAGCTCTAATGACTACCGAGGCAAGGCAGATTCCCCTATGACGCACATGTTGCCCTACTTGAAATTGACAGTGCCAGACTACACTAGGTAGTTCATGCTTCGACTATGAGTAGCTTGGGTCGAGTGTGAAGGATATTAGAGAGGGAAACAAGAAAGTCGGCAGCAACAGTGGAGAACAACCGTGGAAGGGGCTTGGGGTTTTTGTGAACGAGGGACCAATGTAGATGAGTTAGGGTTCAAATGGTTCGTCAAGATGAAATGAAGTGAACGAGCCTTGAATCGTTTGTAAAGGAGGTTGGTAGAGGGATAGTGGAGTTTTGATTCTTCAGCCACGTCAAAATGAAAATGGGGACCAAGGATATGAGGGGTAAATGATGATACACCAGCCATTGGATCAGTTTTGATCAGCTAAGATCAGGTGGGTTTAGGTTTTAGCACTGACAACAAAAGAAACCCTCCAACTTTGGCAAAATAAAATAGTGTGGTAGTAATCGATGCACATCAAGTTCAATGAACTAATTAACTTAGTTAAAATTAGTGTATTTAGCTCTTAATTCAATTGGAGGTGTAGATATGATCCAAATAAATTTAAATTTTGTGTGTTGGATCATTAAGATATGATGGGCTTGAATATGACCTCAATTTTTCCTTGTGATACGATTTAGGATGACAATTAACAATTTGGAGATTAAGTACAATTAGTGCATAATTACCACACCTATTAATACATCACCACCACATAATCTAAAATACTCGCAACATGCATCTAAAAAACCACCTAAGAACATTCTAGAATGCCAACTAGAGTTATATCCCTCAAATAGAGTATTTATTCTACCAACCCCATTTTTCATTATCTACTCAATCCTTTAAATATTCTAATGATATGGGTTCAATAATTATGATATAGTTCAAGAGTCTACCAACACTACCACAATGGTCTGATTCTAGGATTTAATAATGATCATCATGTGTAAAAAAAAAGAGAGAAAATTGAGACTTTACCTAAGGTTGGGTATGTTACAAGTGGTATGAGCTTATGGAAATCCATTAATATACAAGGGAGACGACTATGAAACCTCGAAGTTGGTGATATTGTTGTTCCTCAAATGATGCTTAATACATGAAATATCACACTGATGTTAAAACTTGATATATGTATGATAAGTCACCATCATAATCTATACCTAATATGAATTCACACCTCACATTAAAGATATAGATTCGGAAGCATGAAATTGATATGATGATGTCATAAGATCTTGGCTTGAATAATAAGAGGTAACATGCCTAATATCATACCTAAATGAGGAAAAATGATTAACTCAATATGATGATGCTCTTGGAGTCATAACTTGAATAAAGATGATGAATACACTGCTTAATTTCATATCATAAATGAGAAATGATAAACATAATTTGTGAATAGTTGGTAGAATTTTGCAGAAAATAGAAACATGCAAGAAATTTAGTATAATATACACATTTAATGATGATCTTATCAGGAAGTCCTAATTGGGAAATTTTTTGTTTGAGAATTAATACCATAGATTTTGGTAATACATCTTGGTGTGGTATGAATATATAAACAAAAACCCTAATGTTTGTATACTAAAGAATTGGGAAAACCCTGATGCCATGATAATGTTATAATATGATGGAACAATAAACAAATGTGTACATAATTGATATGATTAAACCCTTGATGATGACAACCTAAATTTTCCATGGATATCCTGACACCTATGTATGTTTCCTAAAAAATGATGAATATGGAAAACTTATCTTGTGACTATGTTCTTGGAGAATTCCGAGGAAGAAATTTCTCTTAAGGAGGGAAGGATGTGACAAGATATATTTTTCCCTCTCTTTTATTTTACCCTTCTCACACTGTTTGTGACCCAAATTCAATCAATTGAGTTAAATACCATAGTATGAATATGATGATGCTCTAATTTGGTAACATCAATGATCAATAGCACAATGTGTGACATTAATCTGTGTTGTTGAACTAAGAATCATGGTTTAATGCATCACCATTCTGCATCAAATTTTGAACCACATTAATATGATCCTTTCACTTCCTATTATATACCATCTTGTAGATCTCTCCTTTATCTTTCCAATGGCTCAAGAATTGCCTCATTCCGACCATACTATCTCAAGTTATGACCTTTCAAATATTGAGTCAAAATATATGTCTATTAATCAAAATTTTCTACACTTGACCCTAACTGAGCCAAATTCGGGTTTGCGGCCCATTTAGAATGGGTGCCCCCTCTCTTTGACTTTTTTTTATTTTAGATCATGTGTGTCTGTTGGATGATGATTGGCCATGAATCGACCCTTGATCCGACGGCCTAGAGTTCTTACCATTCCTTTATACCATCAACTGACTCCTTTGCTGCTACCACCCAACCTCAATGAACATCTCCCCTTCCCCTCATCCTTCCCACCAATTGACACCTAGTTTTGGTTTTATTCCTCGATATCAGTCATTACCCCTTGTTTTTTCCACGTTTCATGCCCTATAACCCCCTCTTTTTTCTAATTCTCCCCCTCCAACTCATGGTTGCCACCACCTTTGACATGGTTAGGGTTCTCTTCCTAGCCTTCCTTGGGTAGTATTTTTTATTTGCCTTTAGCTTTGATGCACTGAGGGGGACCCATACATCCCTTTTTTCGGCGCAACCGATGATTGGCCACTATGGAGCTTTGTAAGTGAGTGTGCTCAGTTGGAAGAGAGTGATGCGTGGAGATAGTTGGCAATCGGAAGTCAAGCAGTTGTGTTTGGGTGCAACATGAAGCGGTGGATTGCCGACACAGATCATAGAGGAGTGTGACCCATAGCAGTGGGGTGTTGACCACCAATCGGGGAAGGGCGTGATGCACAATGGCTGTAACATACCAAATTCTGGACTTTTTACCTATTTGGTCATCTTTTCCATCTTTTCCTTTCATTTCTATCTTCTTTGGCCTTTCTGTGTAATTTTTGGAGAATATAATGGCCTAATGAGCATTTGTTCACCTTTTCTCTCAATATTTGGGTTTTATGCACAAATACCTCGGTGAAAGCTTAGTAATGGGGTAATATGTAAAATGTCAACTTAAGTAATAAATATAATAAAATATTTCATCCTAGAACTTTCTAGTGCTTTTTAGAATATAAAAAAGAAAACAAATCCCAAAATATATATAACAGAGATGATAAATGTAATAATTGGAGATAATATGGAATATATTGGATAAAAGAGGATAATGAGGAATATGTTGTTTCAGAAAATCATAAGTGGAAACCAATGAAGATAATTTGGATATCAAACTCATTTTCTTGATTTAAAAGAAACTTAAGGGCCAAGTATCACCTAATTTGGAAGATAAAAGCATATATTAAAGTATTTATTAAAAGAAAATAGGAGATAAGACAATAAGGTGAATAAAATATATAACATCCTCAATTTGGAAAACTAACTCCAAATTCGTAATCTACATATCAAAATGACTCTAATTGTGAATTTGTATTTAATTTGGTCAATGTTTAATATTTTATTTTATTCGGGAGAGAGAAAATGACTTAAAGACTAAAAATATTAAATATATGTTCAAAAAAATTAATTAATGCCAAAACCGTGTTCCACACGTTTAGTATTACTTATAGGCCAAGTTTTATAATTTTAGATAATTTCGACATGCCTCTAATAAATTAAAAGGTTAAATAAGTGATAAAATTTAAATGAATTAAATAAAATTATAAAAGTCTTCAAAAAAATACAATAATACTAAATTCTTGTTATACATGTGAAAATAGACCTTTAGATGAATTTTGACTCAATTCGGAAAATATTTGATGAGAAGATAAATTTAGGAGAGAGAAAGTATGTAAATCCTTAAAATCATTTATTAAAATAATAAACAACACCAACAAATGACAATAATGGCAAATTCGTATCCAACATACTTAATAAGATTTATGGGAGAAGTTATATTATTTTTGGAGAATCTAATAGTCATTAATGAGAGAGGAAAGAGAAAATAGTAATTGGCTTAATTAACTAATCTAACTTTCTCAAAAGGCAAATCTAATTTTATATTCGAATTCCTCACACTTTAATTACCAAACTCATGAATTGGTATAGCTCTACCCTCTTAATTAATTAAATGAACATGGAACTCTAATATATATATAAATGCCTATTGCATGGAAAAAAAAACCTTTACTCTTATTTAGTATGCCCTTTTATTTGTTTGACCATTGAATAGCAATTGCTTTCCCAATTGAATTGGTATTTAAAATCATATTTACCATAGGCTTTAATAGTGGTATTTGATTAAACAAATTAATGTTTTCCTAAGCCAAGTGTAATGCAACGTTGTGTTACTTCCTCTCCCTCCAATGCGACCTCATGTTTTCCCCCTTCCAAAACGGGAAACGCCCAACGCAACAGTCATCGCCCTTACTCTCTGTATACTATTTATCTTCCCCCCTTCATTCATTTTATCCTCAAACACATGAAGCCCTAGCCGCCTAGCCTACCCTCACCTTGCCTCCAACCGTGGAAAGAAATGCCAGACAGAGTTGAGGATCGTTGGCCACCGTTGCCTCCTCGTCTTCTTCTTCCTCTCCCAGAATGACGCATGAAACTCGATGCCCAGCAACCCTCGATGCTGCGTCGGTGTCGTTAACACCTTCCCATCTGACCCTCGATGCCCAGCAGCCCCAGACGTTGTGTCAGCGTCACTAACAACTGCCCAACCGATGCCTCGACGCTACATTAGCGTCACTAACACCTACCCTTCTAACGCCCTAACACTACGACGCCCTAATGCTGCAATGCCCCGACGCAATGATGCATCGACGCCCACAACAACACTTCTAGAGCAACTCTGACGCCATCACACACTGACATCAGGGCATCGTAGCCACCAAGTAAAATGTTGTCGACCTTGACAGTGACGCCATCGTTCGCAACCACTAGATCTGCAACACCATGACGTTTGTAAACACCTCCATTCAACCTGACGATGGTGACTCATTACATGATGCTTCTTCCTAGGTCACATGATCATAGAGAACGTGATGACGTGTTTGGGTCCCCATATTGTTGTGAATCAACTAGACATGCAACCCCCATGGTAACCCTAGACATGTAAGTCTTCATTTCACTTTCAATAGTTTTGTTTTAGAAAATAGATTATAAAGATGGGATAAGTATGTAGTAAGGATAATCTAGTTATTTAAAACCATAACATGAACTAGTCAATTATCTTACCTATCAACTTTGTTGTATACAAATGTAAATATTAGATTGCATGAAATCAAACCTATAATGATACGTTAAAGTGGAGACTTGATATTAAATAGAAGATATTGTATAAGACCTGGGTGGATTGATATCCAAAATGATTAATGAATCACCCTAATTTCTTATTGTATACTTACCAAACCTTAAGAATCATTAGTGGGTGTATCCTTGTTTTAATGTATCCTTTACATTAGAAATCATATATAGATGCATTACATGATAATTAGAAATACATATGGATCTAGGGAACACTTTCATCTAGATTAATCCAAGGGAACTTGAAATATGTATAAGAATTCATCTAATTATATTGTCTTCTTAGGAATTAAATAGTAAAAAATAATAATAATGTGTAAAGGAATATACTTTTATAAACATATATATAGATGAGATGTTAGTTGGATCAAAGCATGTGTATATTAGTGAACCTAATAAATATTCATATGGAATATACTTACACCAATAAACATGCTAAGCATGATGTTAGGAATAATATAGACTCGCATCATTAAACCTATATTGGAAGCATATATATTATTATCCACATATATATGAGTTACGTAAACTTATGTGACTAAATATTGGTAACTAGAACTAAGATAGAAATGTAAAGCATCACATATTATCTCTACAAAGATTAAAATCATAAACCCTAACATGACATTACATGGTCGGGAAGTGGGTAATATTAATATAAAAATATAATAGGAATGAATTTGTTCACTTTGACTTGGCTAATATACATAATGTGTTTCTAGGATGAAAAGTTGACTTTGTGGACCAAAGTATACTATTCAAGTTAACCTTTATGTGTGAAAAGAGGTATGTGCATCTACACTCTCAGTTGGGAAATTATTTATACCATTACCTATGTTTCCTTAATGAGGCTTAATCTGACCTAATCCATTATTCTTGAATCCTAATTTATTCATGCCTCAAAAAAAGTTGTAGTATTATCTTACTTGGGCTTTATACCCCACTGCCATGTTATATAAATCCTTTATTTAATATTTCCATAACTCTTTTTCTAGCATATGGTTATATGTTCTTTTTAATTGTAAAGTAGTGGTACTTATGTACAACCACCCACAGAGGGCATGTATATAATCGCCCTAGAGGAATGTGTGTATTTCTCCCCATAATATTATAGGTGGTTGGGAATGTCTTATTCTCCCCTCACCTAAGATTATAGGTCCGGTAGGTGCCTCAACCCTACTTAGTAAGGTAGACATATTAATTTACATGCAAATCCTTCATTTATATTTGTTATTGGCAAGTTTCTTTGTTTAAATCCCCATACTCTTGATGTCTCATCTTTTGATGAATCCCTAGCCTAATTTACTTGTTATATTTATCTTGTCACCTTTAGTATAGTTTAGTGACACATACTTTTATTTTCCTTCCCTCTTACTGGGTGCTTTCCCAACCACCTAGATGTGGAGCAAGGTGATGGATAAGGCATGAAGATCTTAGCGTTGACATGAACTAGTTGGTGGATATGTTGCTTGGAGACAAAAGTGGAGTAGTCCAGACTTCCCTATATCTAGATCCTAGTTGTGTATGATGATGTAACCCTAAAAGGGAGATTTTAATGTATTTTGTACAATATTTTATGAAATTGAATATAGTCAGAAAAAAAATTTATTCCGTTGCTTTCAAATGTGTTTTGTTTGCCATATTTTAGTAGAGGGTGGTTTATCCCACTCTTTACAACATGGTATCAGAGCCCATGGTAGTCAGAAATCTAACTATTTCAATTTTGTCTCCCTAGTTAGAATCCATGTCTTACATAGTTCCTTTAGGTGACATGGTTACCCTAGATTTTATCTATGTTGAAAGGTTGATTTAGAACCCTATAGTTTCACCTTAGAGTCTTGATGAATAAAACTCTAATATGCTCATAATTAAAATATGCATAATTTGATGTTGTTCAGGTATGAAGTTGAAGAAAAGTTGTCTTGAAAGGATTAGGTTTTTGGGGGTTGGCAATATTTTCCTCTGCACCACTATCTTGGTTTACGAGGACTCACGTGCCTATATGATACCGGCCTAGCCTGAGCTAATACAAATTGTCCAAAATAGTTTGTTTTTAGGCTATAGTGGCCTTAGCTTCTCTGTTGTATATCTTTGGGAACCATAAGTTTTAGGTGTGTATCTTTGTTTTTTGCTAGAGGATTTATACCAAGATAGTTTCTTATGTCCCTAGAACCTAGACCTTAGAGTTTGGGTATTTGGAAAGATATCAGAGTGCGCATTGCAAGCATGATGGATCTTGAGAATGATTTAGTTAGACTTATCCTTTAACCCTAATGTAGTTTGGCTTGATGGGTCGAACCCTTTAAGGGGTGGAGTATGGTTAGTTGATGATGTTTGAGTGGTTAGATTTTGTGGACGAAATCATCTTTAGGGGGATGGAACCCTGTGATATCTTGAAATCTATCTAATCTATCTTTAGAAACACTAACCTCATACTTAGGCGGTTAGTGTGCTTGGATCTTTGGTTTTGACCAAACAAGATATAATTGTAACCCTAACATGTTTGTTAATATGTAATGAAGATATAATTATAATCTAAGGAATAATGCATGTGATTGCTTATATATTAATGAACATATAATAGTCATGTAATGAATAATTCATATGTTCAAACCCTAATGGATAATTGATGCACATAATAAGAGTAAGTCACATATTAATATGAAATTATGGATCACATAATGCTAACCATGACATAAACCCTAATGATATGATGAGTAAGATAATTATAACATAATTCAAAATTAATGAATGTCATGTTGACCTAAACCCTATGTTGTAATAACCTAACCCTAATCTATACATCATTAATTCCTTTCATGATACATTAATGATGTTAAGTGCCATAATCAGTTAACATACTTTGATACACAAATGATATATATATATATATATAATCATTTGTTCACATCATATATAGGAAATGCATGTTACCTTGTTAACTAATATACACGTGACTGGACACCTAATGTGAATCAATTCACTAATATGTAATATGTTTCGCTTGATCATTGAAATACATATAATGGCTTCAATATGAATAAGAAGTATATAAATATGAGAAAATAATTAATGATGACATTAATGTGAGCAATAAAGATAATGTGACATTGTGACAATGGTAATATGAATATAAGTGACTAATGTGACATTAATTGGAAGAATTGTATGTTAACCACAAATTGAATAGAATGTATTATTTCATGTAAAATAATTTGTTATAATTAATAAAGTAGTAAGATGAGGATAATGAAGTATAAATCTGAATTATTAAGGAAAATGATCAAATATAATAATGAATGTTGAGATAATTTAGTAACCCCTAATTGTGCTAACATTCTTAGTAAGAAAAATGAGATACATATATAATGTTTCATGGGTGATAATGAAATATAACCCTTTTGGAAATAAAGTGAATAGGACATGACATAATTAAGATAATGATGATAATGATATATAATAATGAATGTAATCCTAATGAGCCATAAATGTAAATAATGTTAAGTCTCCTAAAAAGAATATCTTAATAATGGACCTAGGTGATCCATGAGAACCCGACCTATGATTAGTTAATGTATGTGAAGTTTCTGAACCCTTAGGTGTAGTTGAAGTATAAGTTTTGGTGGAAGTTTTATGGTTGGAGGAACAACCTAATATTTTTTGATATGAGGTTGCACACTGACCCTTCCCTAATTGCTAGTGATTTCGAGGATGAAATCCTCTTTAAGGAGTGGAGTGTTGTAACATACCAAATTCTGGACTTTTTACCTTTTTAGTAATCTTTTCCATCTTTTCCTTTCATTCCTATCTTCTTTGGCCTTTCTATGTAATTTGTGGAGAATATAATGGCCCAATGAGCATTTATTCACCTTTTCTCTCAATATTTGGGTTTTATGCACAAATACCTCGGTGAAAGCTTAGTAATGGGTCTAATATGTAAAATGTCCACTTAAGTAATAAACATAATAAAATATTTCGTCCTAGAACTTTCTAGTGCTTTTCATAATATGAAAAAGAAAATAAATCCCAAAATATATATAAAGGAGATGATAAATGTAATAATTGGAGATAATATGGAATATATTGGATAAAAGAGGATAATGAGGAATATGTTGTTTCAAAAAATCATAAGTGGAAACCAATGAAGATAATTTGGATATCAATCTCATTTTCTTGATTTAAAAGAAACTTAAGGGCCAAGTATCACCTAATTTGGAAGATAAAAGCATATATTAAAGTTTATTAAAAGAAAATAGGAGATAAGCCAATAAGGTGAAATAAAATATATAACATCCTCATCTTGGAAAACTAACTCCAAATTCATAATGTACATAACAAAATGACTCTGTTTGTGAATTTGTATTTAATTTTGTCAATGTTTAATATTTTATTTTATTCAGGAGAGAGAAAATTACTAAAGACCAAAAATATTAAATATATGTTGAAAAAAATAATTAATATGAAAATCATGTTCCACACATTTAGTATTGCTTATAGGCTGAGTTTTACATTTTTAGAAAGTTTTTAGATACCTCTAATAAATTAAAAGGTTAAATAAGTGATAAAAATTAAATGAATTAAATAAAATTATAAAAGTCTTCAAAAAATAAAATAATACTAAATTCGTGTTATACATGTGAAAATAGACCTTTGGATGAATTTTGACTCAATTCGAAAAATATTTGATGAGAAGATAAATTTAGGAGAGAGAAAGTATGTTAAACCTTAAAATCATTATTAAAATAATAAACAACACCAAAAAATGAAAATAATGGCAAATTCGTATCCAACATTCTTAATAAGACTTATGGATGAAGTTATATTATTTTTGGAGAATCTAATAGTCATTAATGAGAGAGGAAAGAGAAAATAGTAATTGGCTTAATTAACTAATCTAACTTTCTCAAAAGGCAAATCTAATTTTATATTCGAATTCCTCACAATTACCAAACCCATGAATTGGTATAGCTCTACCCTCTTAATTAATTAAATGAACATGGAACTCTAATATATATAAATGCCTATTGCATGAAAAAAAAAGGAAACCCCCTTGACTCTTATTTAGTATACCCTTTTATTTGTTTGACCATTGAATAGCAATTGTTTTCCCAATTGAATTGCTATTTAAAATCCTAATTACCATAGGCTTTAATAGTGCTATTTGATTAAACAAATTAATGTTTTCCTAAGCCAAGCGTAACGTAACGTTGTGTTACTTCCTCTCCCTCCAACGCGACCTCACGTTTTCCCCCTTCCAAAATGGGCAACGCCCAATGCAACAGTCGTCGCCCTTCCTCTTTGTATCCTATTTATATTCCCCCCCCTTCATTCCTTTTCTCCTCAAACACCTGAAGCCTAAGCCACCAAGCCTACCCTCACCTTGCGTCCAACCGTGGCGAGCAACGCCAGATAGAGTTTAGGATTGTTGGGAACCATTGCCTCCTCCTCTTCTTCTTCCTCTCCCAGAACGACAGCTGAAACTCAACGCCCAGCAACCCTCGATCACGTGTCGACATCGTTAACACCTTCCCATCTAACCCTCGATGCCCAGCAGCCCCTGACGCTGCGTCGGCGGCACTAACAACTGCCCAACCGATGCCTTGACGCTGCGTTAGTGTCACTAACATCTTCCCTTCTAATGCCCTGACGTTGCGATGCCCTGACTCTCTGATGCCTTGATGCTATGATGCCCCGACACCCACAACACCACTACCAGAGCAACTCTGACGCCATCACACACTGATAGCAGGGCATCGTAGCCACCAAGTGCAATGTCATTCACCTTGACAGCGACGCCATCATTCGCAACCACTAGATCTGCAACACCATGACGTTTGCAAATACCTCCATTCAACCTGACCATGGTGACTCATTACATGTTGCTTCTTCTTGGGTCATATGATCATAGAGAACGTGATGATGTGTTTGGGTCCCCATCTTGTTGTGAATCAACCAGACATGCAACCCCCATGGTAACCCTAGACATGTAAGTCTTCATTTCACTTTCAATAGTTTTGTTTTAGAAAATAGATGATACATATGCGATAAGTATGGAGTAAGGATAATCTAGTTATTTAAAACCATAACATGAACTAGTCAATTATCTTACCTATCAACTTTGTTGTATACAAATGTAAATATTAGATTGCATGAAATCAAACATGTAATGATAAGTTAAAGTGGAGACTTGATATTATATAGAAGATATTGTATAAGACCCAGGTGAATTGATATCCAAAATGATTAATGAATCACCCTAATTGCTTATTGAATACTTAACAAACCCTAAGAATCATTAGTGAGTGTATCCTTGTTTTAATGTATCCTTTACATTAGAAATCATATATATATATATATATATATATATATATATATATATATATATATATATATATATATATATATATATATATGTGTGTGTGTGTGTGTGTGTGTGTGTGTGTGCATTACATGATAATTAGAAATACATATGGATCTAGGGAACACTTTCATCTAGATTAATCCAAGGGAACTTGAAATATGTATAAGAATTCATCTAATTATATTGTCTTCTTAGGAATTAAATAGTAAAAAATAATAATAATGTGTAAAGGAATATACTTTTATAAACATATATATAGATGAGATGTTAGTTGGATCAAAGCATGTGTATATTAGTGAACCTAATAAATATTCATATGGAATATACTTACACCAATAAACATGCTAAGCATGATGTTAGGAATAATATAGACTCGCATCATTAAACCTATATTGGAAGCATATATATTATTATCCACATATATATGAGTTACGTAAACTTATGTGACTAAATATTGGTAACTAGAACTAAGATAGAAATGTAAAGCATCACATATTATCTCAACAAAGATTAAAATCATAAACCCTAACATGACATTACATGGTCGGGAATTGGGTAATATTAATATAAAAATATAATAGGAATGAATTTGTTCACTTTGACTTGGCTAATATACATAATGTGTTTCTAGGATGAAAAGTTGACTTTGTGGACCAAAGTTTACTATTCAAGTTAACCTTTATGTGTGAAAAGAGGTATGTGCATCTACACTCTCAGTTGGGAAATTATTTATACCATTACCTATGTTTCCTTAATGAGGCTTAATATGACCTATGAATCCTAATTTATTCATGCCTCAAAAAAAGTTGTAGTATTATCTTGCTTGGGTTTTATACCCCACTGCCATGTTATATAAATCCTTTGTTTAATCTTGCCATAACTCTTTTGCTAGCATGTGGTTATATGTTCTAATTAATTGTAAAGTAGTGGTACTTATGTACAACCACCCACAGAGGGCATATATATAATCGCCCTAGGGGAATGTGTGTATTTCTCCCCATAATATTATAGGTGGTTGGGAATGTCTTATTCTCCCCTCACCTAAGGTTAGAGGTCTGGTAGGTGCCTCAACCCTACTTAGTTAGGTAGACATATTAATTTACATGCAAATTCTTTATTTATATTTGTTATTGGCAAGTTTCTTTGTTTAAAGCCTCATACTCTTGATGTCTCATCTTTTGATGAATCCCTAGCTTGATTTACTTATTATATTTATCTTATCACCTTTAGTATAGTTTAGTGACACATACTTTTATTTTCCTTCCCTCTTGCTAAGTGCTTTCCCAACCACCCAGATGTGGAGCAAGGTGATGGATAAGGCATGAAGATCTTAGTGTTGACATGGACTAGCTGGTGGATATGTTGCTTGGAGACAAAAATGGAGTAGTCTAGACTTCCCTCTATCTAGATCCTAGTTGTGTATGATGATGTAACCCTGAAAGGGAGATTTTGATGTATTTTGTACAATCTTTTATGAAATTGAATATAGTCAGAAAAAAAATTATTTCGCTGCTTTCCAAATGTGTTTTGTTTACCATATCTTAGTAGAGGGTGGTTTATCCCACTCTTTACAGTGGTCGCGTGATGCTCAAGCAACGAATCAGATTCGATGTGAGATATCATCATGGTAACGCCCAATGATATTCTTTTTTCCCCTATAGTTTTGATCAAGATATTGCAAAATGCAAATCTCTCTCCTCCTTTGGCCAAAACATAAGAACCAATATAAAATATTGATCCTCTCGTAAAGATCTATAACATTAGCATATTTCTAGTGTCTGAATCTTGTTCCTATTCTTCTTTTGCAAAATATGCAATCATTGATCATGTTGACTTCATTTAATGCATGATTGTGATAAAAGTTGGGAACTTTGATTCTCGATCTAATTCTTATACCTCAACTTATAATCTTAGACGAACTCTATACTTTATAGAAGCCTTAATCCCTCAATTTGTACCTTAGATGAGCTTAATGCATTAGTATAACTCCTAGTTAGGTACTATTGATGGATATTAACCTTTTACGCTAATCTTGACCCTTTTGAATATGAAAGTTATTATGATCTCAAATATTAGTAACTTTATATCCTTCATGACACTAAATCACCTCATGTTTCCCCTTTTGCCTTCATGTTGACCTATATGGATTTCATGCATGAATACGACCTAAGTATGACATTGAATGGTTATTCCATAGTAACTTGGGGTCTTGGATCTATTTGATGCATAGATCTATGTTAGATCTTTCAAACATTAACTTCATGATGTTTCATGACCCGATTGGCCATAGCCAACCCTAATAATAAAATAATAATGTATATGCCCCTTTTGATCTAAAAGCCTATGTAGGACTTGTTTGTGGTTTTGTGTGCGTTAATGCCTATGTCAACCCCCTTTTCCTTGACCCCCTCTCACAAATCAGGGATTTCTCCATCCCTTATTATGTGTTGGATGTGGATGTCCCACCTAGGTCACATGTTAAATCTTGATTCTATAGGTGAATTGTGTTGATGATTGAATACATGTGAATATATTGATACCGATGTTGGACATCAATTCCTTGACCCTTGGAAACATATATCTATATTTTATTATGCTCTTTGTGTCCATGCTTTCCTAATCAATATCATCCTTTATGCTTGGATCCCTTTTCATGTTCGGATCATGACCTTGTATGCACTATTATGAGTCTTTGACCCTATAATGTGCATGAGTAGCCTAAATTTTGATATGATCATATAAACTGAATGGAACATTAGAATGACATGCGACTTAAAATACATCTTTGTGATGACTTCTAGTAAAGTATAAGATCATCAAACATGTAATTAACCAAACTTGAACCTAACTTGGCCAAAATCCTAAAATGAAGCTAATTAGGGTTAATGATGAGAATCTATTACGTGTATGCAATCTTGTTGCTAATCAGGTTTGGTTTGTGGCTAGAGTCAAGTTTAAGTTAAGAATCTATAAATTGGGTACGAGATTTAATAATTATATGAGTATGTCTTTATTTCTTGAAAAGTGATACATATGTATTCTTGTTTACTTGCTCCAATATTTTCATGTAGTTCTCTAGTATTCTACTCGATGTTCGTCTCATACCGTGTTTTATAACTCACAAACATAATAAAGAAACTCCATTATACAAACCTCATGTACCTACCTGATGTTTTGGGGTAAGGACATGAGGATGGGTGACCTTCTTTAGTTATCAAGATAGGGAGGATAGTTGATAAAAGGGTTAGCTAATCTTGAGCACCCTCATAGACTCTTCTAATGAGAACTTGTCCATAAAAGGTGTTACGAATATGTGATATTGATGAATGCATGAAATAATGGTATAATTGGAGTGAAATGACATATAACACAAGAACTCATTTTGCCAAATACTTAACTTGTTTACTTCTTGTCTATTACTTCTGCAAATCTTTTCAAATTATGCAAATCTTATGTATGTGTTTATTTTAGCCCTGTACTCGGTAGCTCGTGTGCTTGACCCACATTGTTTAATGTATTTTATAGGTTCATAGATGGCTATAAGTTGATGGGATTGGTAATCTTTGTCAGGTTTACTTATTGTAGGATCCCTAGTATACATGAGGAGAGTGGTAAAATTGTACTCTTGAGTAAGTAATTGAAAGCATGTAATGAGACAATGTTGTTTAATATGTCATTTTGAATGTTGAAACTATTGTTGGTTCCTTTATCTTGTTATTTGTTCATGTATGCTAAGCTTTCCCCTTCCATATTTTCTCTTTGGTAATGCCATGCTAGGGACGAATGTCTAGGTCCTATCACCATTGGTTTTATAGTCATTTGGAGTTAGGATTTTGGTAACAATTAGGTTCTGTGATAGATGGTAT
Source organism: Alisma plantago-aquatica (assembly GCA_963693085.1). Taxonomy (NCBI): domain Eukaryota; kingdom Viridiplantae; phylum Streptophyta; class Magnoliopsida; order Alismatales; family Alismataceae; genus Alisma; species Alisma plantago-aquatica. The sequence goes on along the minus strand of OY856409.1, from coordinate 746,177,639 downwards.
CAGAGCATGAATAATAATCACACCAAACATTGATCATATGAAACACAAAATAAACTCAACTTACATCTCAACCCTAGAATCTTAATGAGTTTTCCTTTGTGGCATAAGATGACTTAGCCTCTAGGATAGAACATAGATGGTCTAGAACAAGGTGTAGACTTGTGTGATCCATAGAACCTTTCTCTTCTCCTCCTTCTATCCTACAGTATGGGTTGTAGGTTTAGGAGGGCAAGAAAAGGGAGTTCTTATTACCACCCTAGACATATGTTTTGGGCATGTGCTTTGGGCAACTACACATTTGTGCACCATGTTCATGCTAGTTCTCTAGGTGACATAGAACTAGACTTCCTGATGAGTGTGGTAACTCACTTTTTGTTTTGGTTTTATTTGAATGGAGTATGATGGTTTTCATTGCTTATTTAAACACTGGACAAAATCTTTTTCAATTACTAGTATATATGTACACAAATGTTACCACATAGAGAAAGGCAGTGATTGTCCATGTATCCTAAGAGAGAGATATATCAAGTCTATATGGGAGAGTTTATATGAGAGTTGTAGTATCTAGAGTTGTGTAGAGCCATGATACAAGTTAGGCTGGTAAGTATCCAAGATGGCATAAGAAGAAGAAGAAGATGATGATGATGATGATGATGGTGACCATGATGATGTTTTTATGTGGTGTTATGAGATGTTTAAAGATGATTCAAGTTATGTTTGATGATATGAGAAGGTTTTAACATGCATACCTACCTATACCTAGCACCATTTATGGTACATATGACTTGGTTGGTGTGCTAAACATAGCTAGTGGGTTAACATGCTTGCTTGTGCCTATATTTGTACGTGTTGAGATATGATATGTGATATATTGTTTGAGAGTAACACATGCCTCAATCTCTTTATAGAGGTGGACCTATAGAATGGGACATACAAAAAGGGTGACCTCTTGATATGAGTCAACCTGCCATGGGAGAAGGTCAGAGTACCTAAACTCCAAAATATGTGAAATGTCAAAAAATATGCATGATGAGATACATGATGATGAGTCCCTCACTAGACTACTCCTAAGTATAAGAGTTGATTCACCTAGTGTGTGTTTCCCAAGAAAATATTGAACCCTAGATTTCCTATAAAAAAGACATAACCCTAAAGAAAGTGGAAATGTAATATATGATGCTTTCTATACAGGTGAGGAAGATGTCCCAATACCCTAAGATGATGTACATGACATGTGATCTCCATGAAGAGCCTCATACTCAGGTTAGTGATTTGATGTAAAGGAATTTAGTGGTTTCTCTTGTTTGGTATGTCGGGTAGACATTTGGTATGGGTAGATGTTGGTGGTTAGCATGTCTTGTTGGACATAGATGGGTCTTAACTCGAGTAGCTTGATCTTATGGAACTCCTTTGATATATAAGTGAGATGACTATGAAACCTTGACGTTGATGATATTTTTGTTCTTAAAATGATGCTTAATACATGAAATATATCACTTACATTAAAACTCAATATATGTACGATAAGTCACCCTCATAATCTAAACCTAATATGAATTCACACCTAGAGTTAAAGATGTAGATTTGGAAGCATGAAATGGATACAGTGATGCCATATGATCTTAACTTGAATAATAAGGGGTAACATGCCTAATGTCATGCCTAAGTGAGGAAAACCGATTAACTCGATATGATGATGCTCTTGGGTTCATAACTCATATAAACATGATGAATAAACTTCTTACTTTCATATCATAAATGAGAAATGATGAACATTATTTGGGGATAGTTGGTAGAGTCTTGCAGGAAAATAGAAACTTCTAAGAAATTTCATATATAATATATGTTTAATGATGATCTCATTAAGAAGGCCTGATTGGGAACATGATAATTTGAGAATTGATAACATACATTTTGGTAATACATCTTGGTGTGGTATGAAGATATGAAAAAAAACCTAATGTCTATTACACTAAAGAATTGGAAAACCCCTAATGGGCCATGATAGTGTCATAATATGATGGAATAATAAATAAATGTGTACATAATTGATATGATTACACCCTTGATGATGATGACCTAAATGTGCCATGGATATCCAGACAGCTAGGTATGTTTCCTAAAACATGATAAATATGAAAAACATGACCTGTGAATATGTTATTTGATGAATTTAGTGGACAAAATTTCTCTTAAGGAAGGAAGGATGTGACAACCAAGATTTTTCCCGCTCTTTTATTTTACCCTTGTCTTATTTTCTGTGACCCAAATTCACACAATTGAGTTAAATACCATAGTAAAAATATGAATATGCTCTATTTTGGTAACATCAATGATCAATAGCACAATGTGTGACATTAAATTGTGTTGTTGAACTAAGCATCATGATTTCATACATCACCTTTTTGCATCAAATTTTGAGCCACATCAATATGATCATTTTGATCCCTAGTAAATATCATGTTGTAGAGCTCTCCTTTATCTTTCCAACTATGCAAGAATCGCCTCATTCGTACCATCCTAGTTAATGTTATGACCTTTTAAATATTGGGTCAAGCTATATTTCAATTAATCGAAACTATGTGCATTTGACCCTAATTGGGCCAGATGCGGGCGTAGCCAATTAGAATGGGCACCCCTTCTCTCTTTGTTTTATTTGATTTTAGATCATGTGTGACTGTTGGATGATGATTGGCCATGGATCGACCGTCAATCTGACAGCCTAGGGTCCTTCCCCTTCCTACATACCATCGAACGATGCCTTTGCCAAACCTCAATGACCAGCTCCCTTTCCCTCGTCCTTCCCATCAATTGACACCTTGTTTTGGTTTTATTCCTCGATATCGATCATTACCCCTTATTTTTGCCACGTTCCATGCCCTGGAATCCCCCTCTTTTCTTTGGTTCTCCACCTCCAACTCCATGGCATCCGCCACCTTAGACGGGGTTAGGGCTTTCTTGCCCAGCCTTCCATGGCTCGTATATTTTCTTTCCCTTTAGCTTCGCTGCACCAAGGAGGACCCAAATGATCCTTTTGAAAGGACTCATCGCTACCTTTTCCATCTCATATATGCTTGCTCCGATGAGCAACCAGTGACCAGACAACACGGAGCTTGTGCTCAAAGTGAGCATGATTGGTTGGAAGGGAGTGACGTGTGGCAATGGCTGGCGATCAGAAGTTAGGTAGTTGTGGTCGGGTGCGATGTGAAGCGGTGGATTGCTGACCGGGGGTTAGAGAGGAGTGCAACCCCCATCATTGGGGTACTTACCATTGGTCGGAGAATGGAATGACACATGGACGACACACAATGATCAAGTAACGGCTCATATTCGATGAGAGATATCATCATGGTAACGCCCAATGATAATCTTTTTCCCTATGTTTTTTATTAAGATATTCAAAAATGCATATCTCTCTCCTCCTTTGTCCGAAACATATGAACCAAGATATCAAATTGATCCTCTCAAAATGTTCTACAACACGAGAATTTTTATAGACATGGAATACTCTAACTATTCTCCTTTTGTGCTAAATATGCGATCTTTGACCATATTGACTTCATTTAATGCATGGTTGTGATAACTTTTGGAACATTGATGCTACATCTACATGTTACACCTCAAGTTATGAACTTGGACGAACTCTAGACTTTATACAAGCCTTAATCACTTAGTTTGTACCTTGGATGACCTTAATGCACTAGTGGAACTCCTACTTAGTCTTTATATATGGGTGTTAACCTTTTGTACTAATCTTGACCCATTTGAATATGAAAGTCATTATAATCTTGAAGATTAGTGACTTATGTCCTTAATGACACTATATCACTCCATGTTTCCCATTTTGCCCTCATCTTCACCTATATGGATTTCACATATGAATATGACCTTAGTATGACATTGAATGGTATATTAGATCCTTCAAACAATAAATTATTGATGTTTCATGACCCGATTGGCCATGGACAACCCTATTAATAATATAATGATGTATGTTCCCCTTTTGATCTAAAAGCTCATATATGACTTGTTTGTAGTTTCATGTGTGTTAATGCATGTGTGAATCCCCTTTTCCTTCACCCCATTGACAAATTAGGGATTTCTGGATCCCTTAAAATGTCTTGGATGTAGATTTCCCACCTAGGTCACGTTAAATCTTGATGGTTTAGGTGAATTGTGTGGATGATTGATTACATGTGAAAATGTTGATACAATTGTTGGACTTTAATGCCTTGACCCTTGGGGACATCTATATATATTCTAAATCATGCTTTATGCTTGAATCCCTTGTCTTGTTTGGATAATGACCTTGTACGCCTTATTAGGAGTCTTTGACCCTATAATGTGCATGAGTGTCCTAAATCTTTATATGATCATATAAAGTGAATGGAACATCATAATGACATGAGACTCCTTCATGATGACTTCTAGTGAAGTATAAGATCATCAAACATGTAATTAACCAAACTTGAACCTAACTTAGATAAAACCCTAAATGAAGCGAATTAGGGTTAATGATGAGAATCTAATACATGTATGCAATTTTGTTGCTAATCAGGTTTGGCTTGTGGCTTGATGGTCAGGGTTAAGTTAAGAATCTCTAAATCAGGTACGAGCTTTGATAATTAGATGACTATGGCTTTCTTGCTTGGAATGTGATCTAATGTATGCTTGTTTACTTGCCCAAATATTGCCATGTAGTACTCTAGTATTGTACTCAATGATTTTTTCATACCGTGTTTTATAACTTGTAAACATAATATAGAAACTCCATTATACAAACCTTTTGTACCTGCATGATGTTTTGGGGTAAGGACATGAGGATGGACGTCCTACTTGAGCTATCAAGATAGGTTGGATCATTGATAAAAGGGTTAGCTAATCTTGAGCACCCTCATAGACTCTTCTAGTGATATGTTGTCCATAAAAGGCCTTATGAATGCAAGATATTGATGAATGCATGAAGTGACGGTATAATTGGAGTAAAATGAAATAAATCACGGGCTCTCATTTTGCTAAAAAATTAACTTCTTTTCTTCTTATTCATTACTTTTATAAATCTTTTCAAATTATGAAATGCTTATGTATATGTATCTTTTAGCCCTATACTCGACACCTCTGTGCTTCGACCACCTTTTTTCACATATTTTATATGTTTAGAGATGGCTAGAAGTTGATGGGCTTGGTGATATATATCAAGTGGACTTATTGTTGGATCTCTAGTATACATTAATAGACTAGTAAATTTATACTCTTGAATTTGTAATAGGAAGCTTGAAATTGGACAATGTCATTTAATATATTTGTTGAATGTTAAGACTATTGTTTGTGCCTATATATTGTTATTGGTTCATGTATGCTAAGATGTACACTTCTGCATTTGTGTTTGGTGATACCATGCTAGGGGTGGACACCTAGGTCCTATCCCCATTGACATTATAGTCATTTGTAGTTATGATTTGGGTAACAAACGGTTCTGTGGCAAATTTCCAAAAGGAATAAAAAGACATAAAAGTAGATGAACATTAATAATCTTGTTTTGGAATTAAAAGAGTAATTATAGAAAGGTAGTACATATTATCTAATCTTGTAATACATGAAATCTAGATTAATGACAAATATAGACATTATGAGCAAAAGATATGTAAAGCTGAAAATATATTGACTAAGAAGGATACAGACTGCCTTATTTGGATGTGGTCAAATTTTGGGTTCATTTTGACTATGTTTGACCATTCAAACCAATTAGAAATTATTGGTGTATAGTTTGATTAAGAAATTATTTTGAATTCATTTGATGTAATCATTTAACCCATAGTTCTAGATTATCTCACTTTCACAAGTTTCTTTTTCAACCTTCCTTTCCTCACGTGCCATCTTCCGTACGACCTTCATCTAATGGAATCTGAATTGCTCCTTTCCTTCATCATCTTCGCTGGTCTAAAACCAGTTATATGTGCTTTACTCTCACGGTCATTTCTCCATCATTTCATGAGATTTTACCTCCTCTAAGCTCAACTCTCTCTACTGTATTGATTAATCCTTGATGAGCCATTTCTCATGGACTATTGACAAAATGCCCAATCAGGCTCTCACCCCCTTGCCCCAATGGGTCATAAAGACCCTCTTAGAATTCCCCTTTTCTATATAACGGGACCCTGAGCATCGTCTTCCCATCCTCTTGGCTCCTCCTCTTCCAATTGAGTCTATTGTATCTCAAGTCTCCTAGCCCTACTTGATGTGGTTTTCTGGTTATCTTGACCTAACCCGACCTCCTTTACCTTTTCTAGTTCAATTGACCCTCGAGTACATCCTCGATTACCCTTGCCATTTTGGTATCATGTTTTCCCAAACACTCCACCCTCCAGCTACCTCCTAGTTCACCGACAATGGTCACCCCCATGGCCTAGTATTTCCCTCCGGCCATGAAAATGTTTCCCTTGACTTTGTGGCGCATCCATTATCATTTCTCAAGATTTAGGGGATGGTCGTTGGGTATGATCCTATTATTTCTATGTATGACTCTGCCTCCCCTATTTTTTAAGATTTTGATGAGCATTGGTTCTATGAAGGCTTTTTGTCGATCAAGTTAGATCACTGTCTTCATCGGGATCAACAGAACCTGCTAGAACGGTAAAGATTCTTAGGTTCACAGTGTTTCTCTAGCAATTTTCCTTCCTCATGATCCATGGTCCTACCATAGCAGTTCCTTGAGCCCCTTGTGCACACCAATGCCTACCTTTTAGATCATTGGCTTCAGCTCGATGCAAAGAGGCCCTGGGGTATCCCAACTTTCTATGAGAAACTACCATTATCTGGCTCCGGTCAGAGTCTAAACCTATAGGAGAGGCACGTCTTGCCATGGCATGGGAGAAGAAAGTTGGTTATTGAATAAACATGGTGTCCGTTATAGTTTAGTTGAATAATTATATTTGTATGGGCAGTTAAGACTTTTGGCATACTTTTTATTTTTCCAGTCGTAAATTATCTTTTTTCTGAATGACATTTTCCCCCTGCTTATTTTATTTATATGTCATGTGCATGCAGGTTTTTCTATATGTTCGCTAGTTATTTACATCCAAATTAATTTTTATTTTAATTAATGACATACTATGGTTTTCCCAACTCTTACTAGTCCATATTGCAAAAAACATAGAAATTGCACATGACCTTAGAAAAATAAGCAAAAATATGTTCTGGAAAACTCCTTTGATTCACTATCGGAAAACAATTCAAACACTATTTTACACATAAAACCTCATCGATAATTCAAATACCAAAATTAGGGTCTAAGGATTGTGAATTTATGTAAATTATATGATTTAATTGAATTACAAGTGACTAAAGGCTCAATCAAGTTAGAGGATTCGACCTAAGGAGGTTTACTCTTGGTGAATGGTTCGTGCATATTTGGCACATGTAAATTTTGGTTGATTGAATATTTATTATATGATTGTGCACACTATCAAGAAATCACTAATTATTTATAAGATAACATCATGTATAGATATTATTGTATGACAAGTGTTAGTTTCGATTGAGATGTCTTGACTTCTTTTGGTTGTGGCACATGCTTCAAGTTGAGGTCGAGACATGCTTTCCTAGGATGGTCGAAACCCTAATCCTTGAGGTGTCGTGGTCAAGACACCGTTTTGTGTGGTGAGTTGTGACACAAATGAGTGGTGGTCTAGACACTATTCCCTATCACAGTCGTGACACTAGGTGGGATGGTGTTCATGACCCTTGGTGGGCTTGAGGTCATGACACTCGGATGGTGTGTGATTGTGACATGATGAGATGTTGCACTTACACGTATTTATATATGATGGTGACTCCTAGTGTTGTGATGAAATGAATTAATTGCGATCAATTAGTGATGTTTCAACCCTAAATGAGTTCCTAGAATGTGGGAGGTGAATGAATTAGGGTTTAGTACATTAATCCTAATGCAAACCCTAATCAGCTATGCATGGAGCCCAGACCCAAATGTTGGGCCATGTGATGTGTTTTCTTCTCTCTCTTGAAGTAGTTATCATATTATGCTATTTTTCTCAATCTTGTTTATAACCCTCAAACCTTGCAGGTGATGTGAATTTGATTGACATAGCTATGTGATTGCAATGTTGAATTCTATGTCATAAAGGATAGTTACTGTGGACATTATTGAGGCATAATGTGATGGTGTCCATGTAGGAATTTTGTGATTGGTCATATGACCTGGTAATGGCTTAATGCCTATTGTGAGGTGGTAACCTCTAGTGATATGATTGAGGGATTGATACTCCCAAGTGATGTGATACTAGTCATGGCCATGTGAATGGAAGTGCTACAAGTATCATGTCGAGATGATGTAACTAGTTCACACTTTATACGGTTTATATCTTTTGGAGTTGCACTATTCCCTTATCTTTGAAGGGTTTGTTTTGGATTTGTACGTTGTAACTTGATTGATGCTAAAAGATACCCAATTGGCTTAATTAATCAAGAGAAATCCTAATCATGTAGGTGCCCTATGCCATAGATCCATTCCAATATCAGCCTTAGTGTTGGATGGTGAAACGAGTCATTCCTACGGGAAACTCGAAGAGCATATTATTGAATATGTGGGGGTGCAAATCAAAGTATCTCCTTATCCAAAATAATAGGTGTTGTGAGATGGCCATACATGAGGTTCTCTATTGTGATATGAATGGCCATATGTGATCCTTTTCTTCTAGCGTCGTACCTATACTAAGGTGGGCTAGGTCAGCTTGACTATATGTCAGTGTTATAGTTAATTGATACATCTTTGTGATGATTTCTCTTGTGCTAACCAAGAGCTGTTGAGGAGGTCGTAGATTCTGGATCTTCAATTGATCTTGTTTGGCACCGATTTTGACTTAGCAGTAGTCTGTTGGATTTGGGTTGTACAACTCAAATCTTCATGGCAATAATAAAAGAATTAAGATAGCGATGTAGTGTTATACTTAGCAAAAAATGTGAATAACATTGGTTAATTCCTTTGATTTATCTTTCTTGAATTATAATGTTGTAAGAGAAGTCAACTATTATACATGTTCTTCATTGGATTTATTGAATTATAATGTTGTAAGAGAAGTCAACTATTATACATGTTCTTCATATTCCTTCTTAGAATAATAATTGTTCTATTGCTCAGTTTTAGATTCCTAGTTTTGCTTATTGTGCTTTACTTGTGGATACATATAGTTTAGTTGAATTTGTTGATCATGTTAAGTACTTTAATCTATCTACTTAGGTCTTTGTGCTTTAATAGCATTGGAGGAGAGTTATATCTTCCGTTGGGACATTTTGTCTCGCCCCGTAGGTTATCTACATCTTTTAGGTGGTCGTACGAAACGGTAGAGATCGAGAACCGAGGAAGAGTAGCAACAAGAGCAGTAGATGATAAGGTTTGATGTGCTTCTAGTCTTGTCGTGATAAATTTTGGGTTTTAGGGGAGGCAGAGAAGGCAGCAGAAACAAAAATTTTCTCCCCCAAACCGAGAACAAGGAAATGTGTCAACGTCTATACAATAGGAAAGGATGGTTTGTGGAATCATACCTTGTCCTGAGGCTTGCTCGAAGACAATACCTCGCGCCTTGCGCGGTCTTCACCTCCGGCCTTGGACGGTGTTTGTGCATCTCCTGGTCGCACCGGGACTGACGACTCCTGGTCTCACCGGGACTGTCGGGATTGACAGTTGTCCTCCTGAGCGGCAGAAACCTCCCGCCTCTGAAGTAGTCTACACAGACCACCTGGAACTCCAATCTCCTTGTCCCACAAGGAATTTGGAAGGAGTCGCACCCTCCTGTCAGTGTACTAGTCGCCGACACACTCTCCTACCACCAGTCACTTTCTACAGTTGTCTTTCCCTTGTTGTGCCTCCCTTATCGAGTAGCACTTGCTCGGGATCTCTCTCGGTTACCAAAACCAGAGAGAACGACAACTTCACAGAGCAACTGGTTGCACTGAGTTGTACTATGAGAATCCCCCAATACCCCTATATATAGGAGGGTCATGGGACAAGGTTCTCCATCCTGGGCAATATGGGACTAAAGCAGGAGTAGAAGGGATCGAGATTTTCCACAAAAACAACCAACTACACAACCTGAACCGATCGTTTCATTTCTGAAACGGTCAGTTGAGGACCTGAGCCAGTCGGTTGACACCTCAACTGATCGGTTGGGACACCACAACCGGTCGGTTCACTTCTGAATCGGTCAGTTTGTGGTCCTGGTCAGTTCATGATTGACTTTCCATCTTTTGTTTCTAATTGGTATCAAATACCAATCCTTGTTCCAATCAAATTGGGCAAGTGAAACGAAAGGAAAATTCTCACCAATCCTACTTTCCCAACTTTCTCGATTGCAACAGTTGAACTGATCATTTCAACACTTGAAGCAATCGTTTCACCCTGTCATGAGCCGATCGACTCACCACTTGAGCTGATCAGTTCACCAAGCTCAGCCGATCGGTTCATCACATGAGCCGATCGGTTGGGAGTGCAGATTGTGCAGAAATAGTCAATTGCAGTTTCAATCAATCTGATACTCCAATCAATATGTCCAACACCTTGAACATTATGATATTGAGCTATCAATCGATTGAGTGTTTAATTGAACTACTAAACTCCTTTAGTAATCATTCTAAACATTATCTGTGGACAAAACTCCTCTTCCAAGTTAAATCCTATGTGTGTGACCCTGTAGGTCCTTTTTCACATTGGCAGTGTAAGTCCATAACACTTATGACTTCACAAGCAAAGAGCGGTGCCTAGTCACACATCAGTGCTACCCAAGTGAAATAGAAAGTTGGAGAACAACTTTCAATCCTACAATCCGTGAATGGTGTTACACTGAATGTATAATTCCTTTATCATTGATATCCTGAATGAACTCGAGGCATGGAACAGTCATCCTGTCAACGTTCATTCACTTTCTTGATCTCAGAGCAGATTGGAAGAGATATGTATGACATCAATATCACATACTGATTCACACATGCGTTTGCACACCTATTCCAATCCTACTCATCAAGTGGCCTTTAAATATCAAACTCCCTCAGGAGGGACAAATCCCATATCTATCACTCACCCCTCAAAAGCCCCATGCGTCAAAGCCATCCAATCATCACCTTTATAACAACCCATGTTTCAGGACTGCGTTTGATGATGTCAAAGTGTGCCCAACGACATGTGTTGAGTGTAGTGATTTCAGGTCAAAGAATCACATTCACCACCATCACTGTGAGTATTGACTGTGACTACCATATCATGGTTCCATGTGTAAAACTCATGATGGGTCTGACCGGTACACTTGTTCTCTAACAAGTACCTATGTGTTTGGTTTGATATCTCTATATCATGACTAATGAGATTCTGTCATCAACCAACACCACAATCTAGTCTTGTGTGTCATTGCTGTTTATCTACCTTCCACAATGACATCCGACTAGGGACATAACAAGAATGTACAAACTCTTAGCATATGTATGATCTCATCGTCCAGGTCCTCAACCTGAAGGCATACGTCATTGAGTACTATCATTCTCTAGGCATTCAATCTGTTCTATCACTATCTCATATGACTGGACCAGAAAGAATTGGAAGCTTGCCTTTAATGTTTATCAAATCAATCTTAATGTATCCCACCAATTATCCCATGATTGGCTCTCAGGGCATACATACCAACAATAAAGTCCTAGAGTCGTCCCTGTGCACTTAGGTCTTTGGGGTTGTTTTCGACTTGTTTTGTGGATACATTATCTATACGTGGTTTTTGGGCCTGTAAGCCATGTACATATGATATGGCATGGGTATATATCTCATGTAATAGGATGATGACAAGAATGATGATTCACAGTGATGCAAGCATAATATATGTTGTGTAATATAGGTGACCTGTTAATGATTATATGTGAAGGTTTTTAGTTTGAGTTGCTTTGTGCAATCGGTTTTAATTTACTGTGTTTTTTAGTAATCTACATGTTTAGTGATTTTTTCGCATTTAGTTTTGAGTAATCTCAGTTGTGGCGCATCGGGCATCATAGAAACATGAAATTTTTATCTTATTTAGACAAAAATGGTTATGAGTTTCTAATAAATAATGGTTATAATCTCATTTATAGATATGATATGTTCTATGGAAATGCCCTTATGTCTTATGATATTTATTATTTGACAGTGAGATAAGTGTATATCACATAAATACCGATAATTTCAATCTCAATGAGCAAAAAATACATGTTTTGTACTTTCTCTAGGGCACATAATTGAGAAATGCATTTCTAGACTACATAAAGATGGTTATGTAGACTCTTTTTATTTCAAATAAATAAGGACATGCTAATAATGTTTATTGGGTAAAATGAAAAAGCACCTTCTACTCAAAATCGTTATATAGAAAGTGACATATTAGGAGATATACATATGATGTGTGTGGACCTTTTAGCACAAGTGCTAGAGGTGGATGTCAATACTTCATCACTTTTGTAGATGACCTCTATAGATTTTTATGTGTATCTTTTGAAAAAAAAACATTTGAAAGTTCAAGGAGTTCATGAATGATGTGCAAAATAAAATTGGAAAAAAAAACTAAATCACATTGATGAATATCTTAGCCTAGCGTTTGAGTCCCTTCTAAGGAATTGTAGTTTTTCATCACAATGGACTCCACCTAGAACTGTGGATTAAGGGTTGCTGCCTCTACAGTTGCAAGTTGTCATTCATGGGGACATAATAGAATTAGTGAATTGCTATTAGATACTTTCCATTGATGAAAAGATTATATGTTTTGTATGACAAGAACATTATGTTTAATTTTAAAAGATATGTGCTTTTATGTCAATGCCCAATGTCTCACAAAATATACATGATAATTGTAAAGACAAATGTGTATGACACATACTGAATGACTTGATAACTAAAACAAACTGAATACCTAAAGTGTGTCATCTAGAGCACATAAATGAGAATTGCATTTCTAGAATTCATATGATGGTTATCTAGACTCTTTTGGTTATTGAACAAATAGATACATGCATGTATTATTTGTTGTGCAATATGACAAAAGCATCTTCACTAGATGTAGTGGGCGATCGACTATTCCATTAGGACTAGTACATACTGATGTATGTAGACCTTTTAGAATGAATGATAAAGGTAGTTACAAGTACCTCCTTATATTTACTGATGTGATCAGTAGATATTGAAATTTATATTTAATGAAATACAAGTATGAATATCTTGAAGTGTTCAAGGAGATTATGAATGAAGTACGTAATTCACTTGGTAAAGTATTAAGATACTTTGATGTGATCAATTTTGAAATATTTCAGCCAAGAGTTTGAGGATCTTCTGGAGAGACTTTGATAGTGTATCACAATGAAATCCACCTAAAACATATTGATGTGTCATAAAGAAGGTATCACACCCTGTTAAGTCATGGTGTGATTATCAATAAATCTAGCTAGTCTTACAATTTCTTTTGTGCACATGCAGTACACTAAAATAATATCATCTAAAATGGTTGAAAAGACACCATAAAAGATATGGAATGGGAGGAATCTCAATATATCTTTTATAGTGATTAGGATTGAAGGATTATATAATAAAAATTGTTTCTTAAAATCTTTGTCCACAAAATCACATCAATGTTATTTTGTTAAAAACTACTCTTATCCCAATCCAACAACAAAGTGTTTTTTAATCTGGATGATTGAATTCCTAAAATGAAACTTAATTCCAAAGGAATCAGTGGGAGTAAAAGTAGAACACAAAATGTGTGTGACAAATAAGAAAACACAGAACCTAAAGAGGTACAATAGAAACAAGGAGAATCACAAGTTCCTTATGTACACATAGAACTCATGGTTCTAGTAGAACATGCCTTGAATTTGAAAGATTATGATATCTTATAACTCAAAAGGCGGTAATTTGATCATAGGAATGAGTCAACAACCTACCTACAAATTATTGAGGGACCATAATTTGAGAAATGGCTTCAGGCCATGGTATCAAAGATGAACTACGTGCACACCAACAAGGTATGACCTTGCTAGATCCACCTGAAGGGTTAAAACCCATAGGGTGCATTAGGGTTTTTGTAAGAAGACCAACATGGAAATGGTAAATTGGTTGCAAAGAGTTTCAAATTAGTTCAAAGTGTTGAATAGATGAAGTCTTTTCACCAGTTACCGTGGTTAAATCTATCTAGATCATGCTTATTGTTGCAACTCAGTATGATTGTGAGACTTGGCATATGGATTTTAAAAATGCATTACTTAAATGGAATAATTATAAGATGTATATGTGACACATCTTAAAGTTTTTATAAATCCATTAATGCAAATAAAGTCTATAAGCTACAAAGGTCAATCTTTGGATTGAAGTAAGCATCTTAGAGCTGGAGCCTTCTATTTGGTAAGAGAGTCAAAGGGTTTGACGTGAGTCAGAATGAAGATGGAATTTGTGAATACAAAATATTTAGTGGGAGCATATTAAAATTACACATAATGATGGGAAATGACGTCCTTGACCTGCAAATGTTAAAATTTGTCAAAGAAAGTACCTTATCTGAAGGGATTAGGTGAAGCATCCTTTGAGATAGGAATTGAGATCTATATAGATAGACTTGGAATGCTTCCTGACCTAAGAAAGAGCACATACAATGGTAAGATGTTGAAGGGTTCATTATAAAAAGACTCAATAAGAGAAAACATGTCCATGATCCATGGAGTTAGTCTCTCAGGAGCCTAGTGTCCCAATTATTAAGAAGAATAGGAACACATGCATAGATGCCATATGCATTCCCAATTGGATCTATCTTGAATGGAACATTATGTACTTGTCTCGTTATCTCATATGTATTGGACATGATGAGAAGATATCCAATAATCAAGTTTGTATTAGACATGACGAGAGGATATCCAGTCATATCATATGTATTTAACATGGTGAGAAGACATATATATACCAACCTAGCAACCTGGTATGTATTATACATGATGAGAAGGTATATGTCAGATAAGAGTGAGTGTCACTGAACTAGCATAAAAAATCCTTATATGCTATTGAAGCACTGAAAAGGATTGGTTCCTTGGTTATGGTAATAAGGAGGAGTTGGATATAAAGGGTTACACCCATGCAAGCTTCCAAACTGAAAAAATGATCACAATCTAAATTTATGTTTGACGAAGAATGAGAACTGTAATCTAAAAGGGGTTCTGATCTAATGATAGTTGTTTGAATATATAAAAGAAGTCGAGTGTCTCTGTGTTATAAGAACAGTAGAGGATACCGTATGGATCAAGAAGTTCATGTGGGTGAACTTGTGTGAGGTTCCAACTATTGATGACACAGTAGACATATTGATGACAACAATGGAGCTACTAGTTAGGACGGGAATCTCATATAGCATACTACATCACTTCCATTTCATACGAGTAGTCTTACAACGAAGATATGTGAAAATTGGAAAATACCAACATAAAACAAATGTTACCAAACCCGCTATAAAAGCACTTTCACAGTAGAAGCATGATGGTCATGTTAGGTCACTCAGGATGAGATCCATAGGTTATTGGCTCTAAGTGCAAGTGGGATTCTGATGGTATGTATGCCCAGAGAGCCAATCATATGATGATTGCAATGACATAACATGTAAATGATTTGATTAATAATAAAGGCAAGCTTCCATTTTATTTTGTGCATTCAGTTATGAGATACTAAATAACATAATAAATGTCTAGACAATGATATCACTCAATAATGTATGTCTTCAAGCTGAGGACCTGAAGAATGAGATCATATGGAGGTTAAGAGTATGTACATTCTTATTATGTCCCTAATCATTTGTTGTTGTGGAAGGTTGATAGATACTAATAACAAATAAGATCAGAGTGTGAGTTGGTTGATGACAATGTCTCATTAGTCATGATATGCGATATCAAACCAAGCACACAGATACTTGTTAGAAAACAATGTATTGGACGAACCCACCATGAGACTGCCACATGGAAGCCACCATCATGGAAGTCATAGGTAGCTCTCACGATGATGGTGGTGGTTGTGGTTCTCAGACCTAAAATCACTGCACTCATCGCATGTCATTTGGTACACTTTGACATCATCAAATGCAGTGTTTAAACATGGCACTAGTATAGATAACACATTTAGTGTTGGTTAAGTAATACATTTGTCCTCAGTTTTGAAGCGACACCCATGTGGGTGACACTAAAAGTTGACTACTTCAACATTGGTTACATAACTGATGACAGAAAGTTGTTCTTGATTACAACTTAACCCAAAAGCGCCAGCAGTCAGACCATAGGTGTCGGTTTATAGAAAACAGCCGACACGATTAATCATTTGTTGTCGGTTTTTGGTATCTAACCGATGCCGATGTTTTTTTTCTTATCAGCTCCCAATCCTGTTGTCCGGCTGGTCAGCAGGATGCAGAACCTGCAGTTCAGTTCTGAATAATAGGTTCACAACATCCCTTTGATTTCAACCAACAACAGGCCGCAAACCTACAAATATTGACAAGATGTATACAATTATATATTTTATATGGATCATGTGATTCATACACATGTATAATAAGAACGTTTAATTTCAAATATGAATCATACACATGTAGAAACATATAGTTCCATTATTCCTCCATTTCATATTCACACACACATTTAACAACCTGCAGTTCCATTCATTCCATTCTCTTTTCACATTCACACACACAGAAACATTCATTCATTCCATCTTCACAAACACATGTATATAGATAAGACAATTCAAAAAAATTCATTTAGACATCGTATTTCAAAGTTGAACATGTTATCAAGATACTAATTATGACAACAAAGTTTAGAAAATAACATGACAGTAGCTAATTAAACAAGGGGGGCTTGTTGTACCCCTAAACATGTGCATATACGGAAAAGTAAATTTGTTGCTAGCTTGGACCTACTTTGTTGATGTTTATTAGAAAAATCTAAACTGATGGTGATAGGGAAATGGACGGTACCAAAAGTAGGAATAAAAGGGAAATCGGGTGAGCTCTCCTCATCAAATGAGTCCAAATATGTGATATCTCTTGTCGAGTACTAAACTCGGACCAGATGAATGGGCGTCTCGTTGTTGATGTTGGTTATCCAAACCTTGATGGGATTATGGACAACTGGTCGAAGAAAAAGCTTGTCACTATGGCCCAATTGCATATTCCCAACCCACTCGCACCAACTGGATGTGGATACAAGATTTCTGTCAACATCATACTTAACATAATTAACAGATGTTGAAATTCCAAAATTTAGGGTCACTTCACCAGACATGTAGCGTCTTCCATTTAGATACCGCTAATGTTTAGGTATAGTGAGTTGTGCTAATGAACGATTGTCTAGAATGATGTCCAACTGTTCTTCTACAAGGAATAATAACATTGGGGTAGAGGCCCAAGCCATTATGCCTACAACAATGTAAAATGTTGAGAAAAAGTAATATAAATGTAAGTACTAACAACACACAACAAAATGGGTTATTTCATATTCATGATGAAGAAATAATTGATGATGATAATTATGATGATGATAATGATGAGGATGAGGATGATGATGAGGATGATGAGGATGAGGAAGAGGATGATGATGATGATGATGATGATGATGATGATGATGATGATGATGATGATGATGATGATGATGATGATGATGATGATGATGATGATGATGATGATGATGATGATGATGATGATGATGATGATGATGATGATGATGATGATGATGATGATGATGATGATGATGATGATGATGATGATGATGATGATGATGATGAGGATCATGATGATGATGACGATGATGATTCATGACAGTGATCATCATCATCATCATCATCATCATCATCATTATCATCATCATCCTCATCATCATCGTCATCATCATCGTCATCGTCATCATCATCCTCCTCGTCATCATCCCACATCCATCATAATGATGATGATGGATGTGGGATGATGACGATGAGGATGATGATGATGATGATGATGATGATGATGATGATAAGGATGATGATGAGGATGATGATGATAATGATGATGATGATGACAATGATCATGATCCTCCTCATCATCATCATCATCGTCGTCATTATCATCATCATCATCCTCATCATCATCGTCACCATCAATCATTGTCATCATCATCCTCCTCCTCATCATCCCACATCATCATCACATGATGATGGATGATGATGACGGATGATGATGATGTTGACTCAAGGTCAATTAGGTCAACATTGACTCACGTCTAAATTGACTAAACCCGTGTTTTGATGATGACTAACCATTCCACATATTGGTGTCTAATGCTTCTACTTGAGTGATTTCAGATTAGGTATAGACACACTCCAATTGCCCTAACTTGCGCATCTCAAATTGGAGAAAAGACAAGTCAAAGTCAATACAAGTGCGCGTTTTTGTAATATGATGTATATCCATTAGAATCATGTTGTAAATCACTTGTAATGATTGTATGACTTGTAATTAAGCTTAGAAAAATATCAGGAACACTTAGATCGAATTTTAGAGCACTTTTAATGCAACTTTGAAAATCAATTACAGGCACTTGATCGGTCCAGTTTCCCACCCTGAAACTTGACCGATCCACCTTGGTTGATTTTCTGAAGATTGCATCGGTCGAGTTGTGCACTCACAGAACTCGACCAATTGGGTAGTGTACTACTTGATCGGTCCAGTTACACCCATTGAAACTCAACCGAATGCACTATACGGAAAAGGGTAGAAAATGCTACTAGCCGTTGTGAAGTTGCAACAAGTGAAAATAGATCTGTTGCAAGCCACAAAATGGCTAGTTTTCGTTCATAAGTGTTCCCAAAGGCTAAGAGGCATCCCCAGCTATAAATAGGACCCCTTGGGCTTCATTCCAAGGTTGAGCATTCATTGCAAACTCTTTGTGAGGTTCCTATTCTATAGTTGAGTTCTTCCTACAGCCTCCTCTCTCTCTCTAAGCTTAATCACTTGCTACATCCATTAGAGTGAGTAGGAAATCTGTAAGAGAGCTAGTCCTACATGTATATCTTGTGAGGCTCTCACTTCCACCACCTCCACTTCTCTCATTTGCAATCATGAAGATGAAGGTTCTCTCTCGTCCAAGAGAGGTGAAGAACAACAAGGGAAGGCGTCCCTTGGTGAAGATCAAGGCTAAAGACTTGGAGCTAGAGTGGGTAAGCCCTTGGAGAAGGCAGAAGACTCAAGCTCAAGTGGGTAAGACCTTGGTGGAAGCTTCTCCGAGTGAAGGTGAAGTCAAAGGCGGAAGATCCAAGAAGAGTGGGTAATTCCTGCAAGGCCGAAGACTTGTGCAAGAGTGGGTAAGTCCTTGGAGAAGGCCGAAGACTCTTACAAAGTGGGTAAGTCCTTGGTAAGGTTGAAGACTCTTTGTATTGGATAAGTAAGTCCTTTGTTGGTCATGTATTGTAAGTCTTATAAGTGAATATAAGAGTGCAATTGTTGGAAGTCCTAGAGGTTGACCTCTCTAGGCAAGTGGACTGACACACTTCTAGTTTGAAGTGTGGAACCACTCTAAATAGCTTGTCTAATTGGTGCATTTTCAATCTCTCTTATCCTTGTTATGCATGATTTAGTTGCACACAAATTGCCTATTTAGCAACCTTATCTTGTCATATGTTTTGAAGGTTTAATGAGTTTTGTTTAAGTTCTTTCAGCTCTATTCACCCCCCCCTCTAGAGCATCTAATCACCCATCTACGATCCAACAAGTGGTATCAGAGCGGGTCTTCTCCAAGCATACTTAAACAAGTAGGAGAAGATGGGTGACTACCTAGGAGGGAGACTCTCGACCAGACTTCCAATCTTTGATGGGAGCAACTTCCTCTATTGGAGAAGAAGACTTCAATTCTACATCCAAGGATCAAGTCTTGAGATGTGGCAAATGGTGAACAACCCATACATTCTACCAAAGACAAATATTGAAGAATGGGATGAAGCCACCTTGATGAAAGCAACCTTGAATGCTAGAGCAATGCACATCTTATATGCCTCCATGACCCCCACCGAGTTCAACCGGATTTCTTCTTGTGAGACGGCTTATGAGGTATGGAGAAAGCTTTGCATCACTTATGAAGGGACAGATCAAGTGAAGGAAAGCAAAGTCTACATGCTCAAATGGCTGCTTGAGAACTTCAAGATGGGAAAGGAGGAGAGCATAGCCAACATGTACTCAAGGCTCAACACCATCTTGAATGGTCTTGCTATTCTAGGACATCTTATGTCTAGTGGAGAGATCAACTCAAAGATCCTTAGAACTCTCCCCAAGAGGTGGGAATCCAAGGTGACTTCTATTGAAGAAGCAAGGTCTCTCAGGGATATTCCTATTGAAGAGCTCATTGGAAATCTACAAGCACATGAAGCTACACTTGACAACAGGGAGGAAGTAGAAAGACAAGAGGAGAAAGAACTCAAGAGAATGAAGAAGGCTGAAATCAAAGCTAAAGTCAAGGCTATTGTTGGTCAAGCTTCTCCATCCTCTCAAGTTGAAGAAGATGCCATGTACTCCAAGGGTAGACTCTTCAAAGGAAAGTCCTCCTCCATCTGGTGCTTCACATGTGGAAAGAAGGGTCACTACAAGGAAGATTGCCCACAAGGCAAAAAGACCCTTCTTCATAAGAAGAAATGGAAATCAAGCTCAAGTGGCTCCTCCAACTCAAGCTCAAGTGAAGATTCATGTGAAGGATCAAGCTCAAGCTCTAGTGATGAAGGAGAATGCCATTTTTCCCTTATAGCGTCAACAAGTGAAGACTCAAGTGAGGTAAATCTAGACTCTTTAGATAAAGAATCTTTAATTGATATTATTCATGATATTTGTTCCTCTTATAAGTCTTCTAAAAAGAAAAAGAAAAAGTTTGCTAAAATTGTTGATAATTTGCATATAGAACTAGATTATCTTGAATATGCTAATTCTTGCTTGCTTATTGATAAAAATGATTTTCTTAGCCAAGTAGACTCTCTTAAACTTGAAAATGCTAGTTTACTTGATAATATTAAATTTCTAGAAGCTCAACCTCTCATGCCTAGTTCTAATGAAGAGCATACTTTAATTATTGACTCTCCCATGCATGACATTGATGTTCTTAAATATAAAAACAAGGACAAAGATTTTGTTTTGCATGAATTAGAAATAGAAAATGCCTCCTTGCTTGCTAAAATCAATGGGCTTGAATCTTGTTCTAGTTCTACAAATAGAGAGAATGATGTTGCTGCTCTTCATATTGATAGAGATTCTTATTCAAATAAATCTCTTTGCTTAGAAAATGATCTTTTGCATGCTGGAGATAATATTAATCAATTGTCTTCTACTATTGCTTCTCTTAAGCATGATAATGACAGTTTGAGATCTTCTTTGCAAAGATTCTTAGTGGGTAAAAAGAATCTTAATGATATCCTACACTATACTACTAAACAAATTGGTAGACATGGTTTAGGATATGATAGTAGTCAAGGGAACAACAAAGATAAAAGACCTCCAATATTCCATGGAGAATCCTCTAGTTCCAAGACTATGGGCACATGCAACTATTGCAATGAAATTGGTCATTATTCTACTTGTTGTCCTTTTAGGAAAGCACCCAAAAGCAATCGGATTTGGGTTGCTAAACTAATCCCTCCGGACCCAAAAACATGATTGGGGACCATTTCATCTTTCTTCTTGTAGGTACTTGCAAATGGATTGACTTGAGCCACTAATTTGCAAATTGACTTCTCAATCCACATGAAAGAAGAAAGGTGAGATGTGTAGAGGGTGAAAACAAGTGGAAAAAGCAATGGTAAGCACAAAGGTAAAGGTTTCATTGTGTATAACCATTTCTAACTTGTTTTTTTCAAGATAGTGTGCACTATACATATGGTTTTTGAGTCAAAAGTGGTATTTTGTGATTCTCTTCACACTCTTACTCAAAAACTGTTTCTAATGCTTCTATAGTGCATTACTAACTTACTTAGACATGTTTGGATATGGTTTGTATTTTTAACATGCCTTTAAATATGCTTTTATGAAATATATGTGCCTTTTGACAGCTGCTCTGTCGGTCGAGTTTTCCATATTGAAACTCGACCGATGGGCACCAATAAGTGTTGCCAACAGCTGTCATCGGTCGAGTTGTCCACCCTCAGAACTCGACCGATAACACTGTGCATAGAGTACACAGTTGGCTTATTGAATGAGAATTTCCCTCTCAGCTAGTTTTTCTCAACCAAAAGCCTTATTCTTTGGCACTCTCTTTTGGTATCTTTATATATGCATATTGCCATGTTATAAATTGCCTATCTTGCATACAACTCTATCTCTCTAATTGCTCTAAATTGGTATATCTATATCTTGCAATTACTTGCTTTAAGTTGTCATGCAGGTTTTGATGATGATCTCTTTGGATCTCTTGGTTGTGTCTAAAATCGCTTCTGTTGTACTCTAACTTGCTACATCTCTATAGGTGTATATCTTGTTTCGATACAACTTTGAGGTTCATAGGGGTAATCATCTTATGGTAAGGATGCATATCTAGTGAGTTATATCCTTTCATGCTTCTAAAATTGCATATCTCTTTGTTTGGATATATCTCTATATCTACTCATAGCTTGCTTTATCTTGTGTATCTTTGGGTATCTCTTGCTATGATTTAGATCCTACTAGTAGTCCTAACTTGTGATATCATCTACTAGTAGTTCATATACATGTAGTTCTAACCCTGTTTATAATCGGCATCTTTGCTCAAGCTTGTTCCTTGAATTTCATATCTACTATCTTGAGTTGCTTGCATAACATTGTGATGCAGGGCACATAGAGCTACATTATATGTAGAAATTGGAGTAGTTTTGAATTTTATGCAGATTTTGCTCCAGTTTCAGTTTTTGGTGCAAGACTAGTGTTTTTCATGCAGAAACGACCTTCTGAGCAAGACTCATTGCTTTGCTATGAGCTCCGATGGTTTGTGGTCAAATTCCATCATCTTGAGGGTCAAAATTGTGATTTATTGTTTTTCTGTAGTACCTTATTTTGCATTTTGGGTTGTTCAAGTATATGCTTTAACTTGCTTTTCTTTCTATGCTTGGACAAGCCTCTATCTGTGCTCTTCTACTCTCCTTATATATATTTGTGTTATATCCTTTCTCTTTAACAAGTGATGTTCCTTTTTTCTTCATAACCCCACTTTTTGAAATGACAAAGGGGGAGAAAGGTATGTCTTCCTTTACAAGAGGAAGAAGGCATGTCTTACATGAAGAGGAGAAGCATGTTCATGTAAAGGGAGAAGGTAAAGGGGAGGAGACATATATGTGTAGAACATATATGAGTAGAAGACATAGTATTCTATAAATGTTATGAAAGCTAACCATGCAGGAGAAATAGCATCAATTGAGGGGGAGTATGAAACCTCCATGCGCATCAATTGAGGGGGAGCATATGAACTCCATTATATTGAAACCCCTAGGTCTCTCCAAAGGTATGAATTTACTTAAATGCTTTCAATACATTTATGGAATGGTTTGTCATCTTCAAAAAGGGCGAGAATGTTGACTCAAGGTCAATTAGGTCAATGTTGACTCACGTCTAAATTGACTAAACCCGTGTTTTGATGATGACTAACCATTCCACATATTGGTGTCTAATGCTTCTACTTGAGTGATTTCAGATTAGGTATAGACACACTCCAATTGCCCTAACTTGCGCATCTCAAATTGGAGAAAAGACAAATCAAAGTCAATACAAGTGCACATTTTTGTAATATGATGTATATCCATTGGAATCATGTTGTAAATCACTTGTAATGATTGTATGACTTGTAATTAAGCTTAGAAAAATATCACGAACACTTAGATCGAATTTTAGAGCACTTTTAATGCAACTTTGAAAATCAATTACATGCACTTGATCGGTCCAGTTTCCCACCCTGAAACTCGACTGGTCCACCTTGGTTGATTTTCTGAAGATTGCATCGGTCGAGTTGTGCACTCACAGAACTCGACTGATTGGGTAGTGGACTACTTGATCGGTCCAGTTACACCCATTGAAACTCGACCGAAGGCACTGTACGGAAAAGTGCAGAAAAGTGCTACTAGTTGGAGTTGCAACAAGTGAAAATAGATCCGTTGCAAGCCACAAAACGGCTAGTTTTCATTCATAAGTGTTCCCAAAGGCTAAGAGGCATCCCCAGCTATAAATAGGACCCCTTGGGCTTCATTCCAAGGTTGAGCATTCATTGCAAACTCTTTGTGAGGTTCCTATTCTATAGTTGAGTGCTTCCTACAGCCTCCTCTCTCTCTAAGCTTAATCACTTGCTACATCCATTAGAGTGAGTAGGAAATCTGTAAGAGAGCTAGTCCTACATGTATATCTTGTGAGGCTCTCACTTCCACCACCTCCACTTCTCTCATTTGCAATCATGAAGATGAAGGTTCTCTCTCTTGTCCAAGAGAGGTGAAGAAGAATAAGGGAAGGCGTCCCTTGGTGAAGATCAAGGCTAAAGACTTGGAGCTAGAGTGGGTAAGCCCTTGGAGAAGGCAGAAGACTCAAGCTCAAGTGGGTAAGACCTTGGTGGAAGCTTCCCCGAGTGAAGGTGAAGTCAAAGGCGGAAGATCCAAGAAGAGTGGGTAATTCCTGCAAGGCAGAAGACTTGTGCAAGAGTGGGTAAGTCCTTGGACAAGGCCGAAGACTCTTACAAAGTGGGTAAGTCCTTGGTAAGGTTGAAGACTCTTTGTATTGGATAGGTAAGTCCATTGTTGGTCATGTATTGTAAGTCTTATAAGTGAATATAAGAGTGCAGTTGTTGGAAGTCCTAGAGGTTGACCTCTCTAGGCAAGTGGACTGCACACGTCTAGTTTGAAGTGTGGAACCACTCTAAATAGCTTGTCTAATTGGTGCATGTTCAATCTCTCTTATCCTTGCTATGTGTGATTTAGTTGCACTCAAATTGCCTATTTAGCAACCTTATCTTGTCATATATTTTGAAGGTTTAATGAGTTTTGTTTAAGTGCTTTCAGTTCTATTCACCCCCCCCCCTCTAGAGCATCTAATCACCCATCTAGGATCCAACAAGTGGTATCAGAGCGGGTCTTCTCCAAGCATACTTCAACAAGTAGGAGAAGATGGGTGACTACCTAGGAGGGAGACTCTCGACCAGCCTTCCAATCTTTGATGGGAGCAACTTCCTCTATTGGAGAAGAAGACTTCAATTCTACATCCAAGGATCAAGTCTTGAGATGTGGCAAATGGTGAACAACCCATACATTCTACCAAAGACAAATATTGAAGAATGGGATGAAGACACCTTGATGAAAGCAACCTTGAATGCTAGAGCAATGCACATCTTATATGCCTCCATGACCCCCACCGAGTTCAACCGGATTTCTTCTTGTGAGACGGCTTATGAGGTATGGACAAAGATTTGCATCACTTATGAAGGGACAGATCAAGTGAAGGAAAGCAAAGTCTACATGCTCAAAGGGCTGCTTGAGAACTTCAAGATGGGAAAGGAGGAGAGCATAGCCAACATGTACTTAAGGCTCAACACCATCTTGAATGGTCTTGCTGTTCTAGGACATCCTATGTCTAGTGGAGAGATCAACTCAAAGATCCTTAGAACTCTCCCCAAGAGGTGGGAATCCAAGGTGACTTCTATTGAAGAAGCAAGGTCTCTTAGGGATATTCCTATTGAAGAGCTCATTGGAAATCTACAAGCACATGAAGCTACACTTGACAAGAGGGAGGAAGTACAAAGACAAGAGGAGAAAGAACTCAAGAGAATGAAGAAGGCTGAAATCAAAGCTAAAATCAAGGTTATTGTTGGTCAAGCTTCTCCATCCTCTCAAGTTGAAGAAGATGCCATGTACTCCAAGGGTAGACTCTTCAAAGGCAAGTCCTCCTCCATCCGGTGCTTCACATGTGGAAAGAAGGGTCACTACAAGGAAGATTGCCCACAAGGCAAAAAGACCCTTCTTCACAAGAAGAAATGGAAATCAAGCTCAAGTGGCTCCTCCAACTCAAGCTCAAGTGAAGATTCATGTGAAGGATCAAGCTCAAGCTCTAGTGATGAAGGAGAATGCAATTTTTCCCTTATAGCATCAACAAGTGAAGACTCAAGTGAGGTAAATCTAGACACTTTATATAAAAAATCTTTAATTTCTATTATTCATGATATTTGTGCCTCTTATAAGTCTTCTAAAAAGAAAAAGAAAAAGCTTGCTAAAATTGTTGATAATTTGCATATAGAACTAGATGATCTTGAATATGCTAATTCTTGCTTGCTTATTGATAAAAATGATTGTCTTAGCCAAGTAGACTCTCTTAAACTTGAAAATGCTAGTTTACTTGATAAGATTAAATTTCTAGAAGCTCAACCTCTCATGCCTAGTTCTAATGAAGAGCATACTTTAATTATTGACTCTCTCATGCATGACATTGATGTTCTTAAATCTGAAAACAAGGACAAAGATTTTGTTTTGCATGAATTAGAAATAGAAAATGCCTCCTTGCTTGCTAAAATCAATGGGTATGAATCTTGTTCTAGTTCTACAAATAGAGAGAATGGTGTTTCTGCTCTTCATATTGATAGAGATTTTTATTCAAATAAATCTCTTTTCTTAGAAAATGATCTTTTGCATGCTAGAGATAATATTAATCAATTGTCGTCTACTATTGCTTCTCTTAAGCATGATAATGATAGTTTGAGATCTTCTTTGCAAAGATTCTTAGTGGGTAAAAAGAATCTTAATGATATCCTACACTATACTACTAAACAAATTGGTAGACATGGTTTAGGATATGATAGTAGTCAAGGGAACAACAAAGATAAAAGACCTCCAATATTCCATGGAGAATCCTCTAGTTCTGTGGGCTCTGATCTCCAAACCACGATATAAACACGATTTAAACGTAGCGGAAACGGTTCGATTAACAGCAGAAGACAAAAAATCACGGAAAATTAAAACTTTTTGAGATAAGAGCTTGAATCCATAAAAACTTCTTTCATAAAAGGAGATAAATTGTTTACGTCTTTGATAATTACTTCTTGAGTAATTATATACAACATGATACAAAATCTCAAGAACTCAGAATCAAAATCTCAGACCAAAAGACTCCAAGGACCTGAGAGTACAGAGAACACATAGGACTGACTATCTAACTACACAACTCAGCAGTCTGAATCTCCACCTGAGATTTACTACTGCTCCTGGTGCTGCTGTTGCTGATACTGTCCACCTGCAGACTGATTCCTTCGTCCTCGACGACCACCTAAAAAGGTTGAAATCTACGGGGTGAGACAATTTTAAATAATTGTCCCAGCGAGAGTTATAACTCTTCGCCAAAAGCTTTATTATAACAAATCAAGAACAACATAGGAAATAAAAGCTTTAAGGTAATCAACAGCAGATTGTTATCAATTAGAACAACAACATATAAGGAATATGAAGAACATGTATACTAAGTAATGTATCTTCAATCAATGTATCTCGTGGATCAACCTAAGCACATATGCTACGCGGTTGATAATGTTTTACAAACATCATTATGCCCTGCGGAGATGAGGTATACCGCTCATACTCCAACTGATCACTATTAAGTTGCATCGGTATCATACATAGGTCATCAAAAGAGACAGATTCTTATGACCTCATCTTCCTCAGTCAGTGTGAGGATTAATATGCAGGACATCTAATGTCTCTTCTACTATAGCTTACCAGGGTATTCTGGTACTTCGCTATTAGAGTCACAGTGGCATTCTGTACTCTCTTCACCATCGAAAGATTTCTTGTTTATCTCTCATCGATTGCGGTATAAAAGACTTCCTCGAGAGATTAGTGTTACATCACCCCGGCATAACCCATAGTGAAGGAATGATAGATCAAGATACATCTACATCAATTCCTACACTAGGATGTAAGGACATTCACATCCATTTTCCCCACATACTCAAAAGTATGTGATCCAGGAGTTCCCTTAGGAAAACCTGTTTCACCATCATTTAACTCCTGACAATGATGGATCTATGATCAGGGCTCTACATGGTATGATTATACTTGATTAGTTAGGTACATTTTAGTATTCTTGTAACATCATACATGTTTTCAAACATTAATCATTAGAATAGCAGTTATGAAAGTAGAATACTAAATGTATCAAGTCTAACTCACATAATCATCATTTCTCAGTACTCTCATCACAAGTCATCTTTTAAAGCATAACCTTGATGGTATTCATGGCTCTCACAGTCTATCAATCTCATAAGATGATATTAACAAGGCATCAGGATAAATCACTATTCATAAAGCTAACAACATGCTTTCAATGAATATAGTATCATCATCCATACCTGGATATGATCATCCTCATATAGGAACCTGCATGGTTAAATCAACTGATAACAATAAATAACTCATTTAAAGAAGTTGTATCTCCCTACTCATACAAGAGCTAGGTTTCCCTGATTTTCATCAATTAGGGTTTACTATTCACAATACATGTCATCATCCTAGAATTAGGGTTTACTATTCACCTATTGGTGAATTGATCTCATAACATCACCATGTATGAGAAACATCATCATTAAAGTCCTCATATAAGATTAAGATTCATCAATTATCATAAATAGGGTTTTCATGATCTCACATAGGTGGATCATACCCTAATCATGTACATTCATATATATATTGAAGGTATTTTACTTGGATTTCAACCATAATTGGGATTTTCTCTCTCCTCTTGCTCATAGGTGATGATTACATCCCTCTAGATTGGGTTAGGTCTAATCAACATTGATAAGCCTAGCCAAGTCATCACCATTGTAACCATTGGGGTTTGCATGATAAAAAGGGGTTACCTACTTGAATCCATAAAGGGTATTTTGGTAAAGGTCACCATTGATCATAAAATGGGTTAATATACTAACCACTTGACCCTTAATGTCCCTAGGTATCATTAGGGTTTAGGTTGAACAACCATCAAACCATCTAAGCCTTCAAGGCATTAGGCAGACTTATCCTTAAAAGTCCCCAATAGGTTTCACACCTTCAACCTTCAAACGATCCTGAGATCATTTAAGGTTGTAGACCGTTTAGTCATAGGTTGACTTCTGAAGTCGTTTGAGCTCATTCGGACCTGAAGTCGTTTGAACTCATTCGGTCCTGAAGTCGTATGAACTCATTCGGTCCTGAAGTCGTATGAACTCATTCGGTCCTGAAGTCGTATGAACTCATTCGGTCCTGAAGTCGTATGAACTCATTCGGTCCTGAAGTCGTATGAACTCATTCAGTCTTGAAGTCGTAAGAACTCATTCGGTCCTGAAGTTGTATGAACTCATTCAGTCCTGAAGTCGTATGGTCCTAAAAGCTCAAGATCGCATGGACCTCCAAGGTGATTCAAAGGGTAAACTCGATTAGGGTTTCCTATGTTGAAGCCTTCAATTGGTCTCAAGCTTGCTAACCACTTATCAATTGAGACAATTAGGGTTAGCCTTAACCAATTGGTCACTCAATTGATCCTCAATTGATATCCAATTAGGGTTGGAGTTGGTTCAATTAAGGTCTACAAACATTCAACCATCAACACTCAACAATGTGAATCAAATCGAAGTTGATCCCATCAATTGACCTCCAATCGGGCTCAAACTTGGCCCAAACGGTCTTGGGATCGTTTGGATAACCTCCAAACGGTCTTGAGACCGTTTTCCCAAGAATTCATCAAAATCTAAGTTGATTTGATAGGGGTTGAACCTTAATTAAGTCACAAATCAGCAATTTGATTATTTCAATAACCCACTGTAATTGGGCCCTCAATTGATCAAATTACCTTAACCCTAGACCTCCAAACGGTCTTGGGTTGACACCAAACGGTCTTGAGACCGTTTGGATGAGTTCCAAACGGTCTTGAGACCGTTTGCCCATCCATCCCTTGGACTCTAGTGAAAATTCATCAAGGTTTGATCTATTGAGTTGATCATCACATCAATACTTAATTGCAATATGATTTGGTACCTTTGGACCTTCAATTGGTCAACTATACTTGACCCCAGACCTCTAAATGGTCTTGGGTGATCCCCAAACGGTCTTGAGACCGTTTGGATGATCCCCCAAACAGTCTTGAGACCGTTTGGGCTAATCAACCCAAAATCACTAATTAACTCATTGGAATTTCAGCACTGATTTCAATTAGGATTTGCCCTATTAATCAACCTTCAACTCATAACTCGTTTGGAATTAATCCATCACATTTGGTGAGTCATCAATAAACATCATTATGAACAGTAATCCCAAACGGTCAACGCTTGGTCAACCATCTTAAACGGTCTTGAGACCGTTTTCCCAAAAAGGGCAAATTAAACAGATTGAAAATCAGAAGTTAATTCAATTGGATTTGCTAATTGATTTGCTTATATCTCACGCTTCCTTTGGAGTTAACCCCTAAAATTTTGTGGGTGATTAACCTACATAATTATAAACAAGATTCCCATACGTTCGTTGCTTGGTCAATGCGACCAAACGGTCTTGAAGGCCGTTTGCCTTCATACGACCCTGAAACCGTTTGCCCACCAAACGGTTGTGTAAACCGTATGGGCAATAGGTGGAGGTCGTTTGGTAAAGTGGAAATCAGTGGATAAGCATAGGAATTAATGCCCTTATCTTCTACCTCAAGAACAGTAGCAGTTCTTCACAATTTTTCTTGCAAGGATGCAAGGGAAGATAGGGAAGAAGAATAACTAGCAACTATATGCATAGAAAAAGATGTATAATCAAAGCATAAGGTTTAGAGTTATAAAACCCGCCTAAAGGTTGTTCCTTGAGCTCCAAGCTTCCAAGCTTCAGGTCTTTAATGGCGTCTTTGAGCTCCACAGGTCGGCCAAGGTGAATTGTCCAAGGAAAAGTTGGAAAGGAATGGCTAGAAAGATAAAGCTAGGTGAGCTAGCCATGAATTCAACCTTGAAATTGAGTTTTCTCCATGAATTCAAGAAAAAGGGATGATCCAAACTTACCTTGAACTCCCTGGTCGTTCTTCTATGCTCCAGAGCTCTGCCTTAGTCGGTTTGAGCAAGGGGGATAAGTGAGGGAATGAAAGAAACGTTCCTTTGCTTGCAAAGGAAGTGGTATATATATTTTGGGTGAAATTTCTCCATAAAGCTTCTACTTTATCCCATTTCTCATCTAAGTCCTTCCTTTCTTCTTTGCTCGTCCCTACCCCTTATTTCTAAGGACAATCTCCTTCTAAGGTCAAGAATTTGAAGGCAAAGAAGATCAACCCATTACTAAAGTATACATATAAAAGAGCTATTATACTTATTCAAATGAAGTGCCATCTTCATCATTTCTACTCTAAATGATGACAAAAGTTATAAAAGATATTTTAGAAGATGAAATTTACAAGTTGCACTCCAAATTTTGGGTAAATTGCATTTTACCCCAAAATCAGGGTTTCAAGCACAGGGATTGCTTCCACAGCTGCACCTTGGTGCTCAAGCTTGGGAAATCCTTCAAACTTTACCATAATCATTCTTATGATGCCTCAACATCAGAGGAACATCTCAACATGTGCAAATTTCAAGTTATCCCTTCTAAATGGGTAAATTGCACATAGGTCCCTGTATTACAAAACAATACTAAAACATTGTTCAATTAGGGCAGAAATGGAAATAAGTGTTCCTCAAGAGTTTAATTACATGCCAAAAGATAATCACCAGTATCTTAATTACATAATTAGGCAAAACACCTAGGGTTAACTCATAACCCAGGTCAGGGATGTTACAAGTTCCATGACTATGGGCACATGCAACTATTGCAATGAAATTGGTCATTATTCTACTTGTTGTCCTTTTAGGAAAGCACCCAAAAGCAATCGGATTTGGGTTGCTAAACTAATCCCTCCGGACCCAAAAACATGATTGGGGACCATTTCATCTTTCTTCTTGTAGGTACTTGCAAATGGATTGACTTGAGCCACTAATTTGTAAATTGACTTCTCAATCCACATGAAAGAAGAAAGGTGAGATGTGTAGAGGGTGACAACAAGTGGAAAAAGCAATGGTAAGCACAAAGGTAAAGGTTTCATTGCGTATAACCATTTCTAACTTGTTTTTTTCAAGATAGTGTGCACTATAAATATGGTTTTTGAGTCAAAAGTGGTATTTTGTGATTCTCTTCACACTATTGCTCAAAAATTGTTTCTAATGCTTCTATAGTGCATTACTAACTTACTTAGACATGTTTGGATATGGTTTGTATTTTTAACATGCCTTTAAATATGCTTTTATGAAATATATGTGTCTTTTGACAGCTGCTCTGTCAGTCGAGTTTGCCCTATTGAAACTCGACCGATGGGCACCAATAAGTGTTGCCAACAGCTATCATCGGTCGAGTTGTCCACCCTCAGAACTCGACCGATAACACTGTGCACAGAGTACACAGTTCGCTTATTGAATGAGAATTTCCCTCTCAACTAGTTTTTCTCAACCAATTGCCTTATTCTTTGGCACTCTCTTTTGGTATCTTTATATATGCATATTGCCATGTTCTAAATTGCCTATCTTGCATACAACTCTATCTCTCTAATTGCTCTAAATTGGTATATCTATATCTTGCAATTACTTGCTTTAAGTTGTCATGCAGGTTTTGATGATGATCTCTTTGGATCTCTTGGTTGTGTCTAAAATCGCTTCTGTTGTACTCTAACTTGCTACAT
Organism: Alisma plantago-aquatica; assembly: GCA_963693085.1. Classification (NCBI taxonomy): domain Eukaryota; kingdom Viridiplantae; phylum Streptophyta; class Magnoliopsida; order Alismatales; family Alismataceae; genus Alisma; species Alisma plantago-aquatica. The sequence goes on along the minus strand of OY856409.1, from coordinate 746,144,898 downwards.
CTCTATAGGTGTATATCTTGTTTCGATACAACTTTGAGGTTCATAGGGGTAATCATCTTATGGTAAGGATGCATATCTAGTGAGTTATATCCTTTCATGCTTCTAAAATTGCATATCTCTTTGTTTGGATATATCTCTATATCTACTCATAGCTTGCTTTATCTTGTGTATCTTTGGGTATCTCTTGCTATGATTTAGATCCTACTAGTAGTCCTAACTTGTGATATCATCTACTAGTAGTTCATATACATGTAGTTCTAACCCTGTTTATAATCGGCATCTTTGCTCAAGCTTGTTCCTTGAATTTCATATCTACTATCTTGAGTTGCTTGCATAACATTGTGATGCAGGGCACATAGAGCTACATTATATGTAGAAATTGGAGTAGTTTTGAATTTTATGCAGATTTTGCTCCAGTTTCAGTTTTTGGTGCAAGACTAGTGTTTTTCATGCAGAAACGACCTTCTGAGCAAGACTCATTGCTTTGCTATGAGCTCCGATGGTTTGTGGTCAAATTCCATCATCTTGAGGGTCAAAATTGTGATTTATTGTTTTTCTGTAGTACCTTATTTTGCATTTTGGGTTGTTCAAGTATATGCTTTAACTTGCTTTTCTTTCTATGCTTGGACAAGCCTCTATCTGTGCTCTTCTACTCTCCTTATATATATTTGTGTTATATCCTTTCTCTTTAACAAGTGATGTTCCTTTTTTCTTCATAACCCCACTTTTTGAAATGACAAAGGGGGAGAAAGGTATGTCTTCCTTTACAAGAGGAAGAAGGCATGTCTTACATGAAGAGGAGAAGCATGTTCATGTAAAGGGAGAAGGTAAAGGGGAGGAGACATATATGTGTAGAACATATATGAGTAGAAGACATAGTATTCTATAAATGTTATGAAAGCTAACCATGCAGGAGAAATAGCATCAATTGAGGGGGAGTATGAAACCTCCATGCGCATCAATTGAGGGGGAGCATATGAACTCCATTATATTGAAACCCCTAGGTCTCTCCAAAGGTATGAATTTACTTAAATGCTTTCAATACATTTATGGAATGGTTTGTCATCTTCAAAAAGGGCGAGAATGTTGACTCAAGGTCAATTAGGTCAATGTTGACTCACATCTAAATTGACTAAACCCGTGTTTTGATGATGACTAACCATTCCACATATTGGTGTCTAATGCTTCTACTTGAGTGATTTCAGATTAGGTATAGACACACTCCAATTGCCCTAACTTGCGCATCTCAAATTGGAGAAAAGACAAATCAAAGTCAATACAAGTGCACATTTTTGTAATATGATGTATATCCATTGGAATCATGTTGTAAATCACTTGTAATGATTGTATGACTTGTAATTAAGCTTAGAAAAATATCACGAACACTTAGATCGAATTTTAGAGCACTTTTAATGCAACTTTGAAAATCAATTACATGCACTTGATCGGTCCAGATTCCCACCCTGAAACTCGACCAATCCACCTTGGTTGATTTTCTGAAGATTGCATCGGTCGAGTTGTGCACTCACAGAACTCGATCGATTGGGTAGTGGACTACTTGATCGGTCCTGTTACACCCTTTGAAACTCGACCGAATGCACTGTACGGAAAAGTGCAGAAAAGTGCTACTAGCCATTGTGGAGTTGCAACAAGTGAAAATAGATCCGTTGCAAGCCACAAAACGGCTAGTTTTCGTTCATAAGTGTTCCCAAAGACTAAGAGGCATCCCCAGCTATAAATAGGACCCCTTGGGCTTCATTCCAAGGTTGAGCATTCATTGCAAACTCTTTGTGAGGTTCCTATTCTATAGTTGAGTTCTTCCTACAGCCTCCTCTCTCTCTCTAAGCTTAATCACTTGCTACATCCATTAGAGTGAGTAGGAAATCTGTAAGAGAGCTAGTCCTACATGTATATCTTGTGAGGCTATCACTTCCACCACCTCCACTTCTCTCTTTTGCAATCATGAAGATGAAGGTTCTCTCTCTTGTCCAAGAGAGGTGAAGAAGAACAAGGTAAGGCGTCCCTTGGTGAAGATCAAGGCTAAAGACTTGGAGCTAGAGTGGGTAAGCCCTTGGAGAAGGCAGAAGACTCAAGCTGGGTAAGACCTTGGTGGAAGCTTCTCTGAGTGAATGTGAAGTCAAAGGTGGAAGATCCAAGAAGAGTGGGTAATTCCTGCAAGGCCGAAGACTTGTGCAAGAGTGGGTAAGTCCTTGGAGAAGGCCGAAGACTCTTGCAAAGTGGGTAAGTCCTTGGTAGGGTTGAAGACTCTTTGTATTGGATAGGTAAGTCCTTTGTTGGTCATGTATTGTAAGTCTTATAAGTGAATATAAGAGCGCAATTGTTGGAAGTCCTAGAGGTTGACCTCTCTAGGCAAGTGGACTGACACATTTCTAGTTTGAAGTGTGGAACCACTCTAAATAGCTTGTCTAATTGGTGCATGTTCAATCTCTCTTATCCTTGCTATGCATGATTTAGTTGCACTCAAATTGCCTATTTAGCAACCTTATCTTGTCATATATTTTGAGGGTTTAAGGAGTTTTGTTTAAGTGCTTTCAGCTCTATTCACCCCCCCCCTCTAGAGCATCTAATCACCCATCTAGGATCCAACAAGTGGTATCAGAGCGGGTCTTCTCCAAGCATACTTCAACAAGTAGGAGAAGATGGGTGACTACCTAGGAGGGAGACTCTCGACCAGCCTTCCAATCTTTGATGGGAGCAACTTCCTCTATTGGAGAAGAAGACTTCAATTCTACATCCAAGGATCAAGTCTTGAGATGTGGCAAATGGTGAACAACCCATACATTCTACCAAAGACAAATATTGAAGAATGGGATGAAGCCACCTTGATGAAAGCAACCTTGAATGCTAGAGAAATGCACATCTTATATGCCTCCATGACCCCCACCGAGTTCAACCGGATTTCTTCTTTTGAGACGACTTATGAGGTATGGAGAAAGCTTTGCATCACTTATGAAGGGATAGATCAAGTGAAGGAAAGCAAAGTCTACATGCTCAAAGGGCTACTTGAGAACTTCAAGATGGGAAAGGAGGAGAGCATAGCCAACATGTACTCAAGGCTCAACACCATCTTGAATGGTCTTGCTATTCTAGGACATCCTATGTCTAGTGGAGAGATCAACTCAAAGATCCTTAGAACTCTCCCCAAGAGGTGGGAATCCAAGGTGACTTCTATTGAAGAAGCAAGGTCTCTTAGGGATATTCCTATTGAAGAGCTCATTGGAAATCTACAAGCACATGAAGTTACACTTGACAAGAGGGAGGAAGTAGAAAGACAAGAGGAGAAAGAACTCAAGAGAATGAAGAAGGCTGAAATCAAAGCTAAAATCAAGGCTATTGTTGGTCAAGCTTCTCCATCCTCTCAAGTTGAAGAAGATGCCATATACTCCAAGGGTAGACTCTTCAAAGGCAAGTCCTCCTCCATCTGGTGCTTCACATGTGGAAAGAAGGGTCACTACAAGGAAGATTGCCCACAAGGCAAAAAGACCCTTCTTCACAAGAAGAAATGGAAATCAAGCTCAAGTGGCTTCTCCAACTCAAGCTCAAGTGAAGATTCATGTGAAGGATCAAGCTCAAGCTCTAGTGATGAAGGAGAATGTCATTTTGCCCTTATAGCGTCAACAAAAGTGAAGACTCAAGTGAGGTAAATCTAGACTCTTTAGATAAAGAATCTTTAATTGCTATTATTCATGATATTTGTGCCTCTTATAAGTCTTCTAAAAAGAAAAAGAAAAAGCTTGCTAAAATTGTTGATAATTTGCATATAGAACTAGATGATCTTGAATATGCTAATTCTTGCTTGCTTATTGATAAAAATGATTGTCTTAGCCAATTAGACTCTCTTAAACTTGAAAATGATAGTTTACTTGATAAGATTAAATTTCTAGAAGCTCAACCTCTCATGCCTAGTTCTAATGAAGAGCATACTTTAATTATTGACTCTCTCATGCATGACATTGATGTTCTTAAATCTGAAAACAAGGACAAAGATTTTTTTTTGCATGAATTAGAAATAGAAAATGCTTCCTTGCTTGCTAAAATAAATGGGCATGAATCTTGTTCTAGTTCTACAAATAGAGAGAATGATGTTGCTGCTCTTCATATTGATAGAGATTCTTATTCAAATAAATCTCTTTGCTTAGAAAATGATCTTTTGCATGCTAGAGATAATATTAGTCAATTGTCTTCTACTATTGCTTCTCTTAAGCATGATAATGACAGTTTGAGATCTTCTTTGTAAAGATTCTTAGTGGGTAAAAATAATCTTAATGATATCCTACACTATACTACTAAACAAATTGGTAGACATGGTTTAGGATATGATAGTAGTCAAGGGAATAACAAAGATAAAAGACCTCCAATATTCCATGGAGAATCCTCTAGTTCCAAGACTATGGGCACATGCAACTATTGCAATGAAATTGGTCATTATTCTACTTGTTGTCCTTTTAGGAAAGCACCCAAAAGCAATCGGATTTGGGTTGCTAAACTAATCCCTCCAGACCCAAAAACATGATTGGGGACCATTTCATCTTTCTTCTTGTAGGTACTTGCAAATGGATTGACTTGAGCCACTAATTTGCAAATTGATTTCTCAATCCACATGAAATAAGAAAGGTGAGATGTGTAGAGGGTGACAACAAGTGGAAAAAGCAATGGTAAGCACAAAGGTAAAGGTTTCATTGCGTATAACCATTTCTAACTTGTTTTTGTCAAGATAGTGTGCACTATACATATGGTTTTTGAGTCAAAAGTGGTATTTTGTGATTCTCTTCACACTCTTGCTCAAAAACTGTTTCTAATGCTTCTATAGTGCATTACTAACTTACTTAGACATGTTTGGATATGGTTTGTATTTTTAACATGCCTTTAAATATGCTTTTATGAAATATATTTGCCTTTTGACAGCTGCTCTGTTGGTCGAGTTTGCCCTATTGAAACTCAACCGATGGGCACCAATAAGTGTTTCCAACAGCTGTCATCGGTCGAGTTGTCCACCCTCAGAACTCGACCGATAACACTGTGCACAGAGTACACACTTGGCATATTGAATGAGAATTTCCCTCTCAACTAGTTTTTCTCAACCAATAGCCATATTCTTTGGCACTCTCTTTTGGTATCTTTATATATGCATATTACCATGTTCTAAATTGCCTATCTTGCATACAACTCTATCTCTCTAATTGCTCTAAATTGGTGTATATATATATATCTTGCAATTACTTGCTTTGAGTTGTCATGCAGGTTTTGATGATGATCTCTTTGGATCTCTTGGTTGTGTCTAAAATCTCTTCCGTTGTACTCTAACTTGCTACATCTCTATAGGTGTATATCTTGTTTTGATACAACTTTGAGGTTCATAGGGGTAATCATATTATGGTAAGGATGCATATCTAGTGAGTTATATCCTTTCATGTTTCTAAAATTGCATATCTCTTTGTTTGGATATATCTCTATATCTACTCATAGCTTGATTTATCTTGTGTATCTTTGGGTATCTCTTACTATGATCTAGATCCTACTAGTAGTCCTAACTTGTGATATCATCTACTAGTAGTTCATATACATGTAGTTCTAACCCTATTTATAATCGGCATCTTTGCTCAAGCTTGTTCTTTGAATTGCATATCTACTATCTTGAGTTGCTTGCATAACATTGTGATGCAGGGCACATAGAGCTACATTATATGTAGAAATTGGAGTAGTTTTGGATTTTATGCAGATTTTGCTCCAGTTTCAGTTTTTGGTGCAAGACTAGTGTTTTTCATGCAGAAACGACCTTCTGAGCAAGACTCATCGCTTTGCCATGAGCTCCGATGGTTTTTGGTCAAATTCCATCATCTTGAGGGTCAAAATTGTGATTTAATGTTTTTCTGTAGTACCTTATCTTGCATTTTGGTTTGTTCAAGTATATGCTTTAACTTTCTTTTCTTTCTATGCTTGGACAATCCCCTATTTGTGCTCTTCTACTCTCCTTATATATATTTGTGTTATCTCCTTTCTCTTTAACAAGTGATGTTCCTTTTTTCTTCATAACCCCACTTTTTGAAATGACAAAGGGGGAGAAAGGTATGTCTTCCTTTAAAAGAGGAAGAAGGCATGTCTTACATGAAGAGGAGAAGCTTGTTCATGTAAAGGGAGAAGGTAAAGGGGAGGAGACATATATGTGTAGAACATATATGAGTAGAAGACATAGTATTCTATAAATTTTATGAAAGCTAACCATGCAGGAGAAATAGCATCAATAGAGGGGGAGTATGAAACATCCATGCGCATCAATTGAGGGGGAGCATATGAACTCCATTCTATTGAAACCCCTAGGTCTCTCCAAAGGTATGAATTTACTTAAATGCTTTCAATACATTTATGGAATGGTTTGTCATCTTCAAAAAGGGGGAGAATGTTGACTCAAAGTCAATTAGGTCAATGTTGACTCACGTCTAAATTGACTAAACATGTGTTTTGATGATGACTAACCATTCCACATATTGGTGTATAATGCTTCTACTTGAGTGATTTCAGATTAGGTATAGACACACTCCAATTGCCCTAACTTGCGCATCTCAAATTGGAGAAAAGACAAGTCAAAGTCAATACAAGTGCACGTTTTTATAATATGATGTATATCCATTAGAATCATGTTGTAAATCACTTGTAATGATTGTATGACTTGTAATTAATCTTAGAAATATATCAGGAACACTTAGATCGAATTTTAGAGCACTTTTAATGCAACTTTGAAAATCAATTACAGGCACTTGATCGGTCCAGTTTCCCACCCTGAAACTCGACCGATCCACCTTGGTTGATTTTCTGAAGATTGCATCGGTCGAGTTGTGCACTCACAGAACTCGACCGATTGGGTAGTGGACTACTTGATCGGTCCTGTTACACCCATTGAAACTCGACTGAATGCACTGTACGGAAAAGTGCAGAAAAGTGCTACTAGCCGTTGTGGAGTTGCAACAAGTGAAAATAGATCCGTTGCAAGCCACAAAATGGCTAGTTTTCATTCATAAGTGTTCCCAAAGGCTAAGAGGCATCCCCATCTATAAATAGGACCCCTTGGGCTTCATTCCAAGGTTGAGCATTCATTGCAAACTCTTTGTGAGGTCCCTATTCTATAGTTGAGTGCTTCCTACAACCTCCTCTCTCTCTCTAAGCTTAATCACTTGCTACATCCATTAGAGTGAGTAGGAAATCTGTAAGAGAGCTAGTCCTACATGTATATCTTGTGAGGCTCTCACTTCCACCACCTCTACTTCTC